>OY992539.1:172040073-172640073 GCA_963921195.1 Pegoplata infirma
TGTTTATAAAATTATGATGATTTAAAATTTAGAAACAGACCCTTTTTTTTTAAATTTCAACAAAAAATTTTGAAAACCATAATGTCTAGGGATAGGCACCATGGATTTCCAAAAACAAAAATTTGTATTAAAGTTTAGTATGTCCTTTTAACGCTATTAAAATTTCAGAGAGGTGTTTTTTCGTATTGTTGAAAAATAAATTTTCAAAGTTTGTTAGATAGCCAAATACCTAAGACAAATTATTATATGTGCATTTTTTTATATATAGGAAAGAAAAGAAATAATTTTTTTATGTTTGGTTAATATTTTATTATGTTTATATATAAGCATTAAAATAATAAACATTTTAATTTTATACCTTATTTTTTAAAACTTTAAATAACGGAAAAGGAAATACTTCATATATTTTCTATAGAAAATAATTATTTGTGCATAGAAGAAAATTCCTATATATTCTTTTTGATTTGCAATGTATGTAATTAAGTATTTTGTGAAAATTTGTGTTCGCCTTGTGTATTTAAACTTTTTTAAGCCTAGGAGGCATAAAACCCGCCAAGGTTGTTAATTTACCAATACCCCTTGTCCCCCGTTTTGTCAGTATTTAAAGTTAAAGTCCTTTAATGGTCTTGTACGGCTTTGACTTTGAAAAGGAATTTAATTGGGTGAATGTCAGGACTAATGGCTGACCTCTTCAATACTGGTATGTTGTGCGCATATAGGAAGTTTTTTGTCAAACGAGTGACATGTATCTGAGCGTTATCTTGTGAGAATGTCCAATTATCTCCATACAGTTCGGTAGCAAAGTCTATTAAATGGTCCCCAACAAGTAAAAATATATTTTTGCACTATTTTTATTGGTAACAAATCATATTCAAACCCTTCTTCATGATCCAAATGCATCTTATTCCATGACGGATTCGAAACTGTGCTTTCAAAAAATTGCACGTTTGGCGGAAATGTGTTAAATCTCTACAAGAGAAGTGGTGACCATCAGCGCCGTCTTAATTTAACTTTTTTCGTCTTATTTAGTGATAAAAAAAGTTTAATTTGGATGGCAATGATCGTCAACACCAATATTGGAGAGATTTAAGACAGCCGCGCCAAACGTGCTATTTGCAAAATCACGGTTGCGAATCCGTTATGGTAGCGGGTGCATTTGGATGAAGAGGACGGTTCCGAATATGATTTGCCCATACTAAAAATAATGTAACAATATAATTTTACTTGTTCGGAAACATTTAATAGAATTTTCTAACGAACCGTGTGGAGATAATTGGACATTCCACCAAGACAACGCTCCAATCCATGTAACTGGTTTGACAAAAAACTTGTTTAATGCGCGCAGCATACCAGTATCGAAGTGGCCAGGCATTAGTCCTGACATAAACCTAACTAAATTCCTCCTTAGGACCCTTTCTGCCAAGGTCGTTTCAAGGTCAAAGCGGTACACTACGCGCTAAGGACTTAAATTTGCGATATTGACGAAACGAGGGAAAAATGGTATTGGCACACTAAAAAATTTTATTGGTTTTATGCCTCGTAGTCTTAAACAAGTATAAATATTCATTAAATATTAGAGCACCCATATGTGCATAATTGTTTTTTTTATCGCTCCCCGCTCATTTTCGGTTGAGTTGGGAGTAAAAAATAATATCTATCCAAAAATTGGACTTCTAGGTTGCAAACAGGCCAAGCGGTTTGAGCTTTTGACCTCAAAAATGGGCTAAAAAACCTTTATATATTAATTTGGCTGTAACTCTTAAAATAAAAGTTTGCATGTTTTACGCATCGAAAGATGAGTCTAGGATTTCACATAGTATATATGGGGTATTCCATGCCAAATCGGACGCTTGGAAAAATTTTAATTTTATGTTTTTTCAATTTTTTAGTACCCTTCAAAAACCCATTACAAGTAAATTTTGACATCTTTTTTGATAATCCGTACAAAAAATATCTTCACTTCTTTAAAAATGGTCCAAATTCGAAATAATTTGTTGAAATTTTAGTATTTTCTTTAAAGTGTTTTAATAAAGATTGGAAAACAACAAAAAAAATTCAAAAACCGCTGAATATATTAATTACCATAGTCCCACGATCTACTTAAGCTTAAAATTTTAAGAAAATATTAAGTTTACCACGAAAAATTAGAAAAAAAAAAAATTAAAAAAATCAAATAAAAAATTTTAAGAAAAGATTGAAAAAAAAAAAACAAAGAGAGCAATCATTTAAAAATTGCATATTAGAACACTTTAAGAAATTTTTAATAAAAAAACAAAAATAAAAAAAAAAAAAAAAAATGTTGACCATTTTTGAATTTGTTATGATAAAAATACGGAAAACGATAGTTTTTTTTTGAAAATTCCATATCTTTGAAACGGATAATTTAAAAAAATTTGAAAACAAACTTGGATGGGCGTTTTAATGGGTTTTAGAAAAATGTAAAAATAATTAAAAAATGTAAAAAAAAAATTTCAAAGTGTCCAATTTGGCACTGAATACCCCATATATATTTAGGGAAATCCTAGTCAGATGTTTTGGTGCGAAACTCACGGAATTACAAAGTGAGTATTCGCCTATATTGAGGATGAATTGTAAAAAAATGAGATTCAGAGTAGAACTTTGGGATTTTTTCATGGAACAGTCGATATATTTTTGCAAAAAAAAATTTTTGGAAATCTACATTCAATACCCTAGTGAATTGTGCAAAGAGCTCAAATTTTCCCCAATTTAAAAATTTACGAGAATTTTTTTAAAAAAAGTTCTGACCCAAATTTCGACTTTAACCACTTAAAACACCGCGATCGGACATATTTAGGTCAAAACAATATGAGAGAAAAATCTTTGCATTTTGATTCTACAAAAAAATGTTATGAAAGTTAATTGCGAAAAACTTTTATTTTAAGAGTTACAGCAAAATTAATCTATAAAGGTTTTTTTTTGCCCATTTTTGAGGTCAAAAGTTCAAACCGCTTGTCCTGTTTTCAACCTAGAAGTCCAATTTCTGGATAGATATTATTTTTTAATCCCAACTCAACCGAAAATGAGCGGGGAGCGATAAAAAATACAATTTTGCACATCCCATACATTTTGTGGGTGCTCTATTAAATATTCATATAACCTAATTATATTGTATATCAAAAAGAAAATATATGAATTATCCTTTATGCACATATCGTTAAACTATGTATATTCAATTTGAGCTATCTAAAAAAAACATTACTTTTCAGCAATGTTGGCAATCGATACCTTTTCAATACCGTTATCCGTTTCAAAACCCTTTAAATTGAATACCGGTACCAATACCAATACCGAAACTCAGTTTTGGTATCGGATACCGGTATCCAAAAACCTTTTCCTTCGGTATCGGTACGTACCGGTACTGAAACGGGTTTTCTTAAAAACCATGATTTTTTACAAAAAAAAAAATTAATAGAAAGTTTGTAAATTTTTTGGTTTTTGTAAATGAAAAATCGTACTCCAAATGCCTCCCCGAAGTCTCATAAAAAATCCTTTGCACCCACATCGTGAATTAAATAAAAATTAAAAAAACATATTTCCGCGATGCGAGAGCAAAACAAAATTATTGATTTTCACGAAATTTTTATGGATTAATTTTGACTCCCAATATAAACTTTCCGGACCCCTTTTGTATAGTATAGTTTTTTGGGAATTTTTATTTAATCCGTGATGTGGGTGTCCAAGAATTTTTTGATATTTACAGGACTTCGGGGAAGGCATTTGGCAGGAGGTTTTAAACCAAAAATAATTAAAGTTTCTTAACTCGTAGAAATCGTCCATAAAAGTCCTATAATTCGAGAAAAAAATTGTATGCAATATTTTTGAATGTGGTCTTGTCTAGACATGGAATATCTATTTTTCCAAATAGATACCACCAACAAAAAAAATTGGTTGCCTAGAAATAAGATGAAATATGTAATTTGTTGGGGTTTTTACTTTAACCGCGATGCGGAAGGGAAATAAATTTTACGGAGTCATTGTGACACCTAATAGAAACTTATTGGACCCTTTTACAAAAAAGAAAGGTAAAAATCGATACGGTCTTATATTTATGTATTAAAGACATAGGAAAATGTCCATCAAAAGCGGTCCAGTGCTTCAAAAGTTATGAGCGAAAGACAACGGCAACGGTTTTTCGTGAATTTTCGAGATAAAAAACACGCTAACTTTCGAAAAGCAATGTTGAGGATGCTGAAGCCTGGCATATATATTTACTGTTTTCCTGGCCTGATTCGTATTGAATTTCAGCCAAATCGGACCAGTGGTTCAAAAGTTATTAGGTTGTTAGTGGCTGCTGACATTTTACGTCAACACACGTAGACTCTGAGGTCCATTGTGATCAAAAGTTATTAAGAAAACTGTGAATTTCAGATTGGTTTCGCCTTAAATTCACTTGTTGAAAAAAACGTTAAACCAGCTTTAAAAAAATTGGTGAGTCACGAAAATATTTTACAAAGTATTCTTGTCACTCACAAAAATTTTTATACTAAAACTCGAAAAAAAATTTACACAAAAAATTTTCTTTTGTCAATTTTTTTTTTCAAAAAATTACTAAAAAAAGTTTTTTGCTCAAAATAAAATATTTCTAAGCAAAATTGTTAATTTGATTCGCTTTAGAAAATTAACTATCACTTTAGAAGGGCATTGTGGAGGGTATTGATGGATTCGTCCAAGTCGAATTTAACGTTTCTACTTGTTTTTAAATTTTTTTTTTTTTAAGTTTTTATTCGTTTTTTTATATTTTTAGCATTTTTTCTATAATACCGGTACGTACCGGTATTAACGTTTCGGTATCGGTAATACCGTAACCGATTCAACTCAAATACCGTAACCGATACCGATACCGAAATAATTAAAAAAACGATACCAATACCGATATCGATACCGTTATTCGTTTCGATTGCCAACCTTGCTTTTCAGGAGAGCAAAAAAACCGTCGCATTCGCGTATTTTTAAACTTTTTGTCGGCCGATCTTTTACAATATTAATTAATAATTACTACTAATTTTTATACGTGCTTTGTTTGTAAAAATTCGTATTATTCGCTGAGTTACAGCAGATAGCGGATTATGATAAAAATGTGAATTTGGTACCATATTTCTCAGTTTTTAAAGCCCTTATGTTACAAGTGCTAAAAAATATACTTTTTAATTTTTTTTTTAAATCATCGATTTTATCGCGCTTTATCGCCATTATTTGAAACCTTCATGAAGCTTGCGAAAAATGTCATCACACTTGTGTTTGCTGTACAATCGAATGGACAAATAAAATATGCAAAAAGTTCAACCGATTTTGCTCCGCATCGAAATATGGTTCAAAAACCGCGTTTTTAACCGCGAAAAGGAGTTGAAACTTTAAAAAAAAAAACTGCCATTATTTTTATTGATGGAAACACCGTATAAAAAGTGATAATACAAAAAAAATTAAATTTAAAAGTTTACCCTAGTACACTCAAAAAAATACGTTAGTAGATTTACTAATTTTGTTTTGCTAATGCTAGTTAGCTAACTTTTAGCAAATTTTTAGTTGAGATTAGCATGTTAGCAAACAATTCTTGTAAACTTCATTTAGCACATTAGCAATTTTAAACAAACTTTGAACTAATTTCTTTTGCTAAATTTGAAATTGAGTTGACAACATTTTTACAAGATTTTTTGCTAACATTAGCAAAAAAAAAATGGTAATTTTTTTTTTATTTTCAGAAAACTTAAAATGGCGCTATCTCGGAAACTAAGCCAGATAGAGCAAAATGGAGGTCATTTTTGGTTCTTAGAATCACCATACTTTCGCGGGTCCTCTTCACATGTGTGGACCCTAATGGGACCTAACTTTGGATCCAAAAAAGTTAGCATTCCCGAAAATTTTAAAATGCTCATATCTCGGTAAATATTGCCGACACAACAAAAAGTCCAAAAGAATTTTTGTAGCGCTCAACACGTAGAACAAGACCGCAAAATAACCAAAAGCTCTCCGAGTAATATTTTTGAAGTTATCGAGTTTTTTAATTCTCAAGACCCCAGTGATCCCCTAAAATCACGTATCTCAAAAACTAAGCAAGGTAGAGCGAAACGGACACAAATTTTGGATCAAAAACTATGACGATTTTTAAGGAACCCAACTAGGTCTAGGCCCATCGGGGTCTGGACCTATTGGGTCCGAACCCAATGGGGTCCTCAAATGTGTATGAACTAAGTTGAAAAAAAAATTATTTCAGTTTACTAGTTTTTAGCAAATCGTTTTTGCTAACTTTACCAAAAAAATTGTGGGTTCAAAATCAGCAAATTTTCTTGTAGGTTTACAAGCTTTTTTTGCTAACTTTACAGTTTTTTTTTTTTGAGTGTAAACTAAACTGTAGATAGCTCAAATTTTTATTTATAAAAAAACATGGTTTCACATAGCTCATGCTATTTTTGGAATAAAATAGTCTTAAAATAATTTTTTTGTTCTGAAATTAATACCATAGATGACACTTATGCCAGCGAACATTTTGCCATCAAAAACTCATTTTCGTCAACGGAGCAGATAGCTCAAATTGAATATAGTTCCACGATATAATTATTTTCTATGAAGTACATTTTCATTCCTTATTTTCTGTATTAAAAAATAAAGTTTAAAATTAATGTTTTTATGATTTTAAATCTTACTTAAAAACACAAAAAAATATCAACCAGACTTGAAAAAATATTTTGCTTTCTTTCCTATAACTCAGTATAATACAGTGCACATATAATTATTTGTCTTAGGTATTTGATTTTTTCAAAATTTTGGAAAAAAATTAAAAATTTAGCTTTAATACAAAATTTGAAAATTTATTGCTCGTGAATACGAAAAAACACCTCTCTGAAACTTTAAAAGCGTTAAAAGGACATTCTAAACTTTAATAAAAAATTTTGTTTTTGGAAATCCATGGTGTCCTTGACAGGAGAAAAGGACATTCCAATATTGTTTTAACAAATTTTTGTTGAATTTTTTTGAAATTATTTTTTTGTTTTTAAATTTAAATCTCCATAATTTTATCAACAATACTGTCACGCAAAGTTTTTTCGTACAACTTACGGTTTCCGAGTAAAAAAACACAAAAAAACTATTTGATTTTTTTTTGCCAGTTTTGAAAAAAAAAAAAAATCTAAGTTTTAAATCTTTATAATTTTATAAACAATGTTGTTCTTATAAGTTTTTTCGTACGCCTTACGATTTAGGAGCACAAAAATTTTAAAAAACTGTCCAAAAGTCAATATTTTCAAAAAAAGCGTTTTTAAACGCCCATATCTTCTAAGGCATTCATCCAAAAAAATAAAAAAAAAAAACAGTTTTTAGTAATTTACGAAGGTCTATCAAATAACTAAAAATAAACAAAATCGGTGATCCGTCAGTTAAATTTCCCAGTCAGTTAAATAAAAAATGTTTTGAAACTGCTATAAATATATTTTTTGTCCCACCAAAACTTTAAAAATTCCTCAATTTATGCATTTTTAAAAACATATGTATTTTGGCAACGCTATCCTAGAACGATATTTCGATGCGGACACGGAATGACAAAGTGAGTATTTCCATAAACGATGGTAATAAAGTTAAAAGTAATAGTTATTCGGTGAGAAGCGTTTGAATTTAAATAAATGCAAATGATTGGAAAACACAGCTATTGCTTTATTAAATTTGTGTTTTATGATAATTTTTTAAATGTGTTTTGTTTAATTAATTATTATTAGGGATGAGATTTCCATGCAAATGCATGTTTTTTGTCGATAGTCTAAAAACGATATCGACCAATTATCTTTCCGAATCAAGAAATTTGGGTTAAAATGGCATCGATTTGTTTTTGCATATTTTTGCATATTTTGGTGAAAATGCATATTTTTGCATATTTTGGTTTTAAATGCATATTTTGTGCATATTTCAAACTTTTAAGTGCATATTTTTGCATATTTTGGCATAAATTAGCAAAAACACAAATTGAAATTTATTTGTTTCAAAAACTATTTTAAATTTTAAATTTTTTTTTTGAAAATAATAAAAATTATTTTTTTTTTCATTTTAATTTTTTTTTATACATATTCTTAATTTCTCAAAAACTCTTGCTTATATAAATTTTTAAATATGACTATTTAACACGGCGTTATTTTTTGCTTTTTAAGAAGTTTTCCAATGACAACAAGATTTTTATTGCACACATTTTATTTTTTAGTGCATATTTTTAGGTTTTTTAGTGCATATTTTGGATTTTTTAGCGCATATTTTAAGCGCATATTTTCGATTTTTTAGTGCATGAAAATCTCATCCCTAATTATTATCATCATACATAAATTATATGCTCTCGTGTTGTTTTATAAATATTTTGTTTTAGTTTGAAATGTTGTCTAAATAAAAAAAAAAATTGCTTATTTAACTTTAATTAATAACTATAAATATTTTCATTTAATTAGTATTGATTTTCAATTGTTAATATCGATAATTATAATTATTTTTTAATTGCACTAACAAATTCATTGACGCATATGACATTTTATTACTAATGAAAGAAAAATTTAGATTTGTAAACATATTTTTGTTTTGTAAACATTACTTTTTGCCTTCTAATTTCTACCTCTTTAGCACTTGCATCACAGTTAACCCTTTTATGGCCTCGTATTCTGCTAATAACCTCTTCAGGGATTAAAAAATGGGTCTCCCCATTAGAATAGAAAAAAACAAATAAAAGAAAAACAAATTAGAGTGAAAATTGAATTGAAAATTCAGTCTTATGCTTTTTACACTAAAGAAATACAAGTTCATCATTATTTAAACAATTTTTTTAATCCACGCACACAAAAGGGGTACGGACCAAAAAAGGACATTTTCTTATTTCTGGCTCCAAATTCAGGACTTTGAACTTCTTGTAGCATAAAAATGTTGCATTTGTTATACAAAAAATGGTATTTTTCCCCTTTCTTGAAGGGGAAAATTTTTTGCACATCGCCCGATTTTACTCATTTACGAACGAAACCTGCCTAGGAACATAAGACATATTCGTCCCAAATTTCGGGAGTCTAGCTCTTTTATTTTGGACTGAATCGTGTTAACGTGTTGACGGACGTGTTGTCGGACGTGTTGACGGACGGACTGCGTTACACACGGAATGACAAAGTGAGTATACCCCCATACTGTAGTTGGAGGGTATAAAAAGAAAAGAAAGAAAAATAGGAGGAAAAAAGAACATTTTCTAAAAAGTTTGCAAAGGAAAAAAATATATAAATCTGAAAATTTTTCTTGGAAAAAATCTAAAAAATTTTAAAGGAACATAGTGACTTAAGCTATGTTTACATCATTCCACTGAGTATAAAGACTTGTCAAAAAATCGTGTGTTATCTGATTTTGTTGACAGTCTACTAAGACTTTTGATTGCATCGTTCGCACTTAATCTCAAAAAAAAAAAATCTATTATATTTGTCAATCTGGAGTTCGTACACAATTCGTCGAAAGCAACTTTAACCTCAAGTTGCGAACACTGTAAATGTCTTTCTCTATAATATAAATCTGTATTTCGTTAAAAATCAAAATCTTTTTTGAAAAAGTCGCGTTTAACGTCAACTAATTAATATTTCAAGTTAATCTCGAAAACAATGAAATATAAGCAAAAATAAAAATTAATAAAGCCGCAAATATTCGACACTATTCGGTATTCGGTACATTTTTTTTAAACTATTCGGTGAAATAAATACTAGAGTTGTCAATTATTCGACTTTTAACTTTGTTCGAATAATTCAAATAATTCTTTTTGTTCGTTCGATCAAATGATTAAATCTAAAAAATTATTCGATTAATCGATGAGAATAACGAATAAAAAAAGTGGTTATAAAAAAATATTTTAAATAAGTTTTAAGTTTTTTAAGTTGGGGGGATTCGGCGGTGGACATTGGAGGACATCTTTTCCATCTTCACATAAATGTTTACAAATTCATTTATTACGATATTTACGCCTAAAAAACACACCTTTGTCCTTAATTTGTAGTATCTATATCTATACTATATTATAAAACGCACTTTTCGCGAAAATTTTCTTTGTCACCGGTGTTTGAAAAAACTACTGAACCGATTTTGATGAGATAAAAACCATAATAAAGCTTTCATTCCAACTAAGATTATAGGCTATAGAATGTTTTGATATCGGTTAAGAGGGACTTTTGAAAATGACAAAATATGAAAAAAAAAAACAGTTTTTCCGCTTTTAAAAAGACACAATAAGTCAGATTTTAATATGAATGGCACTATTGGAAAGCTCTTTTTTTAACAAACAACTTAGCCTTTTCAGTTTTTTAAATTAGTTCATTAACACGCCTTGGGCATTCAGTTTTATCACTGTTCAGGGATCTGTACCTCATCTATATCTATACTTTATTATAAAACGCACTTTTCGCGAAAATTTTCTTTGTCACCGGTGTTTGAAGAAACTACTGAACCGATTTTGATGAGATAAAAACCATAATAAAGCTTTCATTCCAACTAAGATTATAGGCTATAGAATGTTTTGATATCGGTTAAGAGGGACTTTTGAAAATGACAAAATATGAAAAAAAAATCTGTTTTTCCGCTTTTAAAAAGACACAATAAGTCAGATTTTAATATGAATGGCACTATTGGAAAGCTCTTTTTTTAACAAACAACTTAGCCTTTTCAGTTTTTTAAATTAGTTCATTAACACGCCTTGGGCATTCAGTTTTATCACTGTTCAGGGATCTGTACCTCATCTATATCTATACTATATTATAAAACGCACTTTTCGCGAAAATTTTCTTTGTCACCGGTGTTTGAAGAAACTACTGAACCGATTTTGATCAGATAAAAACCATAATAAAGCTATCATTCCAACTTAGATTATAGGCTACAGAATGTTTTGATATCGGTTAAGAGGGACTTTTGAAAATGACAAAATATGAAAAAAAAATCAGTTTTTCCGCTTTTAAAAAGACACAATAAGTCAGATTTTAATATGAATGGCACTATTGGAAAGCTCTTTTTTTAACAAACAACTTAGCCTTTTCAGTTTTTTAAATTAGTTCATTAACACGCCTTGGGCATTCAGTTTTATCACTGTTCAGGGATCTGTACCTCATCTATACTATATTATAAAACGCACTTTTCGCGAAAATTTTCTTTGTCACCGGTGTTTGAAGAAACTACTGAACCGATTTTGATGAGATAAAAACCATAATAAAGCTTTCATTCCAACTAAGATTATAGGCTATAGAATGTTTTGATATCGGTTAAGAGGGACTTTTTAAAATGCCAAAATATGAAAAAAAAATCAGTTTTTCCGCTTTTAAAAAGACACAATAAGTCAGATTTTAATGTGAATGGCACCATTGGAAAGCTCTTTTTTAAACAAACAACTTAGCCTTTTCAGTTTTTTAAATTAGTTCATTAACACGCCTTGGGCATTCAGTTTTATCACTGTTCGGGGATCTGTACCTCATCTATACTACTATACTATATTATAAAACGCACTTTTCGCGAAAATTTTATTTGTCACCGGTGTTTGAAGAAACTACTGAACCGATTTTGATGAGATAAAAACCATAATAAAGCTTTCATTCCAACTAAGATTATAGGCTATAGAATGTTTTGATATCGGTTAAGAGGGACTTTTGAAAATGCCAAAATATGAAAAAAAAAATCAGTTTTTCCGCTTTTAAAAAGACACAATAAGTCAGATTTTAATGTGAATGGCACCATTGGAAAGCTATTTCTTTAACAAACAACTTAGCCTTTTCAGTTTTTTAAATTAGTTCATTAACACGCCTTGGGCATTCAGTTTTATCACTGTTCGGGGATCTGTACCTCATCTATACTATATTATAAAACGCACTTTTCGCGAAAATTTTCTTTGTCACCGGTGTTTGAAGAAACTACTGAACCGATTTTGATGAGATAAAAACCATAATAAAGCTTTCATTCCAACTAAGATTATAGGCTATAGAATGTTTTGATATCGGTTAAGAGGGACTTTTTAAAATGCCAAAATATGAAAAAAAAATCAGTTTTTCCGCTTTTAAAAAGACACAATAAGTCAGATTTTAATGTGAATGGCACCATTGGAAAGCTCTTTTTTAAACAAACAACTTAGCCTTTTCAGTTTTTTAAATTAGTTCATTAACACGCCTTGGGCATTCAGTTTTATCACTGTTCGGGGATCTGTACCTCATCTATACTACTATACTATATTATAAAACGCACTTTTCGCGAAAATTTTATTTGTCACCGGTGTTTGAAGAAACTACTGAACCGATTTTGATGAGATAAAAACCATAATAAAGCTTTCATTCCAACTAAGATTATAGGCTATAGAATGTTTTGATATCGGTTAAGAGGGACTTTTGAAAATGCCAAAATATGAAAAAAAAAATCAGTTTTTCCGCTTTTAAAAAGACACAATAAGTCAGATTTTAATGTGAATGGCACCATTGGAAAGCTATTTTTTTAACAAACAACTTAGCCTTTTCAGTTTTTTAAATTAGTTCATTAACACGCCTTGGGCATTCAGTTTTATCACTGTTCGGGGATCTGTACCTCATCTATATCTATACTATATTATAAAACGCACTTTTCGCGAAAATTTTCTTTGTCACCGGTGTTTGAAGAAACTACTGAACCGATTTTGATGAGATAAAAACCATAATAAAGCTTTCATTCCAACTAAGATTATAGGCTATAGAATGTTTTGATATCGGTTAAGAGGGACTTTTTAAAATGCCAAAATATGAAAAAAAAATCAGTTTTTCCGCTTTTAAAAAGACACAATAAGTCAGATTTTAATGTGAATGGCACCATTGGAAAGCTCTTTTTTAAACAAACAACTTAGCCTTTTCAGTTTTTTAAATTAGTTCATTAACACGCCTTGGGCATTCAGTTTTATCACTGTTCGGGGATCTGTACCTCATCTATACTACTATACTATATTATAAAACGCACTTTTCGCGAAAATTTTATTTGTCACCGGTGTTTGAAGAAACTACTGAACCGATTTTGATGAGATAAAAACCATAATAAAGCTTTCATTCCAACTAAGATTATAGGCTATAGAATGTTTTGATATCGGTTAAGAGGGACTTTTGAAAATGCCAAAATATGAAAAAAAAAATCAGTTTTTCCGCTTTTAAAAAGACACAATAAGTCAGATTTTAATGTGAATGGCACCATTGGAAAGCTATTTTTTTAACAAACAACTTAGCCTTTTCAGTTTTTTAAATTAGTTCATTAACACGCCTTGGGCATTCAGTTTTATCACTGTTCGGGGATCTGTACCTCATATACTATAAAACTCACGGTTCGATATTTCAAATTTAAAATAAAAACATTTAAAAAAAACAAATGTTAGGGACAACTTTTTGGAAGAAGATTTAAAATTAACTGTAAATTGATGTCTTTACAGCTAATCGTTGAATAAAAAAGTTTTCAGTTTAAAACCAGTTATGTCGATCGAATTCAATTTTGACTACCGATATTCCATTTATGTATATAAGGGTGGCACGAACAATGACTTTTTTCGAATTTTGTCGATCGCCGGGCAAATTATGGTTCGTTTTGGTCTAAAAACTCTATTTTTAATTTTTAGCCAAATCGGACAAAACTAGACCGTTTTTTCCATACAAACAACATTTTTTCGATTTTTTATTTTTTAATTATTATTTTACTTTACTTTAATTTTCGTGGAATAAACGCTTCAAAATTGACTCCGAAAAAAAATTTAGGGCCGTTGCAGTTATACTCCAAAAAATTAAAAAAAATAATTATTTAGTTTTGAGTCAAAACTTTTGACTCGAAAGAATTTTTCTTTGAGATGTTGCTCTTAATGATACATATCAACACAAAAATCTTATTTCTTTCTGTAACGTCTTTATCACGTTCTAAAATATAGCAAAAAATTCACTTTTTACCTTTCTCACATTTTATTATCACAAAAAATGGCTTTTGTCGAATTTCGTCAAATGCTGGGCAAATTATGGTTGCTTTTTGCCTAAGAACTCTATATTTAAGTTTTTAGCCAAATCGGACAATTTTAACATATGCCGCTGAAGTGCAAAAGTTTAACCCTAATTTTTTTTTTTTTTTTTAATTTCACAAAAAATTTAAACCACCCAGAGGCACGGGTTAAAATTGTCCGATTTGGCTAAAAATTTTAACATATAGCTTTTACACCAAAACGAACGATAATTTGCCAGGCAATGTACAAAATTTATTTTTTTGTGACAATACATAAAATTTGGAAAAAGTGTAAACGCATTTTTTATGATTTTTTTACACATTTAAGAACACGATAAAGATGCCACAGATAAGAATAATATTTTTATGTGAATACATCTCAGCTAAAATCCTTTCAAGTCAAAATTAAAAAACAAAAGAAAATTAAAAATTCTTAGAGTAGGACTCCAACAACCTAAATTTTTTCTTTTCGAAGCAAATTTTGAAGTGGAAGGGGTTATCTCTCAAAAATTAAATTTTTAGTCATTATTAAGCTTAATCAAGTAAAGCATTATTAAAAAAATAAATTAATTAAAAAGTTGAAAAAAAAAATTTAGTTTGTATGGCAATAATTTTTTTTTGGGCCAAAAATTTAACCACCCAGAGGCACAGGTTAATTTGGTCAGATTTGGCTAAAAACTTAAACATAAGATTTATAGACCAAAAAGAACCATTGGGTTTGGACAACTAACTATCATGGGGGTTTTAATTAAAAGGCATTAAATCAAAATAATTCAGATATGAATACATAACAATATTTTGTTTTTTTACTTTTCCCCTTCCTGATAACTTAAAGGTCTGATGGGAGAATGATCCACATACGTAGGGTCAAGTTAACAAAAACACTGGGGTCAACTTGACAAATCTCAGCTTAACACATTCCGTGTTAACATTTTTCTTTGACAATAGAAATATTTTAAGGATTTGAGACTTACCCTTTTGAAAAATTATGAGACATTTTTCACTATGAACAGTATCTTTACTACTTATGTTCAAAATAATAAAAATATTTTCTGTTCTGAAAAATATAACCGTGGAAATAAATTTTTATTAAAATAAAATATCCAATCCAAATCAAAATACTTTGATTCCTTTACAAAGATTAATAAAATTTTTAACATTCGATTTTGGGGCAAACAATTTTCTTCAATGTTTCAATTTTGTTCAATAAAAATAGATTTTTTTAATTTTTTTTTAGTTTTCTTTTTATAAAAAAATATTGTTTTAAAAAAAAAAAAAAATTAACACAAATTTCATAATTATTGATTAAAATTTCGAATTTTTATTCCTCGGGCAACGCCGGGTACTCTGCTAGTTTTCTATAAACACGCCCTTAAAAGTGCGCGGGCCGGAAAAAATATCATTTCCTAATCATCTTGGTCCAAATGTAGGTCAATGAACTTCATATGGCATAAAAATATTTCATTTGTCGAACAAATATAAAAAAAAAACATGTAAAAAAAAATTGGTTTTTCTGGTGGTGTTTAAGTTCTTTAAGGGAAAACATTTTTCCCCTCGCCCGATGTTGTAACCGAACTTTACCAGCCTATGACCGGAAGATCTAAACGTGCCTAACTTCAGGAGTATAGCTCTTTTATTTTGGACTGTATCGTGCCATCCACAGACGGACGGATAGGCGGATATCGCTAGAATGTCTTATAATCGATCACTGATCAAAAATATATTTCCTTTTTGGGGACCTAGACCGATATTTTGATACTGTAGTTGGAGGTTTAAAAAAAAAATGTTTGATTAATTGACATAAATTAATCGATTTATTCGTTATTCGAAAATCGTCATTTTTAAATTAATCGAACAAGAGTTTTGTTTTGTTTGATCGATTAATCGAATTATTCTTAATCGGTTGACAACTCTAATAAATATTCTTTAACATTTTGCCGAAAATTTGGCAAAAAAACACTTTTTATAACCGTTCGATATTTTTTTGGGATTCATTTTAT
This sequence comes from Pegoplata infirma, assembly GCA_963921195.1. Classification (NCBI taxonomy): domain Eukaryota; kingdom Metazoa; phylum Arthropoda; class Insecta; order Diptera; family Anthomyiidae; genus Pegoplata; species Pegoplata infirma. The sequence continues at coordinate 172,056,048 of OY992539.1, forward strand.
TCCTGTTTTTCTACGAAAAAAACCGCATCACTTGATTAAAATTCGATTTGTTAACAGAATCGATTATTTATGAATCGATTTTCCTGAAATTAAAAATATATGGGGGGAAATATCTCAAGTAAATACACTTTTGAAACCGATGTCATCCGATCGGGCACAAACTTGCATAAAGATGAAATCTATTGGGTAGTAGTTACCACACAAATTCTGAACGAGATCGATAAAAAATTTTGTCGTTTTATTCAACAGGCCCCTTTTCGGATCCATATAACTTTTCAGCTGTTGTATTTAGAAAGTTTTCTTCCAAACGTTTTTCAATGACTCAGTCAAAATTCGGTAAAACCTTAAATTCACATGTTGAAAACTTGTTAAACAAGCTTTAAGAACATCGGTAAGCCACAAAAATATTTTACAAAGTATTTCTGTCACCTAAATATATTTTTACACAAAAAAAATGTGCACTCTAAAAAAATGCTGAACTTAAAATTTTACACTCAAAAAAAATTTAAAATTTTTTTTTTAAAAATGTCCAAAAAAAGTTTTTTACTAAAAATAAATCATACATACTTTCATATTATCTATATTTTATCGATTCATTACACTCAAAAAAAAAACCTTGTAAAATTACAAGAAAAACTTGTAATTTTTTTTTGTTTGTTACCTCCTATTTGACAAAATTTCCTAGGAATTTTCCAAGATTTTTACCAATAATTTTGTAATTTTACAAGGTTTTTACCAATAAAATTGTAAATTTACAAATTTTTTGACACGATAAAATTTACAAAGAGGTTCAGTAATTTTACTTGATTTTTTGCTACCTCTTATTTTACGAGAATTCCTAATAATTTTATTTGATTTTTACCAAAAATTTTGTAATTTTAAAGCTTTTTACCAATAAAATTGTAAATTTACAGTTTTATTTTACTAGATTTTTTTGTAAAATTATTTTGGAAATTTGTAAAATTACAAAAAAATAATGTAAATTTCGATTTGTTAAAAAACAAGGAAAACTGTCAAATATTGGTCAAATGGGATTACGAAACTTTTCCTAGTAATTTGACAAAGTTTTTTTTTGTGTGTAATGAATTTTTTAGTTTGCAGGGGTAGCGAAGGTTTCAAAAGCACTTATGATAGATAATCTAATTAAAGGTGTTAATTTCTTTTGACGTTTTAAATGCTAATTAATTTGAGGACGTTTATAGACCTACATTAATAAAATTCATATTCATTCGCAAAAACAAAACAAAAAGTAATAGGTACGTAAACTATTTTCATAGAACATTAATTTTGTTGACAAACATGCAAATGCATTTTCGACCTTGAGCCCTTTCGAAATATATTCTGAAATCCATATGAATACATTAACTTTTTGGGCATCTGATATAATCTAAATAAGAAATATTCACATGTTTATTTTGATTTATTGGGGTAAATAAAAAAAATAAATAAAAAAAAGGTTGACTTCCCCTTGTACAAAAAAAAATTAGCTTGGGCCGATAAAAAAATACGCGTCTAAGGAATTTTTGTTCTGAACAACATATCCAAATATCATGAGAATCGGGTGACTCTAGGGAGACTTCCATTGTTAGTCACCACATAAAAATTTCGCCCGATATCCAATTAAATCGGTCTATAGACTACAAAGTGAAGCCTACTTCACGGCAATTTCCTTAGACAATAATGATCTCTTGTTTATCCTCAAAGAGGTGGCCTAATTATTCAGGCTTTTAATAAAGCCGAGAGTCCTATTTGGCAGTTAGTTTCATGCGTCAGGAGATATCAAGTGTCCCTCCAGATGTCGAAGCCTTCTACCCTTCAGTCTTGAGCATGTTCAAAAAATATGTTCAGCTGTCTGCTCCTCTATCTTGCAGAATCTGCATGTGTCCTTGTCAGATCGATTTTTTTCCTAAGGTGGTAACGTAAGTTGCCATGTCCAGTTAGGTAGGATGTCAGGATTTGGAGATCCTTCTGGCCCAAGGACAGTAGTAGCTTTACTGCAAAGTTGGATGGAGTTTTGAATCTCTTCGCCTGCCTGTGGCCAGCGCAAAAGTTTCAGTGTTTTATGAACTTAGATTCACTACATATTTTTAGTTTTTCCCCAACATGTCCCAGTGGCAGACAAAAAAATGACGCTGGACCAATGAAGGGTCTACAGGCTTTTCGATTTGCCAGACAAATGGCAAGTTTGTTCTCCGCATGAGCCTTGTGACCCGAAATCCATTCTAGGGTCAGTTTGTTATCACGTCCTAGTTTGTTAAGGTATTCAACGCAGTTCAGCACCAGTACAGATGACACTTCCTAAACTACAAGAGTTTTCAGTACAGCATGACTTTTTCAGATGTGTTATCGAAACCTCCTTGTATGTATATCGATAAAGGCACACAGATCAATTTGTTTTGCCTCTATGATCTTTTCAATCAATGTAATAATATGGTGGACTGCTGGTTTAGGACTTAAGTCGACTTATGCTGTTTTTAAAACAAGCCACATATATTTTATTCTTTTCCCATAACATAAGTGTACATTTGGAGTATATAGTTGGCATAAGCGAATATTTTTGCTACCAAAAATACATAATACTACTACAAGTAATCAATTAAAGCTGTCATTTCCGTTTGTCAGGCTACTAACAAATAACTGTGCATGCATATGCATGCATGTTGGTTGGTTTGTTGGATGACTGACTCGTTTATTTAGTTGCATGTGAAAAATCTACAAATATTACAACACATCTCTACAACATTACATATTGTGTTTCAAACATGTTCATCATAATTTACACTTTGATTTTAATCTATGTTTTTCATTTAAAAATAATTCATTTATATAGTTAATCCTTCTTACTTACGTTGTCTTTCAAAACAAAAAAATAAAATTTAATACAGAAACCGGAAAATTGCATGTTTTTGTTGAACATTTTTAATATTTTTTTTGGCCTCAACTTGGGCATATTTTTTGCATTTCATGTTACTTTTTCTGAACTCGTACAATATCATAGTGGAATTCACGTTATGTTTTTTTAATACAAATAATTGTAAGTTAAAGCTATATATCAATGGCTCCCAACCTTTGCTTCTCGCCCCACTGGGGGGCAATTTAAACGCTCCAGGGGGGCAACGAGACAATTTTAAAGATTTTTTTTTTCTTAAATAAACTAAAAAATATTATTTTAGTTGAATTATTTAGTTGATTTTTGAAAAAAATTCTCTAAAAACTTCGTTTAAGGATGATTTTAACATAAATTTTCACAAGTAAATTTTGAATTTTAAAACAAATTTGAAAAATTTACATATTTTTCTTCAGTGTTGGGGGGACATTGTAGGTTTTTTAACTCAAAAGTGGGGCATGGCGCAAAAAAGGTTGGGAACCATTGCTATATATCAAAAACTTAGCCTAAAAAAGCCGAATAAAATCAGACGTTTTTGATAGTTGTTATTAAGGAATGCTTTTTTTTTTTGCAGACCGAAAAAAAATTATTATTTCGTGAATCCCATTAATAGCGTTTTTATTTTTTGTTATTCTTAACTTTCATATAAATAGTTTACCAACAACATTTCTTTTAGTCCCAAAAAAAGTTAGCCCTGCTTATGTCATCGTTTATATTTTTTTCATATATTTTTTTGTTATTTTGTTCTGTTTGGCCTGACAATCGTAATTCATTTGATAATAAATCATACACAAAAACTAAAATGCAATATATGCCATGATTTATGTTTTAACAAGTTATAAAAATATACAAAAAATCCACAAAAAAAATCCATACATATGTATATGCAAGAGAACCATGTCAGAAAACGAAAAAAATAATAATTTTTGTGCAACATGCAAGTGTAGATGAAATAAAAACAAAAATTAAAAAATAAAGTGTTGGTGCCAAAAAAATTTTAAAAAAATAATATTCCAAATTATTTTATATTTTTTTAGATTATTTTAAAATATGATAATATAATAAAAAAAATAATTAAATTACAACACGGTACTACAATGATCTTATACTTTTTTTTTTAATAAGAATACAAAATCATCCTTTAATTTTGATGGTCACATAAAAAAAATCCCACTCAATACTTTAAGAAAAAGTTTTTCGTAAATATCGTAAAATTAGGTTCGTAAACCTTTATGAAGTGGGAAAAGGTGTCCTCCAACGTCCCCTACCAACTTAAAACTTTGGGGCCTATTCACAAAGAAGTCATAACTCAATCATAACTCAATTTTTTCCATGTGTTTGTTGAAAACAATCATAAAAAAAAGTTGTGGCGGTTTTGAGATTTGGCGTCTAAAGTTATGGCGGTTTTAAGATTTAACGGTTTTAAAAATCTTAAAATTATTTTTAAGATTTTTTGTTTTTAATTTTGTTGCATGCGTTAATAAAACTTGACATGATGTATCATTTCTTCTAAAATATACGATATAAATTTAACCCTTTAACGACCAAACGATTTTCAAAAAAAATATGTTTGTACCTAAAATCGCGATTTATCCGAGGTAAAAAAAAATTGTTTAATTTGGCCTTCAAAATATTACATTTTGAGTAGAAACATTGTAGCTCAAGGAAATAATGATTTCCTTTACAAGTTAAAACTGTGATATTCTCATAGAATAATTTTCAGGAAAATTATATTTCTGTTTTAAATTTATTTATCTTGGTCATGTATTCCTTTTGTAAAATATTTTAACATGATAATGTTTTTAGGCTGGTGTTTAATTTTAAAAAAGTTGCAGGACGCCATTTCAGTTTGACTATATAAGTAAGCTGACCATTCGTACTGATTTGATCAGTACATGTACTGATTTTTGATCACGTGTACTGATCAAAAAACGTTGTACTGATTTGTACTGATTTTTTAAAATATGTACTGATTTTTGAACATTTCAACATAAAAAATAATTTTATTCGAAAACTCTGTACAAAAACTTGAATTTTCATAATATAACTCGTCACAGTTGTTTTTTATAACTTAAAAAAACGCAAAAATGTATCTTAGCATGAGGTTATTTTGATCTTCCTATATTTATATGAAAATGCGCACAAAATCTTTGAGGTTTTCTATAACAAAAAGTTCAATGGGCTGATGGATTTTTAATATTTTTTGAAAGATGATGTAACTTGCATTAATCCAAATGATTCTGAGATCTTAGATGATGTAATGTCATCAGAGCCTATTCGAAAAAGCGCTCAGAAAGTCAGGGCCTTTAAAAAAAACACCTGCTTATTAGCTGTAAAGTTTTCTTACAGGAAAAGTTGTCAAAACTTACGGAAAAAGTCTTCAAAATCTGAGGAATTTTCTTATTCTCAAAACCTGTTTTATTTTGTTATATTTTCTGCACTGAAACGATCAAAACATTCAAATGAAGTCGTTTAAAGTCAACTCAATATTCTGCAAATTAACGACAACAGTTGTTTTTAAACAGTTGTTTTTTGCAGCTGTTTTTTTTTCAAAATACTTGGGGTCAAGTTAGTTTATCCGACATTTTTTGAGTGTTGAAGAACATCAGTGTTTTTTCATAGAAAAAAAAATTTAGAGAGTTATTTCTAGAAAAAAAAACTTGGGCGTACTGATGTAAGCTCAGAAAAAAATGGTCACCCTATATATAAGCTAACAATTAACGAAAAAGAAAATAAGAATTAGTATTTTCATTTTCTTAAAACCAAAAATTTTTGTAATTTGGGCTGGTGAATAAAACCGTTTTTCACCAGCTGATGAGTAAAAAGTAACATAATTATATTTTTTTTTCATTAAATCTTTTTTTTTCTCAAATTTTTTTTGTTCATCAAATTTTTTTTTTCATCACATTTTTTTGTTTTTTCATAAATTTTTTTTTCTATAAATTTTTTTTTATAATTTTTTTTTTTTGTTTTTTCGTCAAATTTTTTTTCACCAAATTTTTTTTTCATAATTTTTTTTTTTTAAATTTTTTGTTTCATCCAAAATTTTTTTTCTCAAATTTTTTTTTTTCATCAAAAAAAAAATTGTTTTCATCAAAATTTTTGTTATATAAAAAAAATGTTTTCTTTGTCAAAAACTTTTTTTCATCAAACATTTTTTTTTTTACCAAAAATACATTTTATGAAATTTTTTTAAAAATAATTCTGTAAAAATTTGAGGAAGATCGAAATTAATTAACCCGTGCCTCAGCGATGTCAAAGTTTCGAGAAAAGAAAATAATCAAAACAAAATTTTTTTTATTTTACTTTTAACCAATAATACTCAAATAAATTTATTTGAACTTTTTATGACAGCGCTAACACTTTGAAATTCGAAATTCGAAATTTTGACCACGCTGCGGCACGGGTTAACTAAATCCGATCTACCTCAAATTTTTACACAATTGTTTTTAGATCCAATAGCACAAAATTCCCCCGGCCCTCCTCGAAATTCCAAAAAAAAAAATAAAAAACCTCCCTAATATATGCGGCATTCCATGTCAAATCGGACACTTTGAAATTTTTTTTTTAGATTTTCCCAATTTGTATACAGTTTTTAGTACTCTTCGAAAACTCCTTCGTGGTAAATTTTCAGATTTTTTTGATGACCCGTCTAGGGTTTCTAAATTCCCGGACATTTTCAATTCCCGGGAAATCGTTTTAAAAAAATCGTATTCCCGGGAATTCCCGGGAATTTTTTAATTAAAACAAATTTTGAACTTTACCATATAAAAATTGTTATATTACAAATTATGGTCGTATTTTCCAATTTAAAACCATTTTAGATGTATTCTTTTGTAAAATAGTTTAACTAACCTCTAAAATATACGTAGAAAGTTGATAAAATCTATTTTTTTGTACAAATATTGGACCTTATCATAGTTTTAGTATTTGCATTGACGTATTTCCACTCCATGCAAGATTGTTCACAATTCGAAAATACCCGATTTTGCATCAAATGCGGTTTTAATAATTTTTTTGAAAATTTTTCTAATTTTGACTACGCCAACCGTAAGAAAATTATATCTTGAAGATGTATTTAATTAAACTTTCGAATTATTAAAATTAATTGGTTTAATGCATTCTGGCCAAAATGAGAACACCAATGTACTATATAGCCATTGTAATGACGTATTTTCACTGGTGGCTGGGATAGAACTCGGAACGACCATGGTTCGTTACAAAATATTTTTTTTTCACGACCAATAGATATCAAGCTTTTACTTCATATATGAAATTTTAAGCTGAAAATCAGGTTTGTTATATATTTTTTAAAATATTGATATTTTTGTTAAAGAAGAAATCATTGGAATTTTAGATTAAGAAAGCTTTTGCCAATTTGCAACCAACATTTGAAGTGAAATTTAGTTTGATTAAAGAAAAATAATTATTAGGCCTAAATAATATGCAAGCTCTAGCATGTCCTCACTAGTCTTTCTTTAAAAATTGTAATTCTTTCATAGTTTTAATGTAATTTTTTAATAAATCATTTAAGATTGTGTTAAAAATGTGTAAATTAAATATATTTTTATTAAAAAATTAGCGACGAATTCCCGAAATTTCCCGAAGAAAAAATCCCGGGATTTTAAGAAAAATATTTCCCGGGAATTCCCGGGAAATTTTTCCCGAATAGAAACCCTAGACCCGTCCAAAAGATATCGAATTTTTAAAAATTGGTAGTTTGTTTCTTTACTCAAACTTCTTTTACTCATAACTTCTTCAATAATGGTCCAAATTCAAAATTTTTTTTTTAAAAATTTTTGTTTTTTTACGTACTTTAAAAAAAAAATCCCAAAAAATTCTTAAAAGCGCTCTAGTATGCGATAGTAAAGTTTTAAAATTTAAATCTCATTTTTGAAAATGTTTGTACTCTTCGATTTTTTTTTAATTTTTTTGGGTAAAACTTTTAACGATTCTACAAATTTTTTGCCCAGGATGATCGTGGGATAACGATTATTACTATTTTTTAAAATTTTTTGAAAAAAATTTATTGTAATTTTCTAATCTTAAAATCATTTCTACTGCTCCAATGGTGCGTCTTAGAGGGGTCATTTATAGAACCGACCCCCATTAATTTTTACGTCTTAACATTTCTTTGGAATAAACTAATACCCTATCTACAATTTCTAAGGGGGCTCCCACACAAAACGAATTTTTTTTTTTAAATTTGCTCCAACCGCTCTAACTGCCCTAATATTGCGCTTAGAGCAATATAATGTATGACCGACCCTCAATATTTTTTTAGTCCAAATATTTTCTCTGAACACACCTACCCCCTATATTTAACTCTTAAGGCGGTCCCCATAAATTTTTTTATTTTTTGTAAATTTGTTTTATTTAATCAGCTTCTACCATTGGACCGGTGCGTCCGAGATTGGTCATTAGTTAGACCAATGGTTCTCAAACGGTGGGTCGCGGGCCGCGAACAAATTTGTTAAAACCTTAAATTTAGGTAAATTTAAACACATTTTTTTATTATTGTGTTATAAAAATATACAAATACTTTTATTAAAGAAAAAAATTTCTTTACTTAAGGTCCCTTTATAATCACTGTGCAGTTGTTAATTTTTGGGGATCCCAAACACTTATTTGTAAAGTGTTTTGGCTGAGTCTGGGATCTGACAGTTCGTTTTCTATTAACTTTTCGATGCTGATTCCGAATTTGGGTTCTAAATTTTGATAGAACCTTAGGTTTTTAAGAAAATTAAAGGAAAAGTTCGTAAAAACCTATTCTTGTGCATTTTAAAGAGCTTCGTTTGTGAAATTTTCGGATGCGTCGGGGATCTGACCACTTTTTTCGATTAACTTTTTATTGCTGAATTTAAATCAGGATCCGAATAACGGATCTAGATTCGTGATCGAATAAAATTTCGATCAATACCAAAAATTGGTACATAATTTTGAAAAAAGAACAATCATTACTCCAAATTGGACTTTAAAATCTTTTTTGGTAAACATTTGTTCATTTCTGATCAGGTTTAACTGGTGTTTTTCTTTTATATTCGGAAATAAAAAAGCGATGAAGGTAGTAAGTTTCGATATAAAATGCCATAGTTTGGAACCTGGGTTCCAAATTTTTGAGAAAATTGATGTCAAAGTTCACAAAAATTGTGTGTTTTTTTTTTAGAAGTTTTTTACTTGCAATTTTTGGTATGCGTCCGGGATCTGACCACACGGTTTCGATTAATCCTTTAATGCTGCTTCTGAATTTGCTTTCCAAATTGTTCCATTACTTCAGTTTTTTAAAAAAACTGATGCAAAGTTCACGTTAATAATTTTTTTTTACGTTGGGGGGTCGCGAAAAAATTTTAATATTAAAATGGGGTCGCAAAGCAAAAGTTAGTGAGAAACTCTGAGTTAGACCGACCACCATTTAATTTTACCCTACAACATTTTTTTTAAAACATACCTACGCCCTATCTCCACTTCCTAAGTAGGCTCCCATACAAATAACAGTTGGAGCAAATTTTATAAAAATGTAATTTTGAATGGAAGCCTACTTAGGGAGTGGATGGATGTAGGGCGTAGGTATGTTTTAAGAAAATGTTGTAGGGTAAAAATAATTGGGGGTCGATCTCACTAATGACCCCTCACGGACGCACCGGTCCAATGGTAGAAGCTGATTAAATAAAACAAATTTACAAAAAATAAAAAAAATTGTATGGGGACTGCCTTAAGAGTTAAAGATAGGGGGTAGGTGTGTTCAGAGAAAATGTTTGGACTAAAAAAATATTGTGGCTCGGTCATACATTTGCTCTAAGGGCACTATTAGGGCAGTTAGAGCGGTTGGAGCAAATTATAAAAAATGCCGCTTTGTGTGTGTTGCTCTAAGGGCACTATTAGGGCAGTTAGAGCGGTTGGAGCAAATTATAAAAAATGCCGTTTTGTGTGGGAGCCCCCTAGGGTATTAGTTTGTTCCAAAGAAATGTTAAAACGTAAAAATTAATGGGGGTCGGTCCTATAAATGACCCCTCTAAGACGCACCATTGCACAGAGGTAAAAACCGGCCAAAACTAAAAAAAAATTTTTTTTTTCTTTTGTTCCAAATTGATGCCAAATGAGAGCTAACACTTCAAAACATGCGATTACAAAGTTTTGTGCCAATCCCTTGACTATTTTAGGTTTTATAACGAAGCAAAGTTGAGTAATTGTATTTATTATTTTTTAAATTTAAAAGTTGTGATTTGCAACTTTGAAATCCAAGTAGGCTGTAAACTAAAAAAAAAAATGTTTGTCTTGAAATTGATATATTTTGAAAACATAGCATTATTTTTACATGTCATATGCATTTCGGTAATTTCGAGTGCGTGGATCAATCTAAACAGTGGTGGTGAAAATAAATCTAAAAAAATAAAAAAATTATAAAGAATACAAACTTTGGAAAGCCCAAAAAAATAATTTTTGCTCAAAATTGCTCTACAGTCGCTACACCACAAATTAGTATAAGGGTTCCCAAGTAAGTACTAATTAACATCAGTACCAAGTTTAACCAAGTCTTTCAGTTAGAGCCTTTTAAAGTTGGTTCATTTATATGTAAATAAAGAGCTTTTTGAGCTATGGAAAACACATACAAAAAGAAGATGGATGAAATACTGACGATTAAGATACAACATCTTAAAACACCTTAAAAAAAATTTTTTCGCGAACAAAAAAAAAAAAAAATTTCGCGGAAAAAAAATTCCGCGGAAATTTTTTTTTTTCGCGAAATTGGTTTATTAGTATATTCTTAACCTACATTCCTACAACATTTTATAATTTTACACAAAAAATTAAAGAAGTTATAGGGTTTTGGCCGGAATTTACCACTGTGCATTGGAGCAGTAGCAATGATTTTAAGATTAGAAAATTACAATAGATTTTTTTCAAAAAAATTTTAAAAAATAGTAATAATCGTTATCACACGATCCTCCTGGGCAAAAAATTTGTAGAATCGATAAAAGTTTTACCCAAAAAAAATTTTAAAAAAATCGAAGAGTACAAACATTTTCAAAAATGAGATTTAAATTTTAGAACTTTAATATCGCATACTAGAGCGCTTTTAAGAATGTTTTGGGATTTTTTTTTTAAAAGTACGTAAAAAAAAAATGTTGAAAAAAAAATTTGAAATTTGGACCATTATTGAAGAAGTTATGAGTAAAAGAAGTTTGAGTAAAGGAACAAACTACCAATTTTTTAAAATTCGATATCTTTTGAACGGGTCATCAAAAAAATCTGAAAATTTACCACGAAGGAGTTTTCGAAGAGTACTAAAAACTGAAAACGAATTAAGAAAAATCTAAAAAAAAAAATTCAAAGTGTCCGATTTGACATGGAATGCCCCATATATATAACTGTTGTCCCTGTTTTTTACAAAAAATTTCGATAGAAATTTTATTTTTTTTTTAATTTTTTTTTCGTAAATGTTATTTTACAATAAAAAATCTAGAAAAGTTACGAGAATTCTTTGTAATTTTTATCGCGTCAAAAAAATTTTAAATTAACAATGTTATTGGTAAAAAGCTTGTTAAATTTACTACAAAATCTCTTGAAAAAAAGGTAGAAAAAAATTATTTTACAAGTTATAAGAGTTAAAGCACATCAAATATCTATCCTATTATCGTTTTACAGATTTTCTGTCAAAATTTTTATTTTCAAAGCAAAAAATTTCTTTAAAATCCTCCATGGATGATTTAATGTTCTCATATTTTTAACAAAGAGTTTGTTTTGCATGCATCACTGAAAAAGGGTTGTCACATACTTTTTGTTTTCAATAAATTATAGCAAATATTTTATCATTATTTTTATGGCAGATTTAAATCTGTGATAAATTAATTTAAAAACATAAGTAACACATTTTTTCATAAGTAAAACTGCATATTGATAATAGAATTGATTTATTGATAAGAAAAAAATAATAAAAATAAAACATCCCATTAAAATGAAAGAAAATCTTTGTCTCTTAATCATAGATGGGACTAACTAATTAAAGGGACCAATTAATTGATGGTTTAATTACCATTTAATTGATGTCAATGGTAATGAAATTTTTTTCATTACCATTGGTTGTATCAATTGTACCAATTAAATTACTTATCAATTTAATTACTAATGCAAATTAAAAAATAAATAATTACCATTGGTATGGCATCACTTAAAAAAAATAATTACCATTAGTAAAAGTCGTCACAATATTGTCAAAATCGTTAATATTTGGAAATATCTGTTGTTTTTTGTTATATGGCGTTTTAGTTTTTCACATTTTATAAACCAAACACACCTTGATTGCCTTTGTATAACACAATATTTGAAATTTTTATTTGTGTTTTGTTTTTTGTCTTTAACATTTTCATATTTTTTTTGTAAAAACATACTTTGATGTTTAAATTTTTAACTGTTCAAAAAAACAAAAATGTGCAAACTAATGGTTTTGAAACCAATTATAATTGGTGTTTTTCAACAATTGGTGCATTTCATTACCATTAGTAATTATTTTTTCAATTAAAAAAATTTAATTACCATTAAATGGTAATGAAAATTTTTTCATTACCATTGATATCAACCAATGGTAATTAAATTTCAATGGTAATGAAAAATTCCCATCTATGCTCTTAATGCATGTTATTAACACAAACTCGAAATAAAATTAATCTTCACTTTAATTTCACCACTTCACTATCATTATTATTAAACTCCACCAAAGAACTTTATATATCGGAAATGCATTCAAAATTTAACTCGTACTCGAAAACACTCGTTCACAAATGAATGAACAAAATAGCAATAAATAATATTTAATTTTTATTTATTGTTGGAAAATTGTACATGAAAAAAAATCACAACAGTGAAAAAATAATTATGATTATGATTTTATTTCAATTTTTAATATTTTCTTTTTGCTCGTTCTCGATTATAAAACAATATTTAACAACCCCCAAGAACAAGATTTTTTTCGAATACAATGGTAACTCAGTATAATAATCATCACCATCACCATCATAGGCCTCCTTTAGAAAAATAACAACAAACAATTGTTTTGTATTGTGTTATTAACATTTTCCTTGTTAAATATTACAAGTATAGGGTGTAACATTATGGGGTGTTTTATTTTCAAAACGTTGAAATACGGTCTAAAACTGGACAATCAAGCTTTAAATACATACACTTAGATTTATGATTGAAAACTGCATCATAATATGTTTGTTGCAATCATATAGTCCTAAATTATAATTTTTCAAATATTAAGGATCATAACATTATTGCTGCAAAAATGTAATGGTTGCAAACAAACCAGTTATGATGACTTTTTCAATCATAATATGACGCTCTTAAATTATGGTTGCCACAACCATATCTCTTCTATACAACAATTTTGCATCAGAGCAACTAAAAGTTATTTCTCAGGCTGTTCAAGGACCTATTTTTTAAGATTGTTTCTAGTTTTCGAGATATTGAATAAATAATTTTTTAAAAATTTTTGACAATTAATGTCCATTTTATTCAATAAAAATCGAAAATATAGAAACGAAGAGCAGTCCAACTGAATCGTTTGTATTGTTTGTGATCTATTTCACGCATTGGAGTCCAATAGTAGTCGCACATCATGCCTTTGTCCCAAACTTCTTGATATCGTCTTTCAAATTTCTTAAAATCTTGGTATAGTCGTTCTCCTTGCTAGTCGCTCTTATCACCTAATACGGGTGGTCCAAGACACATTTAAGCTAAAAGTTCGAATACCATTATTTTTTATTCTAAAAGGAAGAGTTATCGAAACTTAAGAGAAAAAGTCCTTAGAATCGGAGGGCTTTTCTTTCTCTCATTTCTGCACTGAAACGATCAACACAGTTAGACAATAACCACAATTGGAGCGGCAAGCGGTTTTCCGCAATTGTCCTCATAAAAATTGAATTGAATCTAGTTTGGCGGAAAAACGCGGCGGTTTTTTGTTTTTATACATAACGTGTGTGAACAGTTGCGGAAAAACGCTTCCGCTCCAATTGTGATTATTCTCTTAAATGAAGTTGTTTGAAGTTAACTTAATTTTCTGCAAAATATCAAAAAAAGTTTTGGCAGTTGTTTTTTTAACAGTTGTTTAAACGGAAATACAAATTAAACTCATGTTTGTTAGTTTAACCAATATTTTTGAGTTTTGAAAAAAATCATCAATGCATTCCCAATGAACAATCAATGCATTCCCAATTTGTACAGAAAAAAAATGGTCACCCTTTGTATGCTACAAAAATTTTGAAAGCAGATTTGGAATCAGGAGGTCAAAATCTATTAAGTCCATATACATATTTTAATTTTGAAGCGTGAATTTTTTTTATTTTTTGCAAAAAGTGCTCGATCGAAGATTTTCGTTTTTTTTGATAAATTTTTCTTACAAAAATAATGGTATTACCACTTTTAGGTAAAAACTGTCTCGGAATGAAGAAATTTGTTGAAGACATTCGAGCTCCTATCTTGCGATAATTTTGCAACAAATTGTCAAATATTTCCTTGAAATCCGGGGATTTGCGGCTACCAAAAAAGTTGTGAAAAATGATACCCATATAACTTTCGCAAGCAGTTGAAATTGACTTTGCACTTTTTTCTGTGCATTTTTACAGGCTTTCGAACAAAAAAAAAACTTTAGAATAAAATTGAGATGATGTTTCTACACTAAAAAAAAAAAAAAAACAAGGAAAACTTGAAACTTTTTTGTTTGCTACCTTCTATTTGACAAAAATTCCTTGTAATTTTACAAGCTTTTTACCAATAATTTTGTAATTTTACAAGGTTTTTACCAATAAAATTGTAAATTTACAAATTTTTTGAAACGATAAAATTTACAATGAGGTTTCGTAACTTTACTAGATTTTTGCTACCTCCTATTTTAAGAGAATTCCTAGTTATTTTACAAGCATTTTACAAATAATTTTGTAATTTTACAAGCTTTTTACCGATAAAATTGTAAATTTACAGTTCTATTGGCGCAATAAAAATTACAATTGAAACCCGAGTAAAAATAGACATATATTACAATATATAACTTGATACAAACATAATAAATTATATATAATTATACATCCCTGAGATATTTTCTAAATTTTTTTAAAGCTGTCATATGTAGTAATTAGGGTTCGGATATTTATGCAGGTAAAATCGCGTTTTATACGCATAAAACATGCACCAAAAACAGAAAAATATGCGCTAAAAATGTAAAAAATATGAACTTAAAATTTTTTTTAAAACATTTATTAATGATAAAAATAACAAGAAAAACAAACAAGAACATAAAAATCGTAAAAATTCAATTTTATAAACGAAATTAAGGTACAATTTTGCACCATTAAACGATTTAAAAGTATTGAATCAACTTTTAATAAAAATTTATTAAATGTATATAAATGTATATTAAATGTAAATTTTTAGTTGACACAATTAAAACTTTACTCAAAATTTATAATTTTTTTTTAAAGATTAAAAAAAAGTTTCAAATTTTTTTTACAGAAAAAATATTTTATTTTAATCTTTTACCAAAAATATAAAAAAAAAACATAAAAAAATTTCATAAAGATGATTTCAAACTTTCATTTACATAAATCAAAGACTATAAACTAAATGAGAATTTAAAAAAACTAAAAAAAAAAAAAAACTATAAAATTTTTATTAAATTATTT
Source organism: Pegoplata infirma (assembly GCA_963921195.1). Taxonomy (NCBI): domain Eukaryota; kingdom Metazoa; phylum Arthropoda; class Insecta; order Diptera; family Anthomyiidae; genus Pegoplata; species Pegoplata infirma. The sequence goes on from OY992539.1 coordinate 172,071,612, forward strand.
ACTATAATTTTTTTAAAAACTTTTAAGTAAATTTAATTGCGTCAATTAAAAAATTACACAATTTTTTTTTTAATTGAAACAAGTGATTACTCAAAAATTTTTTCCCCATATTTTCTTCTGTGTACTTTAAGGCATACATTATAAAATAAAAATATATACAGCAATGTAAAATTATCATGAAATAACAAAAACATTTTTTATTTTGAGAATATGCGACAAAAATATGTAATATCAGCAATATATGCAAAAATATGCATTTAAAGCAAAATATGCAAAAATATGCACTAACAAATCAATGCCATTTTACTACAAAATTCTTAATTCGCAAAGATATTTAGTTTTTGCTGCTCTCAGACTGACGACAACAAATATGCATTTGCATAAAAATCCGAACCCTAATAGTAATATATAATTTAATCATGATTCGGATTAAAAGGTGTACGCTTGATATAATTGATATAATTATATAAAATTATATGAGGGTCAATACAAAATTTGTTTTTCTGTATAATTTAACATAACATTATATATAGCTTATTATGTTCCATATAAAACTATATATGTTTCCAATTAACCAAAAATTTTCTAAGGTTTTTAGGAAAAGTATAAGAAACTTTTTAAAATGTTCCTAAGCATTTCCTTGTAAGGGTTATGTATATCACTTATCTGGTTCGGATCGTACCCAAACATTTTTTTTTTTTGAAAATTATATGTTTGGTGAATGTATCGTTGACCTGTGGTGTATCTCAACCCCAACCAAAAAACACCAGGATTTTATATGTTTTTGTGCAATTAGATCTAATTAGATCCACCAATATAAGGCAATGTCTGGTCAAAACTCGGATGAAATCAAATCATATTTTATACAAGTTGATCTTTTTTAATGCAAAAACATCCACCATTATTCGGATCAAATTGCGTATTAATATATATTGTGTCATATATCATCATATATTGCATCATATAAAAATTTTTACTCGGGAATAGAAAAAAATGAGCGGGTACCGTCTCAACATTTCCAAAATAAGAGACACTCTAATGTATATGATCAAAAGGATCAACCATACTATGTTGACCTTCCATTATGAGTGAGTTGGTGTAATGCAATCATGTTCCAAACATGTTTTTTCTTTAACCGGATTGACCGGTCTTTTTATTTTGTATTTTCCCAAATCGCCTTCCTTCTGGTTATCCTGTATAATATTCACGCAAAAAATAAAAAGGGTGAATTTAAACAAAATTGGGGTATAAAATACCTAAGGAAAGTGTGTACCAGACCACTACCCAAGTTAAAAGCATAAAATACTCAATTCCCTTAGGAAAACGTTTATGAACAAAAACAAGGAATATATAAGCAAAAACCCTTAGGTAATATTGCCATTTAAGGAAACGGAAAATTGAGCAAAAAATATAAATAAATTACCCAAATTATTTAATTGAAACTACCATTTATAAATGATTATTTTTTACTAGAAAAGTGCTTAAAATTACTTACACAGAGAAAAATAAATTTCCAACTGAATTTTTCAGTTGCATCAACTAAAAATTTGGTTGGTGCTACTGCATTTCGCTGGGGCAAACGAATTTTTCAGTTGTTTCCATCAAAAGTCAGTTGTATCAACAAAATTTAGTTGAAACTACCGATATTCAGTTGTTACAACCTTAATACAAATTCATCAACTGAATTTTTGTTGTAACAACTGAATTTTAGTTGGAAATTAGCAAATTTGTTTTCTGTGTGTATGATTTTTTGGGTTTTCAATAAAAAGAAAGACGCCTTTATTTTTTTAATTAATTTTATTCATTTAAATTATAAAATATTGTAAATAGTACTTACATATTAGTTTGAATGTATAGAATAAAAAAATATTTAATACTACTATAAAATGTATAAAAAAAACATTTGTTATTTAGTATAATAACCAGGGAAACCAAAAATATGCTCTAAAAAACACGTTTTATGCGCTTAAAAAATGCCCTTAAAAACGGAAAATATGCTCTAAAAACAACAAAAATATGCTCTTAAAAATAATTATGTCTCCTTTTTTGCGGTAGTTTTTACAATTTGTTAGAGAATAGTCCCTCCAAATACCGTTATGTGCGATAGTTAGAGGGTTAAATATGTTCTACAAAAATATTTGCCTTATTATTTTCTACCAAGTTGCTGAATCTAAAGAAAACATAGTTTCAAATACCGATATGATGCAAGACCAGGACAAAGGGGAATCAATCGTCATAATTCCGTAATTGTTGAAAAAACATCCTTGTTGGATAAAAATTTAAAAATAAATGTTGTCATAAAAAAAAATGGAAAAGAATGCTCCAAAAATTGAAAAAAGAAAATGCTCTAAAAATGTAAAAATATGCTCTAAAAAGTGGAAAAATGCTCAAAAAAATGAAAATATGCTCTAAAAATATGCTCTTATTCTAAAATATGCTTCTAAACCTAGAATATGCAAAAATATGCTCTTAAGGCTAAAATATGCAAAAATATGCTCTAACAAATCGATGCCAGATTTCCTAAAAACTTCTGAAACGGATAAATACCTTGCCCATTCATCAATAAAATGCACAGGAAAAAACATGATACTGCATATTTTTGGTTTCCCTGATAATAACTCACGAAATGCTTATGAAATTGTTGATGATTTCCTTTTGGGTTAAAAAAACACTGACTGCAAGCTGCGTTTATCTCCATAGCGTCCAGTTTCATAACAATTTAGTTGAGTCGGTAAAATTTTTAGCATTATGTTAATGCAGTTTTTTATTTTATTTATTTTTACTTTAGTAATTTAATATTATTTTCTCTGGAAAACTTTTTTTTGTTAATTTGCTGGATCACTGTTTGTTTCTGCATGTATGTTTATGCTTGTTCATTCACCACTTTATAAATAATGGCGTCTTCACATATTTTCAGACTTTTCACATTGTTTTTGCGAAAAATTCCTAAGTTTATTGGTAATATAGTGCTGCTTTACAATAGGCAAAAAATGAAAGGTATATTGCATAAAATGTAAAAGACCATGTCGCTCCTTTACTTGTATAGTGTCACAACTCAAAATATTTGATTTTGCAGAAAACACGTTTAAAGTTTACTATTGAAACCGGTTTTTAATTGAAAAAGGCCGGTACATAGAAAATGTAATAATGGCGTGTACTCTTCTCAAACGGTGAGTTTAAAAGATATTAATACGAATTTTTGACACAATATAAAGCACGATATAACGAATAATTCTGCATCATTAACTCAAAAAACGCATTTTTTGAGTTATGACACTATACAAGTAAAGGAGCGATGTGTTATTCTAAAAAGCCATGGATTTTTTACCTAAGGTTTGCATTATGTAGTTTACACTTTATCTAGATAAATTTTAACAAGCCGCGTGTGTATTCATTAAACTCCATCTAAAAAAAAGTTACCAAGTTCGATTGGATATTTTGACACACGTCTTTTTTTTGTGTGTTCTTTAAGGGTCACCCTATAATACTTTTTTGCACTCTTGTATCGCAAGCGACCTTATAAGTGCCGAGTATATAGTGTGTTAAAAACGCATTTAATACACCACTTAAATGTTCAAGTAGCATCTGGACTTTTGTTTTGCACCATATAATGATTTCTTGTCCTATTGAAAATTATGGTTTCTGATGTTCGTACTTACGTACGCTCATTCTACTTTTTGTTGTTCTTGCTTAAAGTCTATGCGATTTCACACACTCTCCAGCTATAACAGCAGCGATAGCTGCGGCATAGCTGCATACACCCATTCTTTTTAAAAACGAGCCTTTTTCTTGTTTTTTATTTTTATGATTTTCATTTTTTGTTTTTGGGTGACATTGATGTATGGTTGCCACATAATGTGGTGTTGATGCTAATGTTTCATTGCAACGCCACATTTCTCTATTTCAGTTGTTTGCTGTAGTTGTTATTTTTAACCAAAAAAGGGGTGTCGTATGTTGTTGCTGACAGGATCTTGAATGTGTTTGTTCTCTGAAAGAAAGTTACACTCATTTTAAACACTCATTTAACTGTTTTGTAAAACGCAGATCGACACATCACCTCACGTTGGGAATGTTCTATTTTCTAAAACGCAGGAAATGAACAGCTGTTGGTTTCGCGTTGGCTTATGTGTTTTTAGAACAAATTGTATGGAAAAAGGCGCAAGCAGTGTTGCCACATATTTTCTTGAAAAAACTTTTTATTTCTGAAAAAACATTTTTTGTGAAAAAAATCTTTTTTTTCAAAAGTATTGAAATAATAAAAAATTGTTTCAAATTTATGTATTTTCAATTCAATTTTAAAAAGTTCGAAAAGACTAATAAGAGAGTCCTTAGACATTCATATTATTTTCTGAGTCTTTTTAGACTCTTTTATGAATGTTAAAAAAAAATCCATAAAAAAATAATTTTTTAAATGTCCATAATTACGAGTCAAATAAGAATCTTTCAGGACTCCAAATTTCGAGCCTTCTATTAATATTTTTGATCCTTGAAAGAGTCATAATTTATGAAGCCCAGCAAAACTTTGGTAATGGGTGGTGATTATATAACACATTACCAGGTAATGTATATCCCTTATTTGTAGCATTATTTTGGGATGCCTTAACAAACATTTGTTGAACAACGTATTATTTGAAAGTGAAACATAATGTATAACTAATAACTCGCCAAATGTGATTCTTGGAAAAACTTCTGTGGAAACACCAAAGACGTTTCTGAGACATTCAGGCTGCTCAATATTCTGGCTTCTTCTCCTTGCACCCTGGGATACCTGAAAGATCCTAATGGGGTGTAGTCTTCCTCCAGCGGAGAGTCGCTGGATCTCTTTTTAAACATGCATTTTCCGGGCAACTCCATGACGCCGTTTTCAAGCTTGAGAACGCCCAAGCATCTGAAATTGCTTCGGAAATAATAAATATGTCAACATTAATCTGGGCAATAAAAAGCTTCAGGCCCTATAAATCCCCGGTACCTGATGGTATAATCCCGGCTGAGATGCAGCAAGTGTCGGACTATATAGCCCCTTTGCTGTATAATCTATACACAGCATGCATCAACTGGTCGCATATTCCTTTAAAATGGAGGGATACCAGAGTCGTCTTAATCTCGAAGGCTGGGAAAAGTTCACACACAGCTCCGAAGGATTTCAGACCAAATAGTCTGTATTCTTTTTTGTTAAAGACAATGGAACGAATCATAGACTTATATTTGCGTAGAGTGATTGACCCGAGGTTGCTTTCGACAAGGCAACATGCATACAGCAAGGGTAGATCAACGGAAAAAGCTCTTTATGAGCTCGTTGGTACCATCGAGCGATCGCTTTCGGTAAAGGAGTGCACTATGATGGCCTTTCTTGATATAGAGGGGGCTTTTAATAATGTCATCCCAAACTCGATAATTCTAACATTATCTGGTCTGGGAGTAAAGCGTGAGATCGTTTTAATGGTGGAAAACCTATTTGCCAATAGACGTATAACGTCTGAATTAGAGTTTGCAAATAATCGAGATATCTCATAATCGCGATTACGATTAAAAAAATCGCCGTTAATCGCGATTATCGATTAATCGAATTTTCAAATAAACTGAATTGCAATAGATTTATTAAAAAAATCTTTTAAATTTTAAATTTCCAAACGTACACTTAAAATATTATGTAAGTAAATTCAACAGAAAATACGTTTGAAACAAATGAAACTTTATTTAAAAAACGGACTACTTACATTTCATTTAAAACAAAAACATTTCTCAGTTATTTTTAAATGTTAATTAATAACTGTTGAAATCCGTAAAAATAACTTAAAAATCCGTAAAAAATGACTGACAAAATTTTACGGAAAAAACGGTTAAAATAACGGAAATTTACATTCATTTTTATTTATTTTTTTAGAAATAATTTTAAAAAACTTCGAACCTGAGCAGAATCGAACTCATAATTTCTGGCTGATAGCCCAGCACGCTACCCTCTGTGCCACAAGCTACTTATATTTTCAGCAACTAAATTTCATTTTCAAATTAAAAAAAAAAAATCTAATTTTAGAAATTTTTAAATAACTGACAATTAACAAACGACAAATAAAATAATGTGGTTTGTTTTTTAAATAACTGAAAAAAACAAACGTTACGGAAAATTTTATTTAAAAGACAGTTATGTATTTGAATAAACGTTCAAAAAGTTGTTTAGAATATTTGTATGTGAAACAAACGAATTTTCTTTTAATATTAACTAAAACGAAAACTATTTGTTTGACTGTGAAACAGTAACTGTAAAACTTTTATGTGTATGAAAATATAAAAATTAATATTTTTAACATATAAAGTGCTCGATTTGGGAGTACTTTTTCACCATTCACCTAATTTTTAAAAATTTGTTATTCTTTCGAATTTTAATATTTTCAATAATAACACGGTAAAAATTTAAAAATCTTAAAATTCGAAAGGATATCAAAGTTTTAAAAATTAGGTGAATGGTGAAGAGTGCTCCCAAATCGAGCACAATATATTTATGTATGTGGTACAAATTTGAGGTCAATTGAATTGAGTTAACCCGTAGCGGCGATCAAATTATAGATTTTTGAAAATTAAGAAATACTTCTGCTACTATAAGAAAAATATATGAATATAAAAAAAATCAATTTGGTCTAGCAGGTTTCAAGATATAATTCGCAATTTGCAAAAAATTTCGGTTTTCCAAAGTCAAATTTTTTTTTTAAATCTCAACATTTTTTCCCATAAGCTTGAGACAAACTTTCATCTTAATTTAAGTCGAATCCGATTATTTGAGTCTGTGGGGCCTTTCGATCAAAACTTTGGATTTTTGGAAAACTTTAGAAAAATGAAAAAATCTATCGAAAACCCAGTTGGAAAATGTGTCACTGAGGAAATTTCCACAGTGATTCCTTGAGGAAATGTCTTCAGGTTCTGACAAATCATAGGCAATCCTTGATGACATATCCTAACATTGTCAGCACTGAATGTTTGCTTTAAGAGTGTGGACAATTCCTCTAAGACGTCTAAAAGGAAATGTCTTCAGAATAGCAGTATATTAAATTAGAATTTTAAATCTGGGCAACTCTTTAATTTCCAAGAAAAAGATGGCAATATTATCGACTTAATTAAAATAAAATCAAAATGTAACAAGTAGAATAAAAGTAATAAATAGACAAACAATTTTAAAAATAAAGTTTGGAACAAGTGGTTAGGTGTCGGACTAATAAACTGGAGGTTCCAGGTTCAAATCCAGTTAGGACTAAAAAAGGCGAAAAGTTTTTTCTAAATATGAGAAAGATAATTTATAAAGGAAAATGGATAAAAGTAAAAACTAAAGGAAATACGAAAATTTTTTGTATTTTCGCCTGACCTATGTCAGACATTTCCCCAAAGAAGTCTTAGGTGACATGTCCCCAGAAGGTCAGCCCTGACCACTGCTGACTTTGAGTGAGGACATTTTGAAAATTTGTATGAAACTGTCCTCAACCCAGTACATAGAGATGTCTTGTGGATGTCAGGTGTGACTCTGACATGTCATCACTCCGTCACTGAGGATGGCTCGAGGACGTTGCCAACTGGGAAGCTGCCCGGTTTAAATAATCCGATTTGGCTCAAATCAAGTTTAAATAACAGTTTTTTTCAAGTTTTATAAAAGGATCAATGAAAACCAAATTTTAAATTTCTTGAATGTCACTTTTGGATATTTTTTAACAAGTTTTTAGCCATATATCGAAAACCGTGCGATCGATTTCAGAAAATTTTTGATATTCGTATTCCATACGAAAATCAATAAAATATATCGCAAATTATTTATATTTTTAAACTTTTTTCAAAATTCCAAATTTTTTTGGAGGAAATTTTATTAAATTCGTTAATAAAACAATAAATTTGATAGAAAATGATTAATCGTAATCGCATGATTTTTTTGCCGATTACGATTACGATTAATCGCGATTACAATTTTAATCGTTTTGCAAACTCTAGTCTGAATTGGGAACGTCCGTCCTTTATCGATTTGTCATTAGGGACACACCACATGGAGGAGTTCTTTCGCCTCTTCTTTGGAACCTGGCACTGAGTTCAATGCTACTATCTTTAGAAGCACGTGATTGTCATGTTGTAGCATATGCTGACGGTCTCGTGATAGCGGTAAAGTGGAAGCATCTGCCAACATTGAGGGACATTCTTTAGGGTTCTCTGAAAGATCTGTCTAAGTGGGCAAGAGACTGTGGTCTAGGAGTTAATCCAAGTAACTTGTTTTGTTTACAAGAAAAAATAAGATTCCTGCTTTTGATCCTATTTCTCTGGACGGCACTGAAATCACCTTCTCAGGTGGAGCCAAGTATCTTGAAGTATTTCTAGACAGGAAGTTGAATTTCAGGCGTAACATTGAGGAACAGGTGAGAAAAGCACCGATTGATTTTTATTCCTGTAAAAGGGGCATTGGAAGACGATGGGGTTTTAGCCCTCAAGTCGCTAATTGGATCTTTACAACAGTGGTGCGTCCAAATCTGCTGTATGTAATCATTGTCTGCTTTAGAAACAAAAGCAAAGTGTGTCTTTATCACGAAGGTACAGAGAATAGCGTCGATGTGCATCACTGGTGCTCTTCGTACTACACCTACGGCTGCATTAGAAATCCCCGTTCACCTGACACCACAGGTGAGAAGTGATTGTCAGTGTATTTCCATGGCGAACAGGAAATGGCGAGAGTTAAGTACAAGCAGAATTACCAGAATAATCTGGCCGCGCTACGACCTCAAAAGAACTCGCTACCTACTTTCTCTCAACAGAAGAGAATGTCGTTTACTCACGGGAGTGGTCACGGGACACAATTGGACTCATCTCTGATTCCAATTGTAGAAGATGTGATGAACCGAATACGGATGAAACAGTTGAACATATCCTGTGCAAATGCCCCGCATTGGCCAGGCATCGCAAACAAATTCTTAGGCAAAGCTGAACCCGAGAATCTGGAGGAAATCGCAGTTATGGACCTTATACGCGTTAAATTGTTTGCAACATGGACTAACGCGGTTTATCCACGTCGTTGAAGGAACATGTGGTATTGCTATGGACCAGCCGGTCTATGCGAGGAGTTCAAAATTTTGAGCTCCGCCACCCCTAACCTAACCTAATCTGACACCAAGATAACAATACCACGAAATGTGGACTGTGTTCCCTCTATGAGCCTTTTTGAGCGCCACTTTACCACTATAATACGATCCAGGGAGTCTTGGATTGGGGACATTCCGGATAGTGGAGCCACCATAAATTTTTACACAGATGGATTGAGGCTGCACGAACAAGTGGGCTCTGGAGTCTACGAGGAAGAGCTTGGATTCAGCTTGGCTTGAAGATTGCCAGATCATTGCAGTAATTACCAGGCAGAGATGCTGGCAATTAAGGAAGTGGCTGACTGGTTGAGCTGCAACGTCTTGTCTACAACAGCAGTCAATATCTATACTGACAGTCAAGCCGCGGTCAAGTCCCTGGATTCAATATTTCAGAAAACAAGATCTGCCCTTAACTGCAGCACGTCTTTAAATGAGATGGCCAAGCAGTTTAACATACCACTCATATGGGTCCTAGGGCACAGAGACATTCTAGGGAATTGTAAAGCCGATGAGTTTGCAAGACTAGGAACTACCTTACAGGTTCCAACAGAATTGGAATGTGTTGGTATGCCTCTAGAAACTTGCAATCAAAACCTACGGCTTTTTTCCGCTACGTAGACTAATCAAAGATGGGCAAATGGATGGGCGTGTGAGACAACACGACTGATTTGGCCTTCTCTTAATCAGGGGCGCACAAGTGAACTGATATCGCTTCCAAGAGGAGAGATTTCGAAGGTGGTTGCTATAATTACCGGAAACAGTCTTAAAGGGAAGCACGCAGATTGGTTAAATATGCCGTCGAATGACTATCGAACACTTTATTTGCCATTGCCCGGCACTTTCTGGTCAGAGACTTGCTTCACTGGGATCTAGGGAGCTGTACGATCTTTCTGATTCGTCGGACGTCAAAATTCAATATCTAAGGAGTTTCATAAGAAGCTCAAATTGGTTTAACGACAGGGACTAGTAGGGAACCTATTACAGTATCACAGTATCACAATGGACCTCAGAGTCTACGTGTGTTGACGTATAACGTCAGCAGCCACTTATAACCTAACCTTACCTATATCAGAGCGAAGTTGAAATACATTTCCGATATCTAACATGTGGTTTTAAAAAATATTTTGAAGCTTTTGGACTGGGTGCAAAGGAGTGCGTTGAAGCTTATCAACGACAGTATGTTATCCAACTCTATTGATTCTTTAAAGCATCGTTGGAACGTGGGTCAATGCAATGCACAATGTGCATCCTTATTCTACCGATATTATCATGGTAAGTACTCTACTGAGTTGGGTGAACTTATAACTGTGACTAGGGTATATACTAGGGTGGCTCGTTTTTGGGTTTTTCTCTCTGATCAAATTCTAATACCCGCCAAAAGTGTCGGTCCCCTAAGGGTAACTCACCTGCAAAATATTACTTTGATCGTAAATACTTAAATATGAAATTAAAAGATTTTACGGTATCATTAACCCGTTCAAACTTGATACCAAAAAAATGGCATAATTTTAGGGCGTTCTCAAAATACCTTTTTTCAAAATTTTAAAATTTTATTAAAAAAAATTTTTAAATATACAATTTTTTTCTTTCTGAATTCATTAAGAACTCCTTGGAGAAAAAAAATGTGAAATATGGCGGATATCCATTGAGCCACTTTTCGGGAATCGCCGCGGGAAGTTAGCGGATTTCAAGGAAATGTTGGTTTTATCAATAATTTGGATTAATAAATCTAATAAATTTAATTTTGGGGCAAATAAACTGTTTTTTGGTGTCGTGGCATTCTATTAAATAACTTTAAGTCTGTCATGAATTCTTACCGATCTAGGACGTCTTTTACCCACATTGTCTGGGGGTCAAAAAAGACCCCCGAATAAAATTTGAAGTTTAGAGCTTAAATTTTGTGCTATACACAAGTATAAAACGGCTTTTGTGTTTTTTACCCCTACTATTATTTCGTATTAATATATTATCTTTAAAAAATCGTTAACCCTTCTTGGTAGGGGGTCAAAAATTACCGACACTTTTGGCGGGTATTAGAATTTGATCAGAGAGAAAATCCCAAAAACGAGCCACCCTAGTATATACTCGTAACACTCGTCAATCCAGTAGATCATATTCATTTGTTGTCGACTTTCCAACGCATTACAGAGCAAATTCGTTTCTCAGTGGAACGAGTCATGTGTGGATTATCCATAAACACTATTCCCTTTATCCTTATCCTCATAAACTTTTTTCCTAATACCAACACAAAGCACTGCTGTAGTAGGGGCATCACCTGAGTGTTGGCTCAAAGTAAAAACAAACATGTTCTCTATTCTGCGGAACCATATAAATATATATGGTTCCCCAGTAAGATGGGTGTGCATCATGAAAGACAATTTTATAATTTAAGTCAACACCAGTTAAATATAATTTCAAGTGATAACGCAAAAATTGAAAGCATTAACGTTGTGATTTTGAAAATTACATTTTTTGAGCAGTGCGTTCACGTTAGCGCTGATGATGCGATGATGCGTTCAACACTTTAGTGTTGCCGCAACACCGTCCTCTGTTACTGTTTCGGCCCTATTTTTTCTGAACACGGCAACCGTCCACTATGCTCGCTATATGTTCAAACCCCAAGGAAGATGCAAATATGTTAATTTGAGCCAGTTTCTTTTACCTTAATATCAGATGGGGCTGCTAAAAAGAGGTGGGTCTCCCAAATTCATGACAAAGAATTCATTCTTTTAAACACTGATTGTTGCTACTGTTGTTTAGTTTTTGTGGCGTTGTTGTCAAGCTATAAAATACTGTTTGTATATTTTCATCATCGTCATCATCATCATAAACATCATTTCACTACTTGTATTCATCGCATTTGAAAAAAATACATCATGTGCATTTAATGTGTGAGTTATTTTACAATAGATTTTTGATGTTATTTTTTATTTTTTTTTACTTTTTCGTTTGTAAGTTTTTAAGTGTGTTCCAGTACTTTGGTTTCTTTTATGCTGGTGCTGCTGCTGCTGCCGCTTCTGCTGTTGCTCTTGTTACTTGTAACACTGCATCCATCCATGCAGTGTTATTTTAAAAATATCTACATTCATATTTTATACAATACCTCCTCATAGATTTATGACTTAGCAACAACAAAAAAAAAAATCTTTTCAATTTTAGTTTTTAAATTTGTAAAGTATTTACGATGTGTGTTTTCTTAGTTAAGTCAAATGAAAACAGCAAAAAAAAAATAAATAAAACAAGTGAGTAACTTGCTGCTGGTTTATATTTTGAAAGTTTATTTTCTAATACTGTTGTTGCTAAGGAAAGAAAGTTTTTAGTGCACTGGTTCTAAAACTGTAACTGCTTCAATGCAGTTTATAGCTGTGTGTGTTTTATAGAAAAGATAAGTTTTTATATTTTCATCAGATTTTTCTTGAAGTAATAAATTTTTAAAAAATTTAAATACACATAAGAACGTAATGGAGACAGCATGGTAAATATCAAAACTTAAACCATTAAATCTGAGTATCATCCTTTAATACTCGACAGGAAAAGCTGTCCAACTTCCAGGCAATTCCTGAATAGGGTAATGCTCCAAACCCGGAAAATCACTGCCCTATAGCAATGTGGTCTACGTTCTTGAAGGTAATGGCAGCTTCGACGTTCCAGTCATTTTATTTACGAATTTGGTGAAAGTATTTTCTCTAGATACTTCCATGGTGTTTGATCGCATACTCGTTTAGAAGCTTTTTGCGTTTGGTACCTACAGTGAGTTCTCCCGATTAGTATCGAGCTTTCTTAGAGACCGCCCTATACCTGTTGTTAAAGATAGTATATTTGCCGGTTGAAATTCATCCTTACTCGGAGGTACCACAAAGTTCTGTTTTTTCTCCTACACGTTTTCTTATACATATATATATCTTATCGATTATCTTAGTCAAACTTCCAATTTGCCGATGATTGCAACATTTGTCATTTATTTTCCTTCTATGACAGGCCAAGCCCTACTGAGGTTTCAATCATGCTAGCGAGATTACCGGAGTAAAAAATATCAAGTTGGATCATATAATTATCTAATTGTATAATTTTTGATGATAATTTAAAATTTTACTTTTTTAAGCATTTTGGTTATATCTTACGAATTTTTGGTCTTTTACAACAAATAATGAAATTCTATGCAGAAAAAATTTGTAGAACATGTAAACCCTTTAATCGCAAGTGTAATTGGTGTTCTACGACGATATTTGGAAAAGGGACTAAAATGACGCCTAAAAACGGGAGACAGAAAAGAACCGTCATCAAATTTCGTCATCAAAATTAATCTCATTTAGCTCAAAATTAAATTTAATAGTTCTTTTTTACTTATTCTGAACACGTTTAAAAAAAAATAATTTAAAACTTCAGTGGGCCATAAAAAACACTCGAGCTAAATTATTAAAATTCTTCGGGGGTTTTGGTCAACTATTAATATACTTTTATTTTGCTTTTATATCCTTTCAAAACATAAAATCGGGTTGCACAATGTTAACACTCCTAAATGCCTGATATTTGAGTAAGACTCATGAATTTAGGCATTTTAAAAAACGATTTTTTCTAATTTGTGGTAAAAAATGGGCACTAATTTTTGAATACGCTGTTAGACAAGAGTATAAACTTACAAAAAAAGGAAAAATAAAATATCTTTTTTATGTAATTTTTTCTTTAAACTCCATCAAACTTATGTTATTTTTGGATTTTCAACAAAAAAAATGTGTTTTTCGGAGCAATAAAAAAAATCTTTTGTAAATATATTCTGAATTATATATTTTATTTAAACTACAAATATATCAAAGTACTTGAAAACAAAATTTCGAACCAGTTTTTTTAAAAATGGATTTTTGTGAATTCTTTTCGTGAAACAACTAAACCCAATTTAAATGTTATGTAAATTTTGCATGAAATTCTTTGATTTTAGCGCCCTCTCTTGGTGGCAAAACCAATCAGAAAAAATATTTTTGGTAACATTTATTTGAGATTCCTTATTATCTTTCCAAAAATCTGTATTTGAACACAATTTGAGACATTTTTTTTTTTTATTTTTTCCATGGGTCGAAGCATAGTGGTGCGTGATAACGCGTGATTGTGACAAAACTCAATTTTACTCATGTGATTGTGAGTGGAAAAAAATATTGCGTAAGTGAGAGTGCGTGGCCCAGTTAAGTCCCGAAAGGATCGCCGTTCTTTTTGATGCAAAATTTGTTTTGTCCGTTTTGCTCTACCTTGCTTTGTTTTTGAAATACGCGAATTTAGCGGCCCAATGGGGTCTTGAGAATTTAAAAAACTTGATAACTTAAAAACTATTACTCAAAAATTGAGTGTTAACTCCTCATACATTTTTTTAATCAGTCGATTTTTACAGTTTTTAGCAAAAATTAAAGATTTTGGCTGCTCAACAGTTTTCGGGGTTTTTGAATCGATTCCTCTGTCTTGAGAAATTGCGACAATTATGTCTTGCCATAAACATACGTCTTCGGTTCATGGAAAAAAGCATTAAACCAATTTTGTGTTAAACACACACACACACTTCCAATTATGTCAAAACAACAGAATATGTCAAGTAAATAACCGACTAACAAAAGAAAGTAATGTAATGAAACATTTAAAAAATTATATATAAACTTAATTACATCATCAAAATAACAAATAACCACAATTTAGATCATATTTATTAGATTTTCATAATGTATTATTATTGTGGAAAAGTATAAAACAACCAACAATGCTTTTCTATTGTTTAATGTTTGTTCCTTCGTGTGGCACATCCACAGCAAACATTTACTTAAATCATCGTACTCAGATTGTGAACCAACATCATCATGGATTTGTATTCACATTCAGACTAACAAATGGATTACATATTTAGCTGAGAAAGCTTTTTACACGTAATGTATGCATTCATCACTGGCATTACTTATTTTTTTTATAAATGTCTGTATGCTTTGCTATGTGCCTGCAAGGGTATCCAATCTGATACCCGATTAACAATTTAGGTAACCGATCAAATTATTTAAATAACACAGCCTCACAAAAAAGAAAGTTATGACCCAAAAACTAGACCCAGTAACCCTTATGTATTTTGACCAGGGTAAGGAATGGCACACACATGTGCTGCACATCACATTTTACTAATGTGTCGTGTGCCCATAGAATGGCACACGACACATTGGCCGTGTGCCATGTGCTGGCACACGGCACATTTCAGGTGTGCCATGTGCCATAGACATGGCACATGGTACATCTGAAATGTGCCGTGTGTCGTATTATGACACATGGCACATTTGAAATGTGCCGTGTGCCAGCACATGACACATGGTAAGTGTGCCATGTGCCAGTTATTGGCACATGGCACATTTCAGATTTTTTTTTTTTAATAATTGTTTTTAGAAATAAAATACTTTTTTCAGAAAAATACTACTTTTTTAAAAAAAAAATATATTTTTTTTACAAAAATAGTACTTTTTTAGAAGAAAAGTACTTTTTAGAAGAAATAGTATTTTTTTAGAAAAAAAAGTACTTTTTAGAAAAACAAATACTTTTTTGGAAAAGTTAGTACTTTTTTAGAAAAAACAGCTCTTTTTAAAACAAATAGTACTTTTTTAGAAAAATAGTACTTTTTAGAAAAATATAGTACTTTTTTAGAAAAAATAGTACTTTTTTAGAAAAAATAGTACTTTTTTAGAAAAAAATAGTACTTTTTTAGAAAAAATAGTACTTTTTTTAAAAAAATTTACTGTTTTTTTATAAAAAATAGTACTTTTTTGAAAAAATGGTACTTTTTTAAAAAAATAATACTATTTTAGAAAAAAAAGTACTTTTAAGATAAAAAATTATTTTTTTTAGAAAAAATACTACTTTTTAGAAAAAATTTTACTTTTTTAGAAAAAATAGTACTTTTTTTTAAAAAAGTACTTTTTAGATAAAAAAAAGTACCTTTTTAGAAAAAATAGTACTTTTTAGAAAAAAAAGTACTTTTTTAGAAAAAATAGTACTTTTTAGAAAAAATTTTACTTTTTTAGAAAAAAAAAGTACTTTTTTAGAAAAAAAAAGTACTTTTTTAGAAAAAAAAGTACTTTTTTAGAAAAAATAGTACATTTTTAGAAAAAAATGTACTTTTAAGATAAAAAAGTACTTTTTTAGGAAAAATATAACTTTTTAGAAAAAATTTTACTTGTTTAGAAAAAAGTTTACTTTTTTTAGAAAAAATAGTACTTTTTGAAAAAATAGTACTTTTTTGAAAAAATAATACTATTTTAGAAAAAAAGTACTTTTAAGATAAAAAAGTATTTTTTTTAGAAAAAATACTACTTTTTGGAAAAAATTTTACTTTTTTAGAAAAAATATTACTTTTTTAGAAAAAATGTACTTTTTAGAAAAAAAGTACATTTTAGATAAAAAAGTACTTTTTTAGAAAAAATAGAAAGATAAAAAAGTATTTTTTTTAGAAAAAATACTACTTTTTGGAAAAAATTTTACTTTTTTAGAAAAAATATTACTTTTTTAGAAAAAATGTACTTTTTAGAAAAAAAGTACATTTTAGATAAAAAAGTACTTTTTTAGAAAAAATAGTACTTTTTAGAAAAAATAGTACTTCTTAGAAAAAATAGTACTTTTTAGAAAAAATAGTACTTTTTAGAAAAAAAGTACTCTTTTAGAAAAATAGTACTTTTAAGAAAAGAATTTACTTTTTTTTCGAAAAAATTTTACTTTTTTGAAAAAATAGTACTTTTTACGAAAAATAGTACTTTTTAGATAAAAAAGTAATTTTTTTAGAAAAAATAGTACTTTGTAGAAAAAATTTTACTTTTTTAGAAAAAAAAGTACTTTTTTAGAAAAAATAGTACTTTTAGAAAAAAAAGTACTTTTTTAGAAAAAATAGTACTTTTTAGAAAAAATTTTACTTTTTTTTAGAAAAAATTTTACTTTTTTGAAAAAATAGTTCTTTTTAGGAAAAATAGTACTTTTTAGATAAAAAAGTACTTTTTTTAGAAAAAATATTACTTTTTAAAAAAAAATTTTACTTTTTTAGAAAAAAAAGTACCTTTTTAGAAAAAAGTAGTAAATTTAGGAAAAATAGTACTTTTTAGATAAAAAAGTCCTTTTTTTAAAAAAAAATAGTACTTTTTAGAAATAATTTTACTTTTTTAGAAAAAATAGTACATTTTTAGAAAAAAATTTACTTTTAAGATAAAAAATACTTTTTTAGGAAAAATATTACTTGTTTAGAAAAAAATGCTTTTTTAGAAAAAAGTTTACTTTTTTAGAAAAAATAGTACTTTTTGAAAAAATAGTACTTTTTTGAAAAAATAATACTTTTAAGATAAAAAAGTATTTTTTTTTTAAAAAATACTACTTTTTAGAAAAAATTTTACTTTTTTAGAAAAAATAGTACTTTTTTAGAAAAAAAGTACTTTTTAGATAAAAAAGTACTTTTTTAGAAAAAATTTTACTTTTTAGAGAAAATAGTACATTTTAGAAAAAATAGTTCTTTTTAGAAAAAAAGTATTTTTTTAGAAAAAATAGTACTTTTTAGAAAAAAATTTACTTTTTTTTAGAAAAAATTTTACTTTTTTGAAAAAATAGTACTTTTTACGAAAAAAAAAAATACTTTTTTAGAAAAAAAGTAGTACTTTTCGTAAAAAGTACTATTTTTTCAAAAAAGTAAAATTTTTTCTAAAAAAAAAGTAAATTTTTTATCTAAAAAGTACTATTTTTCGTAAAAAGTACTATTTTTTCAAAAAAGTAAAATTTTTTCTAAAAAAAAGTAAATTTTTTTCTAAAAAAGTAAATTTTTTTCTAAAAAAGTTAATTTTTTCTAAAAAAGGAAAATTTTTTCTAAAAAGTACTATTTTTTCTAAAAAAGTACTTTTTTCTAAAAAAGTACTTTTTTCTAAAAAAGGAAAATTTTTTCTAAAAAGTACTATTTTTTCTAAAAAAGTAAATTTTTTTCTAAAAAAGTAAATTTTTTTCTAAAAAAGTAAATTTTTTTCTAAAAAAGTAAATTTTTTTCGAAAAAGAACTACTTTTTCTAAAAAAGTACTATTTTTTCTAAAAAGTACTTTTTTTCTAAAAAGTATTATTTTTCCTAAAAAAGTACTATTTTTTCTAAAAAGGTACTTTTTTCTAAAAAAGTAAAATTTTTTTCTAAAAAGTACTTTTTTTCTAAAAAAGTACTATATTTTCAAAAAAGTACTTTTTTTTTCTAAAAAAGTACTAATTTTTATAAACAGTACTATTTTTTCTAAAAAAGTACTATTTTTTTAAAAAAAGTACCATTTTTTTCGAAAAAAGTACTATTTTTTCTAAAAAGTACTATTTTTTCTAAAAAAGTACTTTTTTTTTTTTAAAAAGTATTTTTTTTTACAAAAGTACTATTTATTTTAAGAAAGTACTATTTTTCTAAAAAAGTACTTTTTTTTCTAAAAAGTACTATTTTTTCTAAAAAAAGTACTTTTTTGGTAGAAAGTACTTGTTTTTCTAAAAAGTACTTTTTTTCTAAAAAAGTACTATTTTTTCTAAAAAGTACTATTTTTTCTAAAAAAGTACTATTTTTTCTAACAAGAAATGTCTTTTCTAAAAAAGGACTATTTTTTCTAAAAAGTACTATTTTTTCTTAAAAAGTACATTTTTTTCTAAAAAGTACTATTTTTTCTAAAAAAGTACTTTTTTTCTAAAAAAAAGTACTATTTTTTTCTAAAAAGAACTGTTTTTTCTAAAAAAGTACTAACTTTTCCAAAAAAGTACTTGTTTTTCGAAAAAGTACGTTTTTTTTCTAAAAAGTACTATTTTTTCTAAGAAAGTACTATTTTTCTAAAAAAAGTACTATTTTTTTCTAAAAAGAACTATTTTTTCTAAAAAAAAGTACTACTTTTTCTAAAAAGTACTATTCTTTTCCAAAAAGTACTATTTTTTCTAAAAAAAGTACTGTTTTTTCTAAAAAGTACTATTTTTTCTAAAAATTTACTTTTTTTTTCTTATAAAGTATTTTTTTTTTTTACAAAAGTACTATTTATTCTAAAAAAGTATTTTTTTTCTAAAAAATACTATTTTTTCTAAAAAGTACTATCTTTTTTAACAAGTACTTTTTTTTTAAAAAAAGTACTTTTTTTCTAAAAAAGTACTTGTTTTTTTTTTTAAAGTACTTTTTTTCTAAAACAGTACTAATTTTTCTAAAAAGTACAATTTTTTCTAAAAAAGTACTTTTTTTCTAAAAAAGTACTTTTTTTCTAAAAAAGGAAAATTTTTCTAAAAAGTACTATTTTTTCTACAAAAGTAAATTTTTTTCTAAAAAGTACTACTTTTTTTAAAAAAGTACTATTTTTTCTAAAAAGTACTTTTTTTCTAAGAAGTACTATTTTTCCTAAAAAAGTACTATTTTTTCTAAAAAGGTACTTTTTTCTAAAAAAGTAAAATTTTTTTCTAAAAAGTACTTTTTTTCTAAAAAAGTACTAATTTTTATAAAGAGTACTATTTTTTCTAAAAAAGTACTATTTTTTCTAAAAAAAGTACAATTTTTTTCGAAAAAGTACTATTTTTTCTAAAAAGTACTATTTTTTCTTAAAAAGTACTTTTTTTTCTTAAAAAGTATTTTTTTTTACAAAAGTACTATTTATTTTAAGAAAGTACTATTTTTCTAAAAAAGTACTTTTTTTTCTAAAAAGTACTATTTTTTCTAAAAAAAGTACTTTTTTGGTAGAAAGTACTTGTTTTTCTAAAAAGTACTTTTATTCTAAAGAAGTACTATTTTTTCTAAAAAGTACTATTTTTTCTAAAAAAAGTACTTTTTTTCTAAAAAGTACTATTTTTTCTAAAAAAGTACCAGTTTTCTTAAAAAAAGTACTATTTTTTCTAACAAGAAATGTTTTTTCTAAAAAAGTACTATTTTTTCTAAAAAGTACTACTTTTTCTTAAAATGTAAATTTTTTTCTAAAAAGGCCTTTTTTTTCTAAAAAAAAGTACTATTTTTCTAAAAAAGTACTATTTTTCTAAAAAAAGTACTATTTTTTTCTAAAAAGAACTGTTTTTTCTAAAAAAGTACAAACTTTTTCAAAAAAGTACTTGTTTTTCGAAAAAGTACTTTTTTTTTCTAAAAAATAAAATTTTTTCTAAAAAGTACTTTTTTTTCTAAAAAAGTGCTATTTTAAAAAAAAAAATAGTTTTTTTTTCTAAAAAAGTAGTATTTTTTCTGAAAAAAGTATTTTATTTCTAAAAACAATTATTCAAAAAAAAAACATCTGAAATGTGCCAATAACTGGCACACGGCACACTTACCATGTGTCATGTGCTGGCACACGGCACATTTCAGATGTGCCATGTGTCATAATAGGACACACGGCACATTTCAGATGTGCCATGTGCCTTGTGTATGGCACATGGCACACCAGAAATGTGCCGTGTGCCAGCACATGGCACACGGCCTATGTGTCGTGTGCCATTTTATGGCACACGGGGCACATTTCAGATGTGCTATGTGCCAAATGTGCGCACATGTGCCCTGGGCACACGTGCCATTCCTTACCCTGATTTTGACCTCCAAAATTCGATTTCACAGTCAGAACTGAATTCTATCATTGGGATTTCCTGTAACTTACAAGAAAAGTACGCAAATTGAACTTACTTTATTTCTTTGTAAATTACAAAGGTAAAACTTTTTTAAATTTAAGTTTTATATGTAAAGATCAAGTCTGATTTATTACGAATAAAATAAGATGGTTCTCATAAAATCCGTCAAAAACTGTTGAAGTTGCATGCATTTAAACAAAAAGATCAAGGCCTCTGTTCTGTCTTTCACAACTTTTCAATTCACATAAAAATTTTCGAATCACATGAAATCAAGTTTAGCATTTTGTTGATCACGTTTTCATTCGAAGTTAAAATCGGTTAATTAAAATTTAAAAAATTATAAGGAAAAAAGTGCATTCGTTTTACTTTAACCAAATTTTATTTATGTGAAACAAAACGAAAAAGAAAATCGGATGTGAAATCTAGAACACCAAAAATTACTTTTTTTGGAACAGCGGCCCAATTCAGTTTTATACTAACAGAGTTGTATTTGTTACATTTTTGGAGTTTGACAGAAAACCGAACAACTTACTTTCCTGAAAAAAAAAAAAAAATAAAGCAACTTAATGTAATTTAATCTATAAAAAAAATTTCCATCACAAAACTTTTCAGATTCTTTTTAGAAAAAATTTTATTTTCCAATACATTTTTCAAAAATGTAACTGAATTTTCATTTAGTTCGGTTTAAGTCCATATTAATTATTTCTGAGAAATAATAATTGTTGTACAATGAGAAAATCTGAAAAAAATCAAGTGACAACACAGGCTAAGTGGAGATGTCGACAGCTTTCGGAAGATGCCACCCTTCCATCATCAGCACTCCTTCGATTGCCACACACTTAATGTGTGTCAGATTAAAATTAGCCATTTAAATGAAACTTTTGAAGAAATTAAGAATTGGAATTACTCCTCTTTGTGTTGAATAACCCCTATTCACCATTAATTCGTGTTGTATTCATTTGGCAGAAACTTAATCCATCTTAACTTTTAACAGAGTTGTATTTTTCCCATTGTTAACCCTTAGTAGGACTTTTCAAATCTTGAAAAATGTCCGTTAGGTTTGAATTTTTGTTTCATATTTCTAATTCTTAGAAATATTACTAAATTGCAATGTACCTTATGAGTTGTGTATTAATTGTGTTTATATATTGTTGGACTGTATATTTTATAACTGAATTTTCATTTAGTTCGGTTTAAGTCCATATTAATTATTTCTGAGAAATAAAAATAAAATTTCTATGTCATTTTTTTAGGAATATTCTTGCATTGCACAGTGGGCGGAGATGGTAGGTTTTTTGGCCAAAAGTCTCTCTTCGATTTTTTTGAAATTCAGAATATAAGCCTATATTAGGGTAATAAATAAGTGACCTGAAACTTTTTGGAATCGGACCTACAAGGAAACTGTTTCAGGGTGGACACTTCATTTTTAAAAAAATTTACAGATGTTATAGATGAAACAAATAAAGAGACACTTGTCTTTTGTTTATGTATTTGAATTAGAGATGGTCTCTGGTCTCGTGATTTGCGTGACTAAAAAAAACAACGTGATTCACGCGTGAGCGTGAGTGATTTTCATTAAAATCACGTGATTATAGAGAGATTTTCATTTCAATCACGTGACTATATTAGGGTAATAAATAAGTGCCTTGAAACTTTTTGGAATCGGACCTACAAGGAAACTATTTAAGGGTGGACACTTAATTTTTAATAAAATATACAGATGTTATAAATGAAAAAAATGAAGAGACACTTGTCTTTTGTTTATATATTTCAATCGGAGATGGTCTCTGAGCCCGTGATTTGCGTGACTCAAAAAAACAAAGTGATTTTCGCATGAGCGTGAGTGATTTTCATTTAAATCAAGTGATTTAAAAGCTTTCAAAAATTGAATTGAAAAAAAAGTTTAAAATAACGTGATTCATGCGTGAGTGATTTTCATTTAACTCACGTTAATATACCGTTTTCCAAAATTGAATTGAAAAAAAAAAAGTTTACAAAAAATTGGAAAAAATTAAGTTTTGGGGTTTTCAAAAAACCCCCTTTTTATATTCATCGTTATCAAAAGTTTCACGCCCCATTAAAAAAAATGTCTGGGCCAGAATTATCCTTTCTATCCACACTTTTCAAAACGTTGCCCGCTTGTGACCGTTTTCAAAAATTTAATTTAAATAAAATTTATAAAAAAAATGGAAAAATTATTTCTTTTTTGAAAACCCCCTTTTAAAAACTCATCGTTATATAAAGTTCCACGGCATTTCAAAAAACTGGCTGGGCCAGAATTATCCTTTGTATCAGCACTTTCCAAAAAAGTTACCCGCTTGTGCCCGTTTTCAAAAATTGATTGAAATAAGAGCTTATAAAAAATTGGATTTTTTTTTTTAAACTAATCGTCATAAAAAGTTCTACGCCCTTTCAAAAAACTGTCTGAGCCAGAATTACCTAAAAGTTGTGCCTGTTTTCAAAAATTTAATTCTAATAAGAGCTGATAAAAAATTGGAAAAAATAAGTTTTTTTTTGAAAACTCCCTTTTGAAACTCATCAAAAGTTCAATACTCTTTCAAAAAACTGTCTGGGCCAGAATTAGCCTTTTTAACCTCACTTTACAAAAAATTTACCCGCTTGTGCCCGTTTACACAAATGGAATTAAAATACCTAAATTTAAAAAAAAAATAAAAAGTTTCCCGAGTAAAAAAGTTTTTATATAGTTGTATATAATTTTATAAACATCATATCTATATAAATAAAAATCAATTGTCGTTCGTTGGTAACCGCATCAGTTGAGAACGGCTGGACCGATTTGGACAATTTTTTTTTTGAAATGTTTGTCACAGTCCAACTTAGGTTTTTACGTAAAGAAAAATTGGCCACACCCACTTTTACGCCCACTTTTTTCGAATTATCTAAATCGGGAAACGGCTGCACCGATTAGGGTAATTTTTTATTTAAATGTTTTAATAATCCAATTTAAGTTTTTACTGAAAGAAAAATCGACCATGCCCACTTTAACGCCCACTTTTTCAATTTATCTAAAATCTGAGAATGGCTGGACCGATTTAACAACATTTTTTTAAATGCATTTTCATCATATTCCAACTTTGGTTTTTACGAAAAAAAAAATTGACCACTCCCACTTTTGCTAATTTTTGTTGAAAATGTTCGTCATAATTCTACTAAGGTTTTTATGGGTAGTAGAATTTCCCACGCCCACTTTTTTCTATGTATCGAAAGATCTAAGACGGCTAGACCGATTTGGTTATAGTCCGCAAAAGATTTTTAAGGAAAGAAAAATTGTCCAAGCCTACTTTCACGCTCACTTTTCCCGATATATATCATGGAATGGGTTGATCAATTTGTCCAATTTTTTTAATGTTCGTCATAGTCCAGCAAAGGTTTTTCGGAAAGAACAATTTTCCACTTTTGAATGGATGGACCGAGTTGGTTAAATTCAAGTAAGGTTTTTACGGTAAGAAAAGTTGTCCACGCACTCCTTTTTTTCGATATATATAAAATTTACTCCATAGAAAAATAAAATGTAGAATAATAAAATATAAATAAAAATCAAACGTAGTTCGTTGGTAATCGCATCACTTGAGAACTGACCGATTTGGATATTTTTCTTTAAATGTTCGTCTTATTTTTTTTTTATGTTTTTCTTTGGTTTTTTGGAAAACAAATTAATCACGCCCACTTTTACGCCTCCTTTTTTCGATATATCTGAAATCGGAGAACGGCTGGATCGATTTCTTAAAATTTTTTTTTTTAATGTAGCCCAACTTAGGTTAAAACGGAAATAAATTTTTTTGACGCCCACTTTTATTTCGATATATCGAAAATACTAGAACGGAAGGGACGATTTGTCTATTAGTAGTAGTTGTTGACTTTCGTGATAGTACAACTAAGATTTTAACGGAAAGATAAATTGTCCCCTCCCACATCAAAGAAAGACTGGCCTGATTTGATAAATTTTTTCTTTAATGATCATTATATTCCCCCACTCCAAAGCCCACATTTTTCAATATCCTTAAAATTTGCAACACTTGAAAACGCCTGGACCGATGTGGCTAATTGTTTTAAATGTTTGTAATGTTCCATATAATTGTTTGGAATGAAAAATTGTCCTCTGCCACTTTTTTTCGATATATGTATCTAAAATTCGTTTTGACTCTAATTCGATCTATTAAAAAAATATTTCTTAATAGATTCTGCTTAAACTTGGTACAAATGATTTTAAATCCTTGGGAATTTTTACCATATGTACAATTAAAACCATAGAAAAAATAGAAATGAAACAGAGTCGTATTTTGCTTGAATAAGTATTAGTGACAGCACATTATGTAACTTTTGACGTTTAATAAAAACAATGCAACATAAAGGAGAACAACAACAAAGCAAACAACAAAAGAGAAATAAAAAGTTTTTAAACTATCAATAGTGCGTATTATCTTTAAAAAAACGTTGAATAAAGCAAAATAAATAATAAATTTAATTAAATGAAAGACAAATTCAATTTTTTATAAACAAATAATCTAATTTGATATTAAATACGTGTGAGATGAGGAAGAACAAGCATTTTGCCACCATATTGGAAAATACATCAAATACAACACTGCGTACCTTCTAATCTTTTCTATGATTAAAACTAACCACTAAAATTTTAACGCCCACTTTTGTCTAAATATGTTGACTGCTCATGACCGGACCGATTTTGTTAATTATAATTTTAATTTAAGGAAATTTAAATGAGAAGTGTCCCGAATAAATGGAAAATTCGGGAAAACTATTAAGGTTTGTTTGAACTCAAGACAATAGCTCACGATAAGAACGAGCGTAATTTATTTTTGTGTTCTTCGTAATGATACGAAATAAGTTTCGAATTTGTACAGTACGCAAAGTCGAAGACATGGTTATTTTTTTTAGTTCCTAAAATATAATTTGAAGATGATTATCTGCCTAATCGGGTCTTTAAAACCACTCCTACAATTTTTTCTAAGCCAAGAAATTCATTACCTTTTTTGCAGGGCTATATATTTGAATCGAGACGAAATATAACACTGATCTTATATTTGGGCCAGCAACGCGGACCGGGCCGGCTAGTATGATAATATAGAATTATATAGAATTTGATGCGAAAAATGAGTCGATACAACCATATAAAATTTTATCAATGTTACTTGTGTTTTGATAAATTTTTTATATAATTTTATGCGAAATTTGGACCCCCGAGTAAAAAAGTTTTTATATAGTTGTATATAATTTTATAAACATTATATATGATTATATAGAATTATATAGAATTTGATGCGAAAAATGAGTCGATAAAACCATATAAAATTTTATCAATGTTACTTATGTTTTGATAAATTTTTTATATAATTTTATGCGAAATTTGGACCCCTATTTTTATATAACAACAGCAAATTTATACAATCAGATATAATTATATACAACTATATCAAATTATATAAAACAATATAAAATTTTATAAAGTTATATACAATTATATCAAGTTTTATATAAATCATAAAATTTTGTTGTAATTATATAAAATTATATATAATTTTATGTAACTTTATATATTTTTATATAATTATATCTGATTATATAATTTTGCTGTTATTATATAAAAATAGGGGTCCAAATTTCGCATAAAATTATATAAAAAATTTATCAAAATATAAGAAACATTGATCAAATTTGATATAGTTTTATCGACTCATTTTTCGCATCAAATTCTATATAATTCCATTTAATCATATATGATGTTTATAAAATTATATACAACTATATAGGAACTTTTTTACTCGGGTTGTGAAAACCCCCTTTTTTAAAACTCATTTTGATCAAAAGTTCCACGACCTTTCAAAAAATTGTCTGGGCCAGAATTATCCATTTTATTCGCACTTTCCAAAAAATTTGCCTGCATGTGCCCGTTTTCAAAAATTTAATTAAAATAAGAATTTATAATTTTTTTTTTTCGTAAACCCCGTTCTTAAACCCATCATTATCAGAAGTTCCATGCCCTTTCAAAAAACTGTCTGGGCCAAAATGATCCTTTTTATCCCTACTTTCCAAAAAAGTTGCCCGCTTGTGCCCGTTTACGCAAATGGAGTTCAAATATTAAAAATTTGAAAAAAAAAATATTTTTTTATGAAAACCCCATCTTTTTATACTCATCGTTATCAAACCCAGCAAAATTTTCTGTTCCAAATAATCGGTTCCAGAACGCATCATATTACCCCGCAATCGGTTCTACTTTATATTCCAGAATCAATGATTTTTGTTTGAAATTGTCCCAAAAGCAATCGTTTTTTTAGAGCAAGTAGATTTTTTAAAAAATAATTTTACATAAGACGTGTTTTTTTTTCGAGTTTTTTATGTATAACTATAACTACTAGTAAAAAAACCGTATCACTACTTATCACAAAAATTTTGGCAACGCTTTTAATTTATAAAATGTACTTGGTATCACTTTATTTTAATATATAAATATTTCTTTTTATTGAATTTATAGAATTAATAAAATTATTGTAATAGTTTTGTATATTTTTTTGTTAAGAATTTAAAATATTCAAACTAATTTTTGGAATTTTATTTATTTATTTTTTTGACTTTTCGACATAAAAACAGTGTTGGTAATTGACAAAAACGAAAACTTTAAGATTTGGCACCACTTTTTATAAATACTTAACTTTTTAGAATATATAAATATACCTACTTACCAAGTGTATATCTACTTAAATTTGTATGGAAAGTTTTTAACAAACTCGAAAAAAACACGTCTATAGAAAATTTTGTTGTGATTACCGTAGAATATATTCAGGAATCCATTGAACCAGGAATATGTTCCAAAAATTTTTCCTGGGAAAAGTTCCACTCCCGTCCTATAAAAAAATTAGAAAAAATATGTTTTTTTGAAAACCCCCTTTTAAAAACTCATCGTTATAGAAAGTTTCACGCCCTTTCAAAAAACTGTCTGGGCCAGAATTATTTTTTTTATCCCTACTTTAGAAAAAACTTGCCCATTTACACAAATGGAATTAAAACACCAAAAATTAAAAAAAAAATAATAAAAAAAATTTGTGAAAACCCTTTTATTTAACTCATCGTTGTCAAAAGTTCCACACTCTTTCAAAAAACTGTCTGGACCGCCTAACCGGGTACTTATTTTTTTCAATGTATTGAAAACAAATTTGAATACGATAAAAAAACTATTTTTCGTGTAACCGGGTTTTTCTCGTAACCGGTTTGTTTTGTGTATTCATATTTTTGGGTAACCAGGTTTTATTTTATCCCGTATTAATATGGAGAAACACTAATGGAATTCACGTCAGAAATTTTAGTGTTGCAAAATTGCGCAATGTTAGAATTGCAACTTTTTTTGCTTGTTTCTTTGTGAATAAAAGCAATTATATTTATATTAAAATAAATTGCAAATCTTTTCTTGCAACTACGCATCATATAAAAGGTAATAGAAAAATAAAAATTTTATTAAAAAATTTTTAAAAAAAAAAAAGTTGCAATATTGCACTGCTGCAAAGGTCAAAAAATTCTGAAGTGAATACCCTGACTATGTATGTACTTTAGGAAAAACATTAAAATTGTTAATTCATAAAATTAATTTAATTCAATTAAAAAAGGCTCATTTTAACAACCCGAGTAAAAAAGAGCATATATACTTAATTATATATATAATAAATAAAAATAATTGATCATGTGATCAAAACTATTATTATTATAAAAAAAAAGGGGGCCCCCGTAGGCTAGTTGGTAGCGTGCTAGCCTTTCAACGTGGGGGTCGTGGGTTCGATTCCCACCAGAACCCTTGGTTTTTTTCGCTACAACGAGACGACGGTCATTGTTACCAGTTCTCGGTTAGGTGGAATTTATTAAAAATGAGTTGTAAATAAATAGAAAGAATAAATAAAAATAATTGAACATGTGATCAAAACTATTATATATTAATTATATATAGTTTTATATATACACATATTATTTTATAAATCTATAGCTGTGTTTTGCAATCATTTGGATTAGGATTTACCATACAATATGTATACTTAATAAATATTATTATTATTAAAGATTAGTACACATTTGACTCTCCCTGTTGTGGAATGTATTTTATACAGAGCTTTTGTAATTTTCTTATAGCATACTTTAAGGGCGCACAATAAATATCCCCATCAAATCATGCAGGAAGTAAAAGCTCTTTTGTTTAAAACTTTCATTGTTTGAACTTTTTAGCATTTTTAAAGCACACTTTTGGGGTAATATTAAAAAATGTACTTAATAAGTACATATAATTGAAAAACACAACATATATGTATTTTTTGTTGCATCATATGTGATTTTATATATTTGCACTTCTAATTTTTTTCTTATATAAAATTATATAACAGAAAAAATTGACTTTTATATAATAACATATGTTTTAAAGTTGCCCGAGTAAAAAAGTTCCTATATAGTTGTATATAATTTTATAAACATCATATATGATTAAATAGAATTATATAGAATTTGATGCGAAAAATGAGTCGATAAAACTATATAAAATTTGATCAATGTTTCATATATTTTGATAAATTTTTTATATAATTTTATGCGAAATTTGGACCCCTATTTTTATATAACAACAGCAAATTTATATAATTAGATATAATTATATAAAAAAATATAAAATTGTATAAAACTATATAAAGTTACAAAAAATTATATATAATTAAAACAAAATTTTATGATTTATATAAAACTTGATATAATTTTATGTAACTTTATATAGTTTTATACAGTTTTATACAATTTTATATATTTTTATATAATTATATCTAATTATATAATTTTGCTATTATTATATAAAAATAGGGGTCCAAATTTCGCATAAAATTACATAAAAAATTTATCAAAATATATGAAACATTGATCAAATTTTATATAGTTTTATCGACTCATTTTTCGCATCAAATTCTATATAATTCTATTTATAATCATATATGATGTTTTTAAAATTATATATACAACTATATAGGAACTTTTTTACTCGGGTGGTTTATATTATTTCATATGAACCCGAGTAAAAAAGTTCCTATATAGTTGTATATAATTTTATAAACATCATATATGATTAAATAGAATTATATAGAATTTGATGCGAAAAATGAGTCGATAAAACTATATAAAATTTGATCAATGTTTCATATATTTTGATAAATTTTTTATATAATTTTATGCGAAATTTGGACCCCTATTTTTATATAATAATAGCAAAATTATATAATTATATATAATTATATAAAAATATATAAAATTGTATCAAACTGTATAAAACTATATAAAGTTACATAAAATTATATATAATTATATATAATTAAAACAAAATTTTATGATTTATATAAAACTTGATATAATTTTATATTACTTTATATAGTTTTATACAGTTTTATACAATTTTATATATTTTTATATAATTATATATAATTATATAATTTTGCTATTATTATGTAAAAATTGGGGTCCAAATTTCGCATAAAATTATATAAAAAATTTATCAAAATATATGAAACAATATGGAATCGAATTTTTCACTCTTTAATCGAATATATCTTTGTAACGAATAAGCGGAAAAATATAAAAAAATGTACTGATAGAGAGCATTATTTAGCTAATAACGTCAAATAATAACAATAATCAAAAGTCTGAAAGAAGTCCTTTAAAAAAATATTTTTCGGCAACTTGATAAAAAATTACTAGATTTTTATGAATCACTTGAATAAGGAATTTTTTAATACAGACCAAGTAGGACCTGAATCCAATTTGTTATGGATAGCAATTCCTTAAACAATAAAAACAAAACAGTTTTGTTTCGAATTTCAATAAAAATGAGACTCACAACAGCTCTTAGATCTTCCGAAAAGAAAAAAGGAGTGTATTTAAAGTCCAAAGTGTTAAAGGCCGTTGAAATCTCGAAAATGATAAAGAGGGGCAAACCTATTGAAGGCAATTATTTAAATAACATTAAGAACTATGGAAAAAACACGAATGGGCGAACTTAAATGGCAAGAACTGAATGAAATGTACAAAAATTTTAAGAATTCCCTCGAATTCCACGTTGACAGGTTGCAAAATTATCAAAGAAAGTGGTGATTTAATGGGTATTTTGACAGTCCATCACGATTAAAAATTAAATGAGTTCATAGTCTGTTGCATATTGAAAAAAAAAGGCACTCCTTAGTTCCAAACTTAAGAACCACCGATGGTAACGTAAGGAACAGTAATGATGCCACAGTAGAATAGCGCACCCCATACTATAACAACACCTTCTATGATCTGTCTGCTATGCAAAAACGGTTTTTATTGTCTCAAATCACCGAAAACCATTGTATCCGTCCAATGCAACGGTATTATTTTTTTTTTTTCGTCGGAATAAATTACTTTGAAAAATTTCTCAGACCGTATCATTGTATTCCTGCAGAGATTAAGGCGCTGCTTACTACGTTTGACATTCAGCGATTAGTTTTTGCATAATTTTCGACGAGCTATGAACTCACTTGACTTTTAAACGCGACGGACTGTACAAATACTCGCATTAACGCCACTTTATTTCAGAATTTTGAAAGATGTCGGCGTAGAAATTGGGGGAATTTTTAAAATTTTTGTCGATCTTGGTGAGTTGTTGCCATTTAAGTTCGCCCATTCATGTTTTTTCCATAGTTCTGAATGTTATTTAGATAATTGCATACAGCAGTTTTTTTCCTCTCTTTTATTTCCGCGATTTCAACGACCGTTAACACTTTGAACTTCAAAGTCAGTACTTTTTCCTTTTCGGAAGAGCTAAGAGCTTTGGGAGTTCCGTTTTTATTGAAATTCAAAAGAAAACTGTTTTGTTTTTGTTGTTTGAGGGATTGCTATTCATTACAAATTGGATTCAGGTCCTACTTGGTCTGTATTACAAAATTCCTTATTCAAGTGATTCATAAAAAAATGGTAATTTTTTAACAAGTTGCCGAAAAATATTTTTTTAAAGGACTTCTTTCAGTCTTTTGATTATTGTTATTATTTGATAGTATTATTAGCTAGATAGTGATCTCTATCAGTGCATTTTTTTATATTTTTCCGCTTATTCGTTACAAAAATATATTCGATTAAAAGTGAAAAACTCGATTCCTTATTGATGTGATTCGCAGTGTATATAAAAATATATAAAATTGTATAAAACTGTTTAAAACTATATAAAGTTACATAAAATTATATATAATTATACATAATTAAAACAAAATTTTATGATTTATATAAAACTTGATATAATTTTATATAACTTCCCGGTGAAAAATGTTCGTATATGTACATGTATGATCATATATGATCGTATATGATTCCATGTATATTCATATATGAAGATATGTGACATGTATGGAATCATATTTATGGTCATATATTGTATAATTGGCTCCATATATGGTAATATATGAACAAATATATGGCTAATGTTGGCTCATACATATGTGAAGTTTTTTAATTTGATTTCATATGTAATTTTTATTTACTTGTGTGTTTACTGATGCTTTCAAATATTGCTCCTGCACCAACTTTTAGGTATAACGATCGACTAAGAATAACTTTTATTTCACGATTCAGGAGGAATCGGATCATTTTAACTTATAGTTCCCATCCTTACGATATACTCAATAATCTCTCAAAACATATGAAAATGAGAACAATTTTCTTAAAATTTTGTTTATGGGTGGTTTTCGATTATTATTGGACTAATATAAAACCCAATATAAAAATTCCGCCCAATATTCTCTTAGATAAACACTTTTACTAGCAACAATGAGGTAAGAAGCAGCAACAACATTGCCAGTGAACTGGAGGTATTGAATATTCATAGTATCTACTGTTCAACTTTAATAAACGAGTTTTATAACGATTCCCGATTTTTACATCCTATTGATCACATTCATAATACTAGGCGGCGAGCAGAAGGCAGATTCAAAGTCAAACGTCATCGTAACAACTATGGAAAAAATAGCCTAGATGTAGCCCTACCTAATATTGTTAATAAGTTGCCAGTTAACATTCTAAATATTAGAAACTTAATTAAAAGAAAAAAAATGTTAAAAAAACATTTTATAGATTCGCAATGAAAAAAAAATATATATATTTCAAATGAATTCCTATTATTAAAATTATATTTATTAAATGAACATTTAAACTTATCTCAATTCCTGCAGACAAGCCGTAAGGCTTTGCGGGGTTAGCATTAAGCATAATGTACATTAAATTATTTAAATAAAAACTGAAATTTAATTTAAAAAATTTAAGATCTTCTTCTGAATCTTTATAGATATAAAAAAAGATTAAATCGGTATATGTTTGGACTGGAAACCCATTTATTTATGTATAATTTAATCCAAAACTCCTACATTGTAATGCCAACTTAAATAAATATCACGAAATTCAAAAATGACAAAATGTTGCCAAAAACTGCAATTTCATATTTTTATTCTATAAAAAGCGCTATAATAAAGGTTTCGTTACTGAAGTGGTAAAAAAGCTTGAATATTGTTAGTTATCTTACAATTAAATCTGATTTTATTAAAATCTGCTGAGAAATGTATAATCAAAACAACAAATGCCATTTTTTATTTCCCTTTTTCACCCCAAATGTTTAAATTAAACCGCTAAAAAATGACAGACGGTTTTTATTTTGAGGTTTTTTGCAACATTGAAAAATGTCATAATTATTAAAAAGTTGGTAGCATTGAAAATATTATTTTGATTTGTTTTTATTTAAACAGGCGGAAAATAGAAAATGTTTTTTATTATATACTTATGTACATATAATACGATAAAAGCAGGTAAGTTAAAAGACGGTTATAATTAGATTTCAAACTAAATGTAATTTGTATCATTCTCAATTAGCTTTTAGGAATGAAAAGGATTAACATTGAATTAACAAGAGGATTAACAAGAGCAAACGAGCAAATTAATTAAATAACATGAGATATATTTAAATGTCCATGGTTTGCGAAATATTGGCCTGTAAAATATTATGGAATTTCAAAAGATGGGTTACTGATGAAGTGAAACAACAAAAACAATATGACATTGGATTCATCATATTTGCAAAAAGCAGCATCTTTTAGAAACATAAAACCGACATCACGTTTCTCGTCTATGACAGTTCTCAATGTCAAATCAGCCTAAAATACAACAGGTAAGTAGAAAGAAGCTTTCTTAGGTAATACTATTTGCAAAGACGGCTTAAGTCAAGTTCCACCCCTTTAAATGTGATGAAATTTTGTTTGTCGACTAAGGACCTCATCGTGAGTCCAGTGGTGCAGCTGTATAGGTCCAAATTTTGTACTGAAAATACACAGGGCCAATTCTTTTTACACAAAAAAGTGTTACAAGGTGGAGATAATGGGTTTAATGCATGGAGTTTGCAATCCCTAAGCCCGTCCTAAGGTCGGCAACGCTAAAACAAATTTTAAACAAATAGAACTTTTTTTTTTTGGGTGGACCTTAAAATTGAATAAACACACAAGAAATAAGTTCCTGTGGTAAAATATTCTTTTCGTTTGCTTTGATAAATTCATTTGTTTTCCAAAATTCATTCTTTTCCAACTAACGAGTGTCTTAGTGAATGAACTCTTTGAAGTTTGGAAGGTCTTTGCCAACCTTTGACTATTTTAATATAGGTTATGCAACCAAAAGTATCAATTTTACTTAAAATTGTCATTTGAAGTTCAGAATTATAATTTGAATTTCAAAAAGGTCAATTGAAATTCAGAAATTATTATTTGACATTATAGGTCTGTTTGTATACTTAAATTTCTTACTATTTTTACTACAACTGTACATTTTTGTTTACTTTTTGTACTGAAAACTTCCAGCTGTAGTAAAAGTAGTAAAAATAAGTAGATTGTATATAGTAAGGTAAAAAAACAGGCATTATAATTGATGCATAAAAACATTAGGTCTATTCGATTACCCAAATTTCTTACTATTTTTTACTACAACTGGAAAGTTTTGTTTAAACTTTCCAATTGTAAAAAAAATATTTATATAATATCCGTTCGATTACCTTACTACAACCTACTGTTTGTTAATATTTTTAGTACAGCTAGAAATTTTCAATACAAAAAGTAAACAAAACTTTCCAATTGTAAAAAAAATATTTTAAAATTTGGGTAATCGAATGGACATAATAATAAAAACTCTGAAAATATAAATTAAAATTTAACTATTTATATTTCAAAGAAAATAACTATCGGAACTCAGAAAATACCAATTCAGACTCCAAAAATGTCCATAAAATTCAAATATGTCCACTGAAATTTAATTTAAACCCAAAAAATATCTGTCAAAATTAAAAAAAATGTCAATTGAAACTCCTAAAAAATTTATTAGAGGTATTCAGAGTCTTGCTGCTAGCCCTGGCAATGTTGCAAAATAGTATTTCTTTCAAAAAATACATGTATTTTGAAAGATAATTTGAAAAAGTTTCTTTTTACCACCAGTACTAGGTCTGGAAAGTAATACTAAATACCACAATTGAAATTTTGAATTACCCAAAGATAGGTCCGTTCAATTACCTTACTAAAATCTACTATTTTTTATTTTTTTTTACTACAGTTGGGCATTTTTAATACAAAAAGTAAATAAAACTTTTCAGTTGTAGTAAAAATATTTTAAATTTTGGGTAATCGAATATACATGATCAAAATTAAAAATATTAATTTTCTTTCTAAATTTCAATTTCTTTTTCTGAATTTCAACCGATTTTTATTTTTTAATTTTATTGCAATAGCATCTTTATGAATTTCTTCTGATGTATTTTTATACAAATACAATAATTGTTTTGTTTTGCAGGTAAATATACAAAGCTGAAGAACGTGCAACTTGAACAACAAAATCGCATTGCTGTTTTAACTAAACTATTTCAGAAGTCTGGTTCAAATAATTTGTATGTGATGTTTCTAAAACAAGTGGCTGTATGCCAACAAAATGTTTTGCAGAATTGTTACAAAACTCGTTCAATGGATCTCATACAACGAGATGTTAACTGAAGGAGGTTTTACAAAAGTTTACACAATGACTTGAATGTCAAAAGCCCAGAAATATCTTTGAAAATATAACAAAATGTGAAAAATACTCTTCTTGCGGATCAAAAGTACAAATGCATTTATAATCGTTAATTTAAGTAAACTTGCCATTCCTTTATAGAATTCACATTCATATGTATATTTATTTATTTATTTATTTATTTATTTATTTATTTATTTATTTATTTATTTATTTATTTATTTATTTATTTATTTATTTATTTATTTATTTATTTATTTATTTATTTATTTATTTATTTATTTATTTATTTATTTATTTATTTTTTTTTAATAAAGATTTATATTTAAATTTAAGTTTTATTTTTTATAATTAATTCAAAATATAACAGAATCATATATGTATAAAAATATATGACCATGAATGAAAACATACGTTTTCATATATGTTCATATATGGCATATATCTACATATGGGTTCAGATTACGTATATGGTCGTATATGGAAGATCATATATGAAGCATATATGAACATATATGAACATTTTTCACCGGGTTTATAAAATTATATATTGTTTTATATAATTTGATATAGTTGTATATAATTATATCTGATTATATAAATTTGCTTTTGTTATATAAAAATAGGGGCCCGAGTAAAAAAGTTCCTATATAGTTGTATATAATTTTATAAACATCATATATGATTACCCGAGTAAAAAAGAACTGATATAATCATATATGCTATTATATAATTATTTATATTTATATATGGTTATGCATGAACTTTGATATGGGCATATAAGTTTATATATAGCATTGTATTTTTCCTTAATTTTTAATATGATAACATACATATTCCTATCTATTTATATACCGATCTATATGAAATTAGATATGACATATAAGGTCGAAAATTTTTAGATATGACAGATAAAAAGATATATGATTTTATTTATAATTATATCCCGAAAAAGTCCCGGACAATTAAAAAAATTTCAAGTCCTAAAAAATTTTATGAAAATTTTCCAAAGTTCCGGACACAAAATTTTTTTGGCAATTTTTTTTGGAGTAAAAAAATCATTGAAAATGTTTTTAGGAAAAATTTTGTTTTTTTTGAAAAATTTTTTAATTCCGAAAAAATATTTTTAAATTTTCTAAGCCACAAACATTTTTTAGAATTTTAAATCACTTATAACTGATTTAAAAAAAAAAATTAAAAATTTTTAATAATTTGCTAAGTCCCGAAAAATTTCAGAAGAATGCAATAAAAACTCTTCTAATTGAAAATGTATCCAATCTGATAAAATAATTTCTAATTTCACGTTTAAAATTCCAAAAAATTTGACCAGATTTCATCTAATTATATAAAAATTTATCTAATTTTAACAGATAAGATATGATTTAATACAATTAGATAGACCCATTTTTGGGATCAAACTTAATCAAATTTTATATTATTTTATCAGAAATAATAGAATTTGATATAATCGTATAATATTCGATCCGCCAATTTTCGGATCAAAATTAATATGGATTTACATAAAAGCATATCTGTTCATATAAAATTAAATATTGCGTCATATAACTTTTTTTTACTCGGGTAAATAGAATTATATAGAATTTGATGCGAAAAATGAGTCGATAAAACTATATCAAATTTGATCAATGTTTCTTATATTTTGATAAATTTTTTATATAATTTTATGCGAAATTTGGACCCCTATTTTTATATAGTAACAGCAAAATTATATAATCAGATATAATTATATCAAAATATATAAAATTGTATAAAACTGTATAAAACTATATAAAGTTACATAAAATTATATATAATTTTATATAATTAAAACAAAATTTTATGATTTATATAAAACTTGATATGATTGTATATAACTTTATAAAATTATATATTGTTTTATATAATTTGATATAGTTGTATATAATTATATCTGATTATATAAATTTGCTGTTGTTATATAAAAATAGGGGTCCAAATTTCGCATAAAATTATATAAAAAATTTATCAAAACATAAGTAACATTGATAAAATTTTATATGGTTTTATCGACTCATTTTTCGCATCAAATTCTATATAATTCTATATAATCATATATGATGTTTATAAAATTATATACAACTATATAAAAACTTTTTTACTCGGGGTCCAAATTTCGCATAAAATTATATAAAAAAATTATCAAAACACAAGTAACATTGATAAAATTTTATATGGTTTTATCGACTCATTTTTCGCATCAAATTCTATATAATTCTATATTATCATATATGATGTTTATAAAATTACCCGAGTAAAAAATATCTGATATAATCATATATGCTATTATATAAATATTTATATTCATATATGGTTATGCATGAACATTGATATGGACATATAAGTTTATATATAGCATTGTATTTTTCCTTATTTTTTAATATGATAACATACATATTCATATCTATTTACATACCGATATATATGAAATTAGATATGACATATAATGCCGGGAATTTTTAGATATAGCAGATAAAAAGATATATGATTTTATTTATAATTATATCCCGAAAAAAATTTTCAAAATTTTCTAAGTACCGGACAATTAAATAAAAATTAAAAAATTTTCAAGTCCTAAAAAATTTTATGAAAATTTTCCAAAGTCCCGGAGTAAAAAAGTCATTTGGAATAAAAAAATCATTGAAAATGTTTTTAGGAGAAATTTTATTTTTTTGAAAAATTTTTAAGTTCCGAAAAAATGTTTTTAAATTTTCTAAGACACAAACATTTTTTGGAATTTTTAAATCCCTTAAAAATGATTTTAGAAAAAAAATTACAAATTTTTAATAATTTGCTAAGTCCCGAAAAAATTCCGAAGAATGCAATAAAAACTCTTCTAATTGATAATGTATCCAATCTGATAAAATAATTTCTAATTTCACGTTTAAAATTCCAAAAAAATTCACCAGATTTCATCTAATTATATAAAAATTTATATAATTTTAACAGATAAGATATGATTTAATACAATTGGATAGACCCATTTTTAGGATCAAACTTAATCAAATTTGATATTATTTTATCAAAAATAATAGAATTTGATATAATCGTATAATATTCGATCCGCCAATTTTCGGATCAAAATTAATATGGATTTACATAAAAGCATATCTGTTCATATATAATTAAATATTGCGTCATATAACTTTTTTTTATTCGGGTATATACAACTATATAAAAACTTTTTTACTCGGGAACTTCAAAATTCTGTCTTCTTTTTTATATAATTTGATAAAACAAAATATTTGAAGTAATTTTATATAAAACTTTATGCAACGGTTTTTTAAATTATATGTTATTTTATATGAGTAAAATTTTAAAAAAATTCTAAGTCCTTTATATATAATTTAATATAACTTTTGAAAATTCTTCTAAGTCCAAAAAAAATTAAAATTTTCTAAGTCCCAAAATTCTAGGGAGATGCAAAATTAAAAAAAAAATACATATAATTAGATATAACTTTTAAAAAATTTTCTAAGTCCAGACTTTTTTTTGAAAATTTTCAAAGTCCTAAAAATATTTTTGAACATTTTTAAGTCCTGGAAACAAATTTTTTTGTCAATTTTTTGCGTTTTGGGGGAAAACATTTTTTTCTTATATATAAATATATTTAATTATATATAATTGCATCAATTTTATACAAAAAAGGGTCCAATTTTCGCATATAACTATATAAAATTATATTAAAATTATATCAAATTTGATCAGATTTGATCAAATTTGATAAGTTTTTATATCGTTTTATCGACTCATTTTTCGTATTAAACTATATATGATTATATATGATGGCTTTATATAATTTTCAACGATGGGTACCAATACCTTTTCGATACCAATACCCGTTAATACCAATTCAAATTGAAACCAATACCAATTAAAAACCAATACCTTTATTTGTGCGATACCAATATCGATAAAAAACCAATACCGATTCCCCACTACCAATACCAATTAAAAACCAATACTTTTATTCTTCAAAACCAATACTAATAAAGAACCTATACCAATTCATTTTTTTTACTTTCGTATCGGTTTTGTTTCGGTTTTTTGTATTCTTATTTTCGTTTGTTTTAATTGTGACGTCAAACATTTTCTTTTCATCACATTATTAGGTTTTACCTGCCTAACGAATTGCAAAAGATGTTACATCGATCAGTAATCGTTTGCATGCAATGTCACATAACAAAAAGGAGTTAGATACTTGAATTTTAAAAGCCATAACAACATAAAAAAATATTTTTTGTCATGGTTTTTATGACCCCTAATAAAAGTAGATCTTAAAAAATTTAGACCTTTTCTGTGATGAAATTTTTTCTTTTGCAAACATTGTTAATAATATGTACATTGAATGTCACTGCACTCTTCTTTGCGTTGTAAAAAAATTACTAATGTCCTTTTTTGGAAATTCCAAAATTTTAATCAAGCGACGCACATTGGGTTCGATTAGGGTTGCCATTTCCTTTTTGAGAAAAAGAGGACGCCAACCTCAAAAAAGGAGGACATTTGACCCAAAAAAGAGGACAATTTTTTTTAATAAATTAATTTAAAAAAGTAAACTGCGCGAACCAATATGCAAAAAAACTGCATTTTTTTAAGGAAACAATTTTCATTTCCACTAAAAAAATCACAAAAATACATAAAAGAAAATCTTCCAATTTTATTTCAGAAAATACCGATTATATTTAAAAAATTTTTAACTATATTTCCAATTATATATGAGAAATTTTCAATTATGTTTCAGAAATATTCATTTTTATTCAAAAATGTTTGGTTAATTTAAAAAAATGTCCAATTATAATTCAAAAAATTTCAATTGTATATCAGAATTTTCTATTTGTAATTAAAAATTTTCTAAATGGTTTTCAGAAAATTCCATTTGTATTTTAAACATTTCCATTTCAAAATTTTCTCAATGATTTTAAGAAAAATACTTTTGAATTTAAATATTTTCAATTGGAATTTTAGATAATTCAATTGTATTTCAGAAATGCTCATTTTTATTTAAAAATTTTCAAAATGTTCAAATTCTGATTAATTTTTATTAAAAAATAAAAATTGTTGTACTCGACCTTTAAAATATTATATTTTGAGTATTTTTTTTTTCTAGCTCGAGGTCATTATTTCCTCACTAATTAAAACTATGATATTCTCATATAATAATTTTCAAAAAAATTATTTTTTTTGTTTTAAATTTATTTATGTTGGTCATTTTTTGCAAGACTTTATCGACACGTGTTTCGGGATTTGTCTGTTTTTAATATTTGTTGGTTAATTAGCTGATGATCGTGACTTTACTACGATGGTAGAATTTTCGTCTTCTAATTCCCAATGGGAATAGAGTCGAATACGTATTTTTATTTTAGTTTAATCATTAACGATTGTCATTAAATATCCTTTGCTACTTGTAGTATAGGGTTTTTATTTTTGCTAAATAATCTTGACAATGGGATCTGACAAATCCCTCGTGTCGATTAAGTCTTGCAAAAGATTACCAACATACATAAATAAATTTAAAACAGAAATATAATTTTCTTGAAAATTATTATATGAGAATATCATAGTTTTAATTAGTGAGGAAATAATGACCTCGAGCTAGAAAAAAAAATACTCAAAATATAATATTTTAAAGGTCGAGTACAACAATTTTTATTTTTTAATAAAAATTAATCAGAAAATTATTATATGAGAATATCATAGTTTTAATAAGTAAAGGAAATAATGACCTCGAGCTAGAAAAAAACCTACTCAAAAATAATATATTTTTTGATATAAAAATCTTTTTTCGGAGAGCAAACTTTAAGACACACAACAGCTGATAAGAATTGATGCTAACGTAGTTATTTTCAAACGACCTAGAGTGAATTTTTACTCGAAATATAATTAATTTGAAGCGTTTTTTTTAATTTTTGTGCGATTTGTTCTCAAAAAGTTGACATTACTGCTGATAAGCGAAAATATGGCGACGAAAAAAATTCAAAAGTTTAAAAGTAATAAAACAAATATTATGGGGAAAAGTGCGAAAAGTAGGACAACCCCGGACACTTTCTAAAAAAGAAGTAGGACTGCCCCGGACGCCCTAAAAAAGAGGACGGTGTCCGGGGAAAAGAGGACGGATGGCAACCCTAAACGGTTCGATGGTACCCAAAATGGCGATTAATTCAGATAAGCAGTAGTTTTAGAATATTATATTTTTTTATTGATGACCTAATATAAACACGTAAAAATACACATTTTGGAAAAAAAAATTGGAAAAATTTTTTTTTTTTTAACCTGTTAAGCGTTTTTTTGTTTTTCGGAAAAAAGGGTTATAGTTCAAATTTTTTGTTGTAACTTTGGAATGAAAAGCGATAAATTAATAAAAAAAATGGAAATTAAAGTGTACAAAATGTGCTATCAAAGTAATTAAAGAAAGAACGCATAATATGTACTTATATTATTATAATTTTTTTTTAAATCCAATTTTTGTTTTTCACAAAATCTCATAAATGTACAAATTTATCTGAAAAAAATTATTTGTAGAATATTATAGTTTTTTTATTAACGAATTATCATAAATACATAAAAACACAGCATTTTAGAAAAAAAAATAATTAATAACTTTTTTTTTTTTTTAATCTTTTAGTCGTTTTTTATGTTTTTGGAAAAAAACACGAAACCCTTGAACATGTAATAAAGCTACAAAAAACAACTGGTGGGGACGTTTTATTGGCTTAAGGGGGGAGGGTTTACCGGGAGACTATGGGGGACACCTTCCCCTCGCGATAAACGTTGCCAAAAAAATAGACGTCGGTTTTTGCACCTAATTAATAAAAATGTATCATTAAATAAATTATTTTTTCTATACACGCCCCCAAAAAGGGGCGGACCGAAAAAATTGGCATTCCTGATCCCCCTTGGTTCAAATTCAGGTCGATGAACTTCATATGTCAATAAAATGTTTCATTTATTGAACAAATATACAAATAAAACTTGTAAAAAAATATTTTTATGGGGTAGTTTTAGTTCTTCAAGGGGGAACTTTTTCCCCCCTGGTCCGATTTTGCTCGTTCAAGAACTTAACCAGTCTATGATTATTATACATATTTGTGACAAACTTCAGGATTCTAGCTCTTATTTTTCGTACTTTATGGTGTGCTCAACAACAGACGGACGGACGGACACACGGTTAGTCACAGAATGTCTTAGAATCGATCAGTGATCAATAATATACACTTTAAGGGGTCCTAGACCCATATTTCGATGCGTTACATACGTAATGACAAAGTGAGTGTAAGCCCATACTGTAGTAGAAGGGTATAAACACACATATAATGGTCTTGTTTAATAAATGATACCCAGACTTTTTACACAAAAATGGGAATAAAAAAAAAGGGCCTGGCATTGTCTGTACTTTTTTTTCTTTTAAATAAAAGCTGATATCCTATACTTTTTTAAAATCCACAAAACTAAATCCAACTATTACTAACTTAATATGTGTGGCCCATTAAATATGGAAAATATCCCAATTTCGGACCCTTTTTAAAAAAATTATTAAAAACGTTAAGACACTATTTTTATAAGCAAAAAAAAATTTACAATTTAGTTTAATACCTGGCGTTTAAGGTTCCATTTTAGAAGATTTTCTTTTAAAAGACTTAATACTACTAATAATCGCTTGAATTGTAAATAATTTCAATTTTTTTACTTTTTTCAAAGACTGCAATAATTTGCTAACTTTGACAGCTCACCGAAAAAAAAGTAAATAACTTAGTTGATTGATTTTGATAACTAGTGTTGCAAAATTTTATCTACTTTTACCCCATACCAAATTTTATAACAAAAACTTCATTTATAAATTTCAATTAATCGCCACTTTGGTACCATTTGAACCCAATGTGCGACGTTACAAAATTTTATGTCAACACCAGAATCCAGAATTTTTTTTTATTGTTTTATTAGAGGCACAGTCATATTATATAAGAATTTAAGAACGCATAATGTACAGTTCACACTTGCTAGAAGAAGAAGATCACCTTTTTCAAAAAAATATTTATGTATGAAAAGGATGAAGTTCAGGTATATTTTGTTACAAATGTTAAGTCTCATCTTTCTGCAATTAAAAAATATCTCCCCTTGACCACCGGAATTTATATGTGCATTAAATGCAATGTGCATCAGCTAGAGTTGTCAATTATTCGACTTTCAACTTTGTTCGAATAATTCAAATAATTGTTTTTCCTCGTTCGATCAAACGATTAAAGATCAAAATTTATTCGATTAATCGAAGAGAATAAGGAATAAAAAAATTATTTTAAAAAATATTTTTATTAACAAAAAAAAAAATAAACGATTCATATAAAATAACTTAAAATAAGAAAGTTAAAATTTTTATTAACGAAAAAATGCATAAAAAACTTAAAAATAAAATATTTAAAAGTTCCCGGCTAAAAATGTTGTATATAATCATATATGAGACCATATACAGTATCATATATAGTATCAAATATGGTCTTATATATGAACATATTCCAAAATTGGCGCTTATATAAGACACGGTCATATATGATCCAATATATGTGATCATATATTGAATCATATATTGGATAATATATTGAATCATATATGGGATCATATATGATGTTGTTTTCAATTTGTTTTACATTCTTTTTCATATTTTTTGTATTTTTTTTCATTTTAAACTATATGTAATAGATTATTATGTATATATATTCACCATAATTGCAAGCGGTGTACATAAGTATAATTTAAAATTAAAAATATTTTTTTTATTAATTTTGGTGTTTTCATAACCCTTTAATTTTATGATTTTCATTTTTTAGTTGCTATCGTTTGCATTTTTGGTGACCATATAAAAATAAATAATTTAACTTATAGATATGAGAATACATTTTTAAAGTCAACAAAATAAATTGAACATAAAAGATCTTATATATCAAGTTTTTCAATTGATATCGAAAGGAACGTTGATTTCCTTTGTGTTTTCTTGTTTTAGTGTTAATTCCGATTATCTTCAGACTCAGTGTTTTTGTTATGGTATAAGCCTCCTTTTTACAATATTTATAGTCAAAATCTAAAACAGGATATAAAATAATATTAATATTTGAGATATTTCTAGAATTTTTATTGTATTAAAGTATTACCAACGATAGCATTTGGTGCTAATAGGTTAATGATAGCACGGATGTCATTTAACG
This sequence comes from Pegoplata infirma, assembly GCA_963921195.1. Classification (NCBI taxonomy): domain Eukaryota; kingdom Metazoa; phylum Arthropoda; class Insecta; order Diptera; family Anthomyiidae; genus Pegoplata; species Pegoplata infirma. Next base: position 172,116,607 of record OY992539.1, read on the forward strand.
AAGCAATTATCTACCTTTAAAGATTGGCTAGATACTGCTAGTTCATACATACATGTTGGAGTGTATTTTGTTAAGACCATGGGATGCTTAAGCCAATTGGATGCTAAAGACTATGGAATGCTTTTTAAGGAAAGATATATTGTCTTTCAGAAATCCATCTGAAAAAATATTAAAAATTATTACACATTTCTTTTTTATTCCAGCAAAAAAGAACTTGCTACACTCAGAAAATTATTGCAGTTACTACATGACGGTCGTTTGTGTAGTAAGTAGTAGATGTTGTTTTTAACTACAATTTCGGTCGTTTTTGTATGAAAAAATCTCAAACAACTTTTTTTGTAGTAGTTTCAAAAAATAACTACAAAAAATATACTACACTGTAGCAATAGTTGATTTATGTAGTTGTTTTTAGTTTTTTTTCTAAAACTCGTTTTTTTCTAGAAATTTTTATTGCAAACGAATGTGTCGAGCGAGTTGGTCGTGCGGGATGCGGAAGGAATTATTTTTATACCAAATAAATAATATCTAAATAAATTAAATTACAATTTATTAAATTTAATTATAACAAAAAATATGTTTTTGGAAAAATATTCTTGAGCGAAAGAAAATAAGTGGATAAATGAGATAACAAGTGTGTATAATATAGCGCTCACATAAGCGTGCGTAAAAACCAATCGGAAAAAAACAAAATAAAATGTGTGCAGTGTTTTGTTTTCTTATGAGCGCGCCATCTTTCTTTTCTTTGTATACACATCAGAGCAGGTACATACTTTTTTGAAACATTTCAAATTAATTCTTTTTTTTTATAAATCAATTTTGCCAAAGCATTTCGTTTTTTTTTATTCCAGACAAATTTTGATCAGTAGCGGTGAAAATTTGAAATGAACTATTAAAAAAACAAAGGTAAATACAATCAATTTATTTTGTTTAACATTTTATTAATATATTTTTTTTTCTTCTATAATTCCAGATAAATACATCAAAAAATTGTCTTCATATCGAAATTCTATACAACCAACTGAAATGTATTGCTTTTTAAATAAATAAATATCAATCATTTAAACGTTTAAGAAATTTTTTAAATAAAATTTCAGGCAATTGTAGAAAAAACAACTGTATTAAACAGTTTTGTAGTAGTTTTTACTACATTTTGTAGTTGAAAATCAATAGTTAAAAACAACAACATGTTCAGTTGTTTTTACCGTTTATGTAGTAGACGCCTTTTCAACGACAAAATGTAGTCAAAACAACTGTCTTTTGTAGTTGATTTTACCGACATACTTTTTTGAGTGTACTACTAAATGCATGCATCAAAATTCATAGCAAGGAAATAATTAATTAAGACTTCGATTAAAAGCAATATATTCAGTAGTATGTATTTTATCTTGCTGGGTTATGTTTGTAAGAATATTTGAAGGATAGGGATAAAACTATTTCTACTTACATCAGGTTTGTAAGGATATTTGAAGGACTGGGATAAAAACTATTTCTACTTACATCATGGTGACAATGTGCCAGATTGTCACTTTCGCTTATAGACAGCTTTCTTGTAATTGTATAAAAACGTTGTCCTTCCTAAATCGTTACTCAACCTTAAAACTGATCGTTCTTTTCATTTCGATTTGCTATGGCGATAGTAAGCGATTTCAAAATATTTTGTAGTGTTGGAACCGTAGTGATAACGTTATGGTCGTGCATATGCCCTCTGCTCTAAGTTAAGCGAGCTTAACGTACCTCCTCATGGTTGAATTTTATAGTAACTCGGCCTTTAAATTTCTTATACATACGTTCTTTCCATTTCCAATTTGCTACAATAAGGGATTTCAAAATAATTTATAGTGTTGGAATCGTAGTGATAACATTTCTGGTGGTGCATATGTCCTCTTCTCCAAGTTGAGTGAGCTTAACGTTACTCGGCCTCAAAACTGCTTATACGATCTATCATTTCCAATTTGTTATGGCGACATAAAGGGATTTCAAAATAGTTTGCAGTATTGCAATCGTAGTGAAAACATAATGGTGGTGCATATGCCCTCTCCACGAAGTTGCACGAGATTAACGAAGCTGCGTAGTTTAATTTTCTTCAACATCAAAGCACTCTATATTATTGTATTTGCGACATATGTTCATTTACTCATTTTGAATATGATCTTGTTTTGGAATAAAATGTCCACGCTTATACTTGTTATGACGATGAACTGGAAAAAAATAATACATATGATTTTAAAATTCTAAATTCATTTAAAATTCTAATAAAAACTTACCTTTTCCATTTTCTTTATGTAAAAGTAACTTTTTTAATCAGAATATTTTGCAACTAGGAAACAATATTTTTTAAATTATTGATACGAATCGGTATTAAGATATAAATATGGTAATAAAATATAATTTCAATCGTACAAAACTTTTATTTTGTAATTCCGATTGATATTTTCATACATATGCACTAAAATTTAACATTTTATGATAACATATATGTTTCCATATATGATATCATATATGGCACATATTGTATATACGGCCACATATATGGGATCGTTTCTTGCATATATGGTCACATATATGTTTCCATATATTTCATATATGATCATATAAAGATCTATATATAAGCATATATGAACATACACATTTATTTTTAGCCGGGTTAAAAAAAACTTCAAAATTGAATAACTGAGATCACTTTTAATTAACGGATGTCGATTTTAATACTTGTTGAGAAATAATTCAAATACAAATTATTATTTGAAGAATTCAGACAAAATATATCATAAATGATTTTAATTATTGTCAAATAAGACAATTTAAGTTGTTCTTAAGAAATAATCTTTTAAAAATAAAAGTTGACTCAATTTTTTTGCTTTCAAACGATTCTTTCGCTAATTGTTGAAGTAGAAGAAGAGCATACAAAAGTTTATCTAATTTTTCTGTTCTTTTTTCAGATTTTCCCAAATATACCATATCGTCTGATATATCGCTGAAGTCCTTTTTATTTTCTGAATTTTTAATACGTACTTTGAATTGAATTATTTAACTCGCATAAAAGATTATTATTTTCATTACTAATAAATTCCTCTATTTCAATACTTTTATCTAAATTATTGTGATTACTTTCAACATAAAATAATCTGGAGTATAATTCATTTGCATATTATTTTGTTTCGCTTTTTTGAGAATATTTTAAGAAACTTTCATTGCTCGGAAAATATCCAGAATTTAGAAAAATTATTACCGTATTTAACATTTTTATACGTCTCTCATTAATTCTTATTTTAATACGTTTTAGTAAGTCTGATGCAAAAGAATTATTAATTTTTCCTAATTCTATAATGGATGTGCTATCCAGGGCTATGGCTACAATATATTTTAACTTTCCTACATTTTGTATAAAATCATTCAAAATTTATGAGAATAAATTAAATTCTTAGCATTTATTTAATTTTTTAATTAAAAAAAATTGTTCGATTAATCGACATTAATTAATCGATTTATTCGTTATTCGAAAATCGTCATTTTTGAATTATTCGAACAAGAGTTGGATTTTATTTGATCGATTAATCGAATTATTCTTAATCGACTGACAACTCTACTATTTACTGAATAGCGAAATTATTAAAAATAATCCACTGTTCACCATTGCGTATGATTGTTATTTAAAGGCAATTACAAAATTAATCATCCGCCTTATACAGTTTTCAAGCAAATATTATTATAAGTTCACCAACTTCAAATTCGTGTAAAAAAAATCTAGCGCTGAACTGAAAAAGCCTCAAGGATTTTGTTATGTAATATGTTAAATTTCGTTTGCATTGGTTTCATCCCATTCCGATTTTGCTTGTGTCACTGTGTAATCAGATTTAAAAATGTATGTTGAATTAATAACGCATATACACAGAAAAAATATTGAGAAAAACAATTTGAGTAATCACTTGTTTAAATTTTTAAATAAGGCTTGAGTAATTTTTTAATTGACGCAATTAAAAATTTACTCCAAAATTAAAAAAAAAAATTTGAGTAAATAATTTAATACAAAATTTAATATTTTTTTATTTTTTTTATTCTCTTCGTGTTTTGAATTCTCATTTAGTTTATAGTTTTTTGTATATGTATATGAAAGTTTGAAATCATCTTTATGAAATTTTCCTATATCTTTAAGACATAAATATATTTGGTAAAGTTTGAAAAAACATTTTTTTTAAATGTGAAACTTTTTTAAACTTTAAAAAAAAAAAAAAATTGATACATTTTGAGTAAATTTTTACTTGACACAATTAAAAAGTTACTTAAAAAAATCGAAAAATTTTTAATTAAATTTTTAATTGTGTCCATTAAAAATTTACTAAAATTTTTTAGTAAGCATTTAATAATTTTTTATTAAAAATTTTCTCAATACTATAAAATCGTTAACTGGTGCAAAATTGAGTAATTTTTTAATTTAAAAATTTACTCAAATTGTTTTTTTTCTGTGGAGTAGTACATAATTACTAGGGCAAGTACTTTCATGAAAATGCATATTTTTACTCAGCATTGTAAACATAACATAAATTAAATATCTATCCGAATCAACGAATTTGCAATAAAATGGCATTGATTTGTGGTTGCATATTTTGGTATAAATGCATATTTTTGCATATTTTGATATAAATTAGACTTTTTTAAATTTCGTCAATATTTTTTCAAAACTTCCTTAGGAAAATTCAAAACCTATCCCTATTTCTTATAGAAAAATGTATTTATTTATCGAAATCACATTCTAATGCATTTTTTAAAGAAAATGGATTCTGGTAGTATAATTTTTAGATTCTGAAAATTTTTTCCTACTTAAAATGTTCCTATTCTAAGATATTTATGAATATCTCTTCACTAACCGTAAAGAAAAAAATGTTTTCGAATTTAAGATTTTTTACAGGAGAATTGCATTTTAAATTTGATAAGATTTAGGGTGGGGTCTTTTGCCTTTAAGCTAATTTTTTGACTTGAAAATCGGAAAATTCAGGGAAAAAGTAAAAAAAAGCATTTTAAAAATAAAGAACACAAAGTATTGAAAAATAACTTGTTTTATATTTCAATATTTTTTTTTAGAAACTTTTTTACTTCAGAAATATTTAGTTACTCAAAGAAAAAACTTCTCAAGTAAAGCAATATTTTACTAACTAAAAATTGATTCCACTCAATAAAACATTTTTAAGAATTGTCGAGGGCCTTAAAATATTTGACAAAGCCCAATTTATGTATGTTGACAAATTATTTTTTAAGTTTTTAGTGCATATTTTGGATTTTTAGGCGCATATTACAGGCACATATTTTCGTTTTTTAGATGCATGAAAGTACTTGCCCTAATAATTTCTTTTAATTTTAAACAAAAAAAAATTCTACCAATTTGTGCAGAAAATATTTTTATTTAAGAAAAACCACTTTTATATAAAGTTTATTTAAAAATAATATTAATTCCTTGAAAATTCTTCTACTTTTGAACCTTTTCAAATGGTAGTGGATCGCAATTTTTTTAATTTGTTATCTAGTGTAATATATGAGTACATGTGATCGTATCTAATCAGATCTTATTAGATATCGAATTTATGCCTAGTTTGACCAAATCAGAGATTTTGACCAAAACAAAACAGTTCTCGATATTGGCCATCTCAGATAAATTATGTTCAACCGGATACAATCACATATGAATAGATATAAACATCCCAGCAAAACTTAGATTACCAAATAAGGTATAAAATAAGGTATAGGATCTCTTATTTTATACATTGCAGCATTGATGATTTTAACAGGCGATGAGACTCAAAGTAATGCATCCACATTATCACAAAGAATACCAGTAAGGTATAAAATAAGTCATAAATTTATAACGAAGAATACAAGTAAGGTGTAAAATATATGATATTTTATAGGTTACGAGAAATGAAATAATATAGCGTACCAGAAGATAATATATAAGGTGTTACGAGTAGTGAAAAAGTAATTTTGTATTAAATTTACTCACGTGATTGTAAGTGAGTGTAAGTAGATAAAATATTCTCGTGAATGTGTGTCGTTAGAAATTTCCTGTCGTGAGCCCATCTTTAGTTTAAACTTATGCATTTTCTTATAAAATAATTATTTTTTATGTTATTGTAATGCATTATGCATCCAATTATAAATACTGCATTATTTCAAACTTTCAAATAATACATAATGTAACCAAATATAAGTCATCCATGATTTAATGTTTAGAAATAATAAATATGAAATACATTTTTTCCAATAATCATGCATTACGTAGCAAATTATTAGTAATGCATTATTTATCACTTGAAATAATACGTTGTAGAACAAATGTTTGGTAAGACATCATAAAATAATGCTACAAATAAGTTATATGAATTACCTGGTAATGTGTTATATAATCACTACCCATTACCAAAGTTTTGCTGGGATATGTATCAGATCTAATTGATATTTAAAAATTTGTCTCATAATTTTTTTTAGATTAATTCATATTCTTTCTTTATTTTGTACAATTTTTTTTCAGAAATATTTTTCAAAAAGAAAAATTATGAACTCCTAAATCATTTTTATTTTTTTATAAATTTTTATAAATTAATACCAAATTTCGATATATTTTTTATAAAATTTTTAAACGTTTGAAAAGGTGGAAAGTTCCCTCAAAACAAATTTCAAAAAGAAAAAAATTAAGGAAAAGAAATGAGGAAATTTAAAAAAAAAAAATCCAAACGAAAAAATCTCTAAATCCGAAATTTTTTGTAGAAAAAACCTAAAGAATTTTGAAAGAGAAAATCTGAAAATGTCTAAAGGAAAAATGTAACTTACTCTGAAAATTTTTTAAAAATAATAATAAGAATGTTCTTATTATGAAGATAAATTGCCTATGGCAAAAATTGATGTGAACGCAACGGGGTATGCAGGACTGTTTTTTCAGGGCCCAACAACAACAACAAAAAATTTTTGTTGTTTTTTTTCGTGAGATTCGTGTTTTCCAATACATATAAAAAAAAAATGTTTTGTTGTTGTTGTTGCCCCCCCCCCCCCCACCCCCCCCCCCCCCCCCCCCCCTGTATACGCCAATGTGTGAACGTCACAATTTTAGTATAAAAATATTACTTAGGCTGCGTTTTTGAGATCTCATAACCTAGGTTTTGTTAATCTGAAAACTGAATTGTGCTGCCATTACCAAGTTTGTTAACCAAATTTCGGCGAACCAGCTTAATTTTGCTTAAAATAAGAGAATTTATTGAAATATTAAAAAAATAAATCACATTTCGCCGAAAAAATCCGAGTTTCAGAGTATGTAAGACTTAGTTTAAACTTAATCCACATCTCAAAAACCCAGTCTTAGAATATGTTTTTTTTTTGGTATAGAAAAATGTTACAGGCTCTTAATTTGGATTACAAAAAAAGTTTGTCTGCTAGAAAATAGTAACAATATCTTAAAATCTAAAAACTGTTGATAGTCTAACGTACATATTAGAGTATCAAAAACCGAAAACCGGTGGACTGGTTTTTCATTTTCAAAAACCCGGCCGGTTTCGGTTTTTATTAAAATTCCGTTATTCGAAAAACCGATGTTTTTATGTTTTTAACGTTTTTCGAATTTTACCGCTAAATTGGTTTTTGGTCTAAAACTTGCTTCTAGGGGATCATAAAGGCATCCATAACTTTACGAATAATGGACAAAAACATCTATGTTATATGGACCATCATAGTGAAAATCGCGAAAAAATATTTTTTCTAAATGGCAGCATCTTCTTACGGGATGATTTAAAGGTTCAGTGTATAATGTGGCAACCTTAAACAATAAACTGAACAAAAATTTGGCCAAAAAAGTTTTCATTTGCAAAAGTTTTCTAATAAAAACTAAAATTATGGTAAGGAAAACACTGTTTTAATAGTCAAATCAAATATTTTGCTATAAAGGCGCGTTTAGACAGAAAAGAAAACCCCCTAGATTTTAAGTAAAACACAACTCTGTGGGGCATTCCAAGCCAAATCACTCACTTTTAGACCCGACCCCTTTCGATTTATTTTATTTTTGGATATGTTTTAGTACTTATAAAATGCAACTTGGACACAAATTTTCAGCCTTTTATTTCAAGATGGTGTTGAGTAATCAATTTTTCAAAATGGCGATTTTCTCAAAAAAATTAAAAAATTGAAAATTTTAATTAATTTTGACCATTAAAAAATATAGATATTTTAAAAAAAGTTGGACAACGTTTTGTTGGTATTTAAATAAAGTTTTAGAAAAAAAAATTTGAAAAAATTATTCGAAGTAATTATCACTTATTTTTTGACGTTTAAATAATAAATTCGACTTTTTGAAAAAGTCCGAAACCTTCGATTTTTTTGTAAAAAACTATAAAAATTCTACTCCCAATTACGCAACTTTTAAGCCATAATTCGAGATGTGATCACAATTCTTTCTATTTTTTTTTTAATTTTAAAAATTGCACCTTTTATTTTTTGGCTCTGATTTATTTTATATGGTGCTCCAAAAAAAAAAATTGTTAGATATTGACCCTAACTTACCCCAGATATATTTATTTCGAGGTAAAAATACGTCTTACAAAAATTTAGAACGATCGGAAATGGGTAAGGCGTTTAGCATGGTCCTTGAAGTTTAAAAAACGGATTACAAGGAAAAATATGATTTTTTTTCTGTTTCGCAATATTTTTGGTATTTTAAGTTAATTTTTATTTCATGCAATTACAGAATTATGATGTAGAGTAAAATGCCTTTCTAATAAGGTACTAAAAACTAAAATCGGTTGAAAATCAGCCAAGTTATTACAACTTCCCCAGGCATCTAGCGTGTGTTATACCGCTTGATTAAAGAATACGAGTCCCTTTTTTTAAATTTATTGAAATTTTCTACTGTAATAACATTTTCTCATTATTCATGTTTCAGTGTAATATTTTTTTGGTTTTTCCAAATTTTAAAACAAAAAATTTTTTTTTTTTTGAAAATAGAGATTTCAAAAGGGTGTTGAAAATGCAGGCATTTTTAGCATTAATTTAAAAAATGTTAGCAAAACACAATATGAAAAATACTTGTCATCAAATTACATTTGAACTTGAAGAATAAAAAAATGTTATTACAGTAGAAAATTTCAATGAATTTCAAAAATCGGATTGTATTGCTTAATCAAGTCGTCTGCCATACGTTAGATGCCTGGGGAAGTTGTACACACAGAAAACGGATTCGTTGTGCCAACCAAATCTAGAACCAACCAAATTATTGTAGTCCAGCCAACTATCACTTTTATCAGTTGTAATTACTAATAATTTCGATTTAGTCAATTGGTATTTATATCGAATTTCAGTAAGAGCAACTGATATGTCTGTTGAAACAACGAAAAATTATAAGAACAAAATGGTTGTTGTGACCGATATAATACCACCACAACTAAAGTATTTTATTAATAGGGCCATTTAACCGTAAAATAAAAAGACAAAAATAGTGTATTTTGTAATATATTTATTAAATAAGTTATTTTACAAGACATAATTTGAAATGTAATACAATTTTTAGGAATAGTTTTTTTTTTTATAAAAAATTCTCAGAATCTGAGACAGGTTCTATAGAAAATATGTCCCAGAATCTGAAACTTTTCCAATAGAAAAATCGTCTCAGGATCTGGCACTTTTTCTATCGAAAAAGCGTCTCAGAATTTGAGACTTTTCTATAGAAAAAACGTCACAGAATCAGAGATTTTTTTGAGAAAATCTAGGAATCTGAGACTTTTACTATGGAAAAAACGTCTCAGAATCTGAGACTTTTCCAATAGAAAAATATCTCAGAATCTGGCCTTTATCTATAGAACAAACGTCTCACCATTTGAGACTTTTTCTATAGAAAAGACGTCTCAGAATTTGAGACTTTTCTATAGAAAAAAAATCTCAGAATTAGAGATTTTTTTTGGAGAAAAAATATTTCAGAATTATAATGTCTAGGAATCTGAGACTTTTTCTATAAAAACAATGTCTCAGAATCTAGGGCTTATTCTATAGAAAAAATGTCAAAAAAATCTGAGACGTTTCTATAGAAAAAGTCTTAGAATTTAAGCAATTTTTTTCCTGATTCCGATTTTGAGACATTTTTTCGATAGACAAAGTCTCAGATTCTGACATATTTTTTCTATAGAAAAAAATGTCGCAGATTCTGAAACATTTTTTCTATAGAAAAAGTCTCAGATTCTGAAACATTTTTTCTATAGAAAAAGTCTCAGATTCTGAGACATTTTTTCTATAGAAAACGTCTCAGATTCTTGGACATTTTTTCTATAGATAAAGTCTCAGATTCTGAGACATTTTTCCTATAGAAAAAGTCTCAGACTCTGAAACATTTTTTCTATAGAAAAAGTCTCAGATTCTGAGACATTTTTTCTATAGAAAACGTCTCAGATTCTGAGACATTTTTTCTATAGAAAACGTCTCAGATTCTGAGACATTTTTTCTATAGAAAACGTCTCACTGTGCGATTCGCTATCTCGGTCGAAGTGAGTGACTACAAAATTTGTACGTAAAACAAAAAACTCAAATTTGTTTTTGCTTTACGTACAAAATTTCTAGTCACTCACTTTGTACGACATACTGAATCAGGGCATCAGATTCTGAGACATTTTTTCTATAGAAAACGTCTCAGATTCTGAGACATTTTTTCTATAGAAAACGTCTCAGATTCTGAGACATTTTTTCTATAGAAAACGTCTCAGATTCTGAGACATTTTTTCTATAAAAAACGTCTCAGATTCTGATACATTTTTCTATAGAAAACGTCTCAGATTTTGAGACATTTTTTCTATAGAAAATGTCTCAGAATCTGAGACTTTTTCTATAGAAAAAATGTCTCAGAATCTGAGACTTTTTCTATAGAAAAAATGTCTCAGAATCTGAGACTTTTTCTATAGAAAAAATGTCTCAGAATCTGAGACTTCTTCTATAGAAAAAATGTCCCAGAATCTGAGACTTTTTCTATAGAAAAAATGTCTCAGAATCTGAGACAAAGAGAAAAAGTCTCAGATTCTGAGACATTTTTTCTACAGAAAAAGTCTCAGATTCTGAGACATTTTTTCTACAGAAAAAGTCTCAGATTCTGAGACATTTTTTCTATAGAAAAAGTCTCAGATTCCAAGACATTTTTTCTATAGAAAAAGTCTCAGATTCTGAGACATTTTTTCTATAGAAAAAGTCTCAGATTCTGAGAAATTTTTTCTATAGAAAAAGTCTCAGATTCTGAGACATTTTTTCTATAGAAAAAGTCTCAGATTCTGAGACATTTTTTCTATAGAAAAAGTCTCAGATTCTGAGACATTTTTTCTATAGAAAAAGTCTCAGATTCTGAGACATTTTTTCTATAGAAAAAGTCTCAGATTCTGAGACATTTTTTCTATAGAAAAAGTCTCAGATTCTGATACATTTTTCTATAGAAAAAGTCTCAGATTCTGAGACATTTTTTCTATTGAAAAAGTCTCAGATTCTGAGAAAAATCTCAGATTCTGAGGCATTTTTTCCATGGAAAAAGTCTCAGATTTTGAGACATTTTTTCTATATAAAAAGTCTCAGATTTTGAGACATTTTTTCTATATAAAAAGTCTCAGATTCTGAGACATTTTTTCTATAGAAAATGTCTCAGATTCTGAAACATTTTTTCTATAGAAAACATATCAGATTCTGAAACATTTTTCAGAAAATTTCAGATTCTGAAAATTTTTTCTATAGAAAAAGTTTCTGACTCTGAAACATTTTTTTTATAGAAAAAGTCTTAGATTCTGATGTTTTTCCTTAAGAAAAAATCTCTGATTCTGAAATATTTTTTTTATAGAAAAAGTCTTAGATTATGAGAATTTTTTTCTATAGAAATCAGATTCTGAGACATTTTTTTCTAAAGAATATGTCTCAGGTTCTGAGACATTTGTTCTATAGAAAAAGTCTCGAATGCGGAGACATGGTTTTTGAAAAAAAAATCTCAGATTCTGAGACATTTTTTTACAGATTTTTTTTTAATTTAAAACAATTCGTAAATCCAAGATATTTTTCTTATAGAAAATTTTTTATTTTACAATGTTACCTTTAACTTCCCCAAAAACACAATTTAGTCTCCCATTCATTTTTATTTCCTTGTCTGTGTTACTCCTGATAATGCACTATTTTTCTGAAAAACAAATAAATCATTTAATTTGAGAACAACATCCGTTATTAAAAAAACTTACAGTTGTTGATGATTTTTCCTTGCTCAATAGTTGTTCCGCCTTGTTAGGTTTACATGTAAATTACTTTCTCCGATTTTAAACCATTTTTTTTGGGGATTTATGTAAATTTGTGGTTTAAGTATTTGTAATTAAAATAAAATTAATTTTAATATTTTTTTTCTGACGTTAATCGCAGAAAACAATTTTTGCTACAAGCGACAAATGTACGTTTGTGATATCCAATTTTTATTTTTTAATCGGTTACGTGTACTAATGGTTGCTGGAACAGTTTTAGTTTTTTAATATTTTGTTTATCTAACCAAAATATGGGCACTAAGGCATTTTTACATTTATTAATATAGTTTTTCTTCTGTAGCTGTAAAAAAATAGTAAAATTAAATAAATTATGTATTTAATAATACAAATTTGATAATTCCAACTAAATCCCAACTTCTCTTTTTTCTGTGTGTAGTAACTTGGCTGATTTTCAACCGATTTTAGTTTTTAGTACCTTATTAGAAAGGCATTTTACTCTACATCATAATTATGTAATTGTATGAAATAAAAATTAACTTAAAATACCAAAAATATTGCGAAAACAAAAAAAAAATCATATTTTTCCTTGTAATCCGTTTTTTTAACTTCAAGGACCATGCTAAACGCCTTACCCATTTCCGATCGTTCTAAATTTTTGTGAGACGTATTTTTACCTCGAAATAAATATATCTGGGGTAAGCTAGGGTCAATATCTACTAATTTATTTTTTTTGGAGCACCATATAAAATAAATCAGAGCCAAAAAATAAAAGGTGCAATTTTAAAAATTTAAAAAAAAATAGAAAGAATTGCGATCACATCTCGAATTATGGCTTAAAAGTTGCGTAATTTAGAGTAGAATTTTTATAGTTTTTTACAAAAAAATCAAAGGTTTCGGACTTTTTCAAAAAGTCGATTTTAATATTTAAACGTCAAAAAATAAGTGATAATTACTTCGAATAATTTTTTCGTATTTTTTTTTTCTAAAACTACATTTAAATACCAACAAAACGTTGTCCAACTTTTTTTAAAATATCTATATTTTTTAATGGTCAAAATTAATTAAAAATTTTAATTTTTGAATTTTTTTGAGAAAATCGCCATTTTGAAAAATTGATTACTCAACACCATCTTGAAATAAAAGGCTGAAAATTTGTGTCCAAGTTGCATTTTATAAGTACTAAAACATATCCAAAAATAAAATAAATCGAAAGGGGTCGGGTCTAAAAGTGAGTGATTTGGCTTGGAATGCCCCATACATATGTATATGGGTGAAATCAAAAAATGTCAGTGTTTTTGAGCCAAAATTGTACAAACAAAAAATTTTAATTTTTGGTAAATTTTTTTATTAAAATCGATATGTTACATCACTACTAATATAACTATAAAAGATCTCTTCTACAAACTGTTTCAAACAAATTTTATTGACATTTTTATGATTTTTTTGGTGACGGAGTTTACATTCACCTTAGAAAAATACATTAAATTTTTTGAATTTTCTTTGAAAACATTTTATTGTAATTTAAAACACTTATTTATGTAATTGCTAACAATTTTTGTAATTAGGATTTTTTTCTGGTTTTTGTTATTAAAGATTTTACAATTATTTTTTATTTTAATAGGATTTTTCTAAGCAAATGTAAAATAAATTTATTATTATTTCTGTTAAAATAAGTTTTTTTACTTTTTTGAAAGACTAGTGTTAATATTTGCGTCGGCTTTAACAACTTCATAAGGTTTTTTAATGCAATCTGCAAAAAAAAAAAAAAGTTGACGGAGTTTACAGAGACGGAGTTTACAGAGACGGAGTTTACATTTCATCACTTTTTGCCCTTTTTTTCGAAAACTATTTGTCGGAAATTGGTTTCCGAAAAAAAATCATTAGATGTCAACTAGATACGTCAAAATATGACGATATTTCAGATGCACGCTAAGTAGTTTTGTTGTAAACGTGGAGACGGAGTTTACAGCATTTTTCGATTTTTCATTTATGATTTAGCCTTTCACACAGGGAAATTAATATGCAGGGAGCAAACTTGAAACCAATGATGCAAAATGATACTTTATAGCCTCGCGTTTAATAAATGGGGCAATAACCTATTATTTTTCTAAACACAATACGTCAAAAACAACAAAATTGTCAGGTTCCATAATGTCTAAAAAAAGTGTCGAAAAATCGTTACACAATTGAAGACGTGTTTGTATGGGTAAAAGAGATAGTTATGACTATACAAAAATATTTTTTAAGAACGTCAACATGCCCTCTTTAAAAATGTAGTCAATTATTAAGAGTTTGGGTTATTGGTTTTTAAGATATAACCGGTTAAAGTTTAAAAATTGAAAATGTTACTGGCGACGGAGTTTACATTTGGCCTACAAAAATGAAAATAACTTGTTTAAAATAGCTTACTAGTATCCGGATTGTTGTTAGTTATGTAGAACGCCAATCTATGCGACGTTGTACATTAAAAAATATGAGAAAACTTTAACCCATGTATGAGATATTACACGATTACATGGTTTGGTTGACATTTTTTGATTTCACCCATATACTTTTGACTTTAAAAATTGTTGTGTCAAATCTCATTTCTTTAATACTTATTTTTGCCTTCCATTTTCATTATATTATTATTTGTTTTCGCACATTTAGTCAATAATTTGTAGACTGGAAACCGAAATAAAGTATGTAAATAAAAAATATATAATACAATTTTATTTGGCATTCCAATTTTAAAAGTTACCACAGAGTTGTTTTTTACTTTAAATCTAGGGGAATTCTCTCTCGTCTAATTACGCCTTAAGAAGTGGCCGAACTTTTAAATTAGATGAAGAATGTGAATCAAGCGTTAACAGTAATTATAATTTTTCTTAGAATTTTGGAATTCTTTTCCAAAAATCCGTAAAAGAAAATGTTTGAGGATTAAAAAATTTTTCTCTGCAAAAAATCTAAAACTTTTGTCTCGGAATTTGAGACTTATTATTAAGGCCTCAAAATCTAAAACTTGGTTTATATTAAAAGGTCTCAGAATCTAAGAGGTCTAGAAAAACTCTCATTCACAAACATTTTCTTTTTCTCAAATTCTAAAAGTCTCAGAATCTGAGACTTTTTCTTTGGGAAAAGGTATCAATATCTGAGACTTTTGCAGTAGAAAAAATGTCTCAGAATTTGAAACTTATTATTCTTTTCGGAAAAAGGTCAAAGAGTCTGAGACTTTTTCGATAGGAAAAAGCTTAAGTATCTGAGATTTTTTCAATAGGAAAAGGTCTTAGAATCTCTGAATTTCAGACTTATTTAATTTAATTTATTTTTTGTTGAAAAAAAGGCTCAGAAGTTGAAACTTACTCAATTTGAAGAAGTTTTTACAATTAGAATCTTAGTTTCTTTCTATACACCCAAAAAAAAAACGTGGGTATTCAATACTAAAAATTTAACTAATTTTAGTCCAAAAGGACCTAGTGCAGAAATTGGTAACCAATACTACAATTTTTAACTAATATTTGTCAAAACCAGTAAAAATTACTAATTTTAGTACTTTGAAATTACTAAAATTGGTAACTAATTAGTAGATTTGGGTACAATATCACTTACTAAACCTTTTACTGTAGAATTATTTTAAGTGTAGAAATATGGTCTCAGAATTTTGGACTTTTTCTAAATTAAAAATATCTCAGAATCTTAGACTTTTTCATACAAAACAGGTTTTAGAATCTATGAATTTTTCTATAGGAAAAAGTTCTCAGAATTTGAGACGTTTTCTTAAGGAAAAAAAGTGCCAGAATCATAGATGAGAAAAAGGGGTTTGAGACTTTTTTTTTGGAAAAAGGTTTCAGAATCTGAGACTTTTTCTTTAGAAAAAAGGTCTAGGAATCTTAGAATTTTTTAACATGATAATGTTTTTAGGCTGGTGCCAATTTTAAAAAAGTTGCAGGACGCCATCTCAGTTTGACTACATAAGCTAACAATTAACAAAAAAGAAAACAAGAATTACTATCTTCATTTTCTTAAAACCAAAAATTTGAATAACTTGGGTTTGTAACTTGGATAATAATTCACCTCGTGGTGAATAAACCTGTTTTTCACCAGCTGGTGAATAAAAAGAAACATAATTAGTTTTCAAGAAAAAAATTTTTCTTTTCATAATTTTTTTTTGCATTAATTTTTTTTCGATCAAATTTTTTTTTTCCTCAATTTTTTTTTGATCAAACTTTTTTTTCATCAAAATTTTTTTTTTTCATAAAATTTTTTTCATCAAACTTTTTTATTATTATGTTTTCTTTCATTTTTTTTATCGATTTTTTTTTTTATCAATTTTTTTTTTTCATCTATTTTTTTTATAAATTTTTCTTTTTTCATCAATTTTTTTTTTTTTCATCAATTTTTTTTTTCATAAAATTTTGTTTTTTTTTTTATCAATTTTTTTGTTTTTCATCAATTTTTTTTTTGTTTTCATCAATCTTTTTTTTCATTAATTTTTTTTTTCATCAAATTTTTTTTGAAATTTTTTTTCATAAATTTTTTTTATCATATTTTTTTCATCAATTTTTATACCCTCCAACCACAGTATGGGGGTATACTCACTTTGTCATTCCGTGTGTAACGCATCAAAGTATCGGTGTAGGACCCCATAAAGTATATATATTTATGATCAGTGATCCATTCTAAGACATTCTAGCGATGTCCGTCCGTCCGTCTGTAGTTAACACGATGCAGTCCAAAATAAAAGAGCTAGACTCCTGGAATTTGGCACGAATATGTCTAATGTAAATAGGCAGGTCAACTTCGTAAATGAGCAAAATCGGACCAGGGCGAAAAAGTCCCCCCTTGAAGAACTAAAGCAACCTCTGAAAAACACCACTTTTTTACATGATTTTTTGTGTTTTTGTTTAACAAATGCAATATTTTTCTGCTACATTTAGACCACCCCCCCCCCCCAAAAAAAATAAAATAACGCCCCTGAAATTTTTTTTTTTTTACATGTTGGAGGGTATAAAAGATTCGGCGCAGCCGAATTTAACACTCTTACTTGTTTTTCATCAAATTTTTTTTATCAAATCTTTTATTATCAATTTTTTTCTCACCAAAATTTTTTTTTTTACTATTTTTTTCATCAATTTTTTTTACATCAAAAAATTTTTCTTTGCATCAAAAAAAATTCATCAAAAACTTTTTTTCATCTTTTTTATTTTTTTTTTAACCAAAAAATTTTTCTTTTCATCAAAAAAATTCAGCAAAAACTTTTTTTCATCATTTTTTTTTTCTTTATTAACATAGTTTTGTTTTTCATGAAAAAAAAAATCATTTTTTTTTACCAAAACTACTTTTTCACCAAGACTAAGCTTTTCAACCACTGTTGCCAGATTTGACGAATTCTCTGCATTTTGACGATTTTTACTCCCCAAAATAGAAAAATGACGATTTGACGATTTTTTTCCCAAAAAATGACGATTTTTAAAAATAACAAAAACCTGACAATTTTTGGCGGAGCTCAAAATTTTGAACTCCTCGCATAGACCGGATGGTCCATAGCACTACCACATGTTCCTTCAGCGACAAGGATAAAACGCGTTAGTCCATGTTGCAAACAATTTAACGCGCATAAGGTCCATAACTGCGATTTTTTCCAGATTCTCGAGTTCTGCTTTGCCTAAAATTTGTTTGCGATGCCTGGCCAATGCGGAGCATTTGCACAGAATATGTTCAACTGTTTCATCCGTATTCGGTTCATCGCATGTTCTACAATTGGAATCAGAGATGAGTCCAATTGTTCTTGCGTAAGTTTTCTGTTGGAACTACTATATAGTTTTTTGTATGTTTTACATAAAAAATATGTTCTATTTTACATTTGGTTTTAGAATTAATAAAATTGTTTTTTTCAATTACAAGAAATTCTCTTAAAAGAAAATATAGGTTTTCATTTTGTATAAAAAAAAATCTTATAGACCCATAATGCTTAGATCCATTTAATTTTATCATAACCGTGTAGTTGTTGGTTTTAATTTTTTTATATAAAGTTGATGTAAATAATTCCTTTTTTATCTGTGCTTTCGAGTAAATTTTAATGTTATTCACGTCAATACTGTGTGATAAAAAAACACTGTTTTCATCCTCATTTAAAGTAGGCATTATTGTTTTACCCATAACTAAATATGGGTTTTGTTCGGTAATCTCAGGTGAATAATTTGAAATAAATTTTAAAGCACGTGAGGATTCGATTATTTGTAAATTATTAATAAGCTCTCGACCCATATTAGAATTTCCATGTACATTTCTGGCTAAAACTCCGTTTTGATTCTCGAAAATAAATGCAGACGTTCCCCATAATGGCCCCCATCTTTTTACAGTTAAACCTAGATGTAGGAGTTGGTGAATATTGTATGTTAATTCTTGTTCCCCATAAAGTTCTTCCACACAGGAAACAAATTGCGTTAGAGATTGTTCGGCTTTTTGAAGATCATTTTTAATGTGTATATGCGATTTCAACAATTTATAAATGGATGCTACTAATAACATCCAGTGTTCTAAGTATGGTTTCGGCAAAAAATCATTCATAACTGGAAGCGAATAAAAAATCAAAAAATTGTAAAATTCTGTTGCTTTAAACGAATGAAAATCTGTTAATGGTCGTGGAAGACGAGCGAATGTATTAGGAGGTTTTATATTTAATATAGTGTTATTTATTATATTGAGATGATGTTTAATTGTCCACGGACCTTTTTTATTTTTAATTCGCTATCGCACCAAAGGCCAAAAGTCACAATATACAAATGACGTATACTAGGAGCAACTTCAGCAATCGTAAACATTAGTGGCCAGCAATGGGATTTTGCACTTTTTACCAGAGATAAGCCATCTGTATATAATATAAGAGTAATATCAAATGCATTAAGATTTTTTCGTCTTGTGGCACATTTATATTCAGTTCCATCTGTTATGTCTCTTATGTATTCTTTACTTTCAGACACATTAGTAAGCCTTTTAGACAGGTTTTTTATTTCGAAAAGTTGCTTGATCTGTTCTTTTAAATCCAATTCAAAAAATTTTGAAATGTTTTCCTCATCGCAGTTAGAACAGCTTTTGTTGTTTGTTGCCAAATATATTAAACAATTTTGACAATAGTAGTGCAGCAAAATTGGAATTTCTGTACCCGATTTCTGTAACTATGCGAGAAGTTTTCGCATCAAAAAAATAAATAAATATTAGAGTCATCTTATACTTAACAGAGTGATTTAAAAAAAATAGCTTTGCGTGTTTTTCGTATTCGATGTTTTTTACATTAGCAACATTGTACTCACCCTGTAAAAAACTAAATGACTACAATATTGTTTTATGTTTCTCGATGCGAAAACTTTTCGCATAGTTACAGAAACTGGGCACTGGTGTTTTAAATATTTAAACAATTTGTAAGGGGTTTTAGGTAAGAAATTATTTTTTGGCAACAGTTCCTGTAGCAACTTTAAATGTTGCTTTAAATAAACTTTTGATAAATTATTTTCTATCCACAAGTCTATTATTTTTATTATAGCAAAATTTATAGAGATTGTACTATTCTCATAAAGAATAGTTAAACCTGTGGAATCACTTTCATCATCACTGTCATCCTCGTTACTCTCAACTGCAACCATATCAATGTCATTCTCGCTACTCTCAACTTCATCTACATCAATGTCATCCTCGTTACTCTCAACTTCAACCATATCCATGTCATGATTATTATTTTCATTATAAACATTTTCCCCACTATCACCCTGGTTGTTTTCAATCGCATCATTTTCGCTATTAGATTCATCATTATCATCATTATTGCCAAATTCTTGATTGTCGGTATCCTCATCATCTTTCTCTTTATCGCTATTGTTGTCATTTTCAACCTCTTCATCAAGAAATCTTTCATTAGGATCCACATCAATTTGACTATTATAATTATCATCATCAAACATGCACCAACGTCTGAATGTAGCTTCTGGTATCTACAAAAAAAATACACCATTTCCAATTGTATTTTCAAAATTGTCCAAATGTATTTTAAAATTTTCCAAATGTATTCTTAAATTGACCAAGGCCTCTGTTCTGTCTTTCACAACTTTTCAATTCACATGAAAATTTCCGAATCACATGAAATCAAGTTTAACGTTTTGTTGATTACGGTTTTATTCGAAGTTGAAATCGAATAATTAAAATTTAAAAAATTATAAGGAAAAAAGTGCATTCGTTTTACTTTCACCAAATTTTATTTATGTGAAAGAATACGAAAAAGAAATTCGGATGTGAAATCTAGAACACCAAAAAAATTCGGAAATTTTCATTTTCACATTTTTTATGTGAATTACTTTTTTTGGAACAGCGGCCCAAATGTATTTTACAATTTTTTTTTTTTTAAATTTTAAAATACAGTTGGAAAATTTTAAACAACTATCAATGTTAGTTATTTTAACTGACAAAAAAGAGCTGACTTATAAAGATAAAAACAAGTAAGAGTGTTAAATTCGGCTGTGCCGAATCTTTTATACCCTCCAACATGTAAAAAAAAATCAGGGGCGTATTTTTTTAGGAGGGGGATTCGGCGGGGACAGTGAAGGACAGCTCCCCCTCTCGAAAAATGTTTACTAATTTATTTGTTATGCTTTTTGCACTAATGTAAGTAATACAATTTTATCATTATTTTAACTATTTTTTATATCAACACCCTAAAAAGGGGGCGGGCAAAAAAAAACTAAATTTTTTAGTCCCCTCGGTCCTAGTGCAGTACTCTGAACTTTTTCTTGCATAAATTTGTTTCATTTGTTTAACAAAAATATAAAAAAAAAACAAGTAAGGCTGGATTACTCAATGCTCCGTTATAAAATAACTCCGTTAAATTTAACTTTTTCAGTTGGTGGAGACACCTGTACCCCCGCTATATATGTTTACAAATTATTTGTTTATGATATTTACGCTTAAACAATAAATTTGTATCGTTATTTTTAATTTCTATAACCACGCCCCCAAAGGGGGGGCGGCCTGAAAAAAATCGAATTTTCTAACCCCCTTGACCCAAGTGCAGGTCTATGAACATTATATGGCATACAAATGTTACATTAGTTGAGCAAAAATTTTAAAAATATCGTTTTTTTCAAGGGTCGTTTTAGTTCTTCAAGGGGGAACTTTTTTCCGCCTGGTCCGATTTTGCCCATCTTCGAACTTAACCTTACCAGTAACATACGAGATATTCTTTCCCAATTTCAGGGGTCTAGCTCTTTTGGTTTGGACTGCATCGTTATTTCTACAGACGGACGGACGGACATCGCTAGAATGTCTTAGATTCCATCATGGATCAATATTATATATACTTTGTGGGGTCCTCGACCGATATTTCGATGTGTTACACACGGAATGACACAGTATGGGTTTATGCCCTTAAACCCATACTGTGGTTGGAGGTAGGCTTGCCAGACGTACTTTTTTCAACAGTACTCGTACTTTTTTTTACTCAATGTACTTTTTTCTGCATAGCACCTAAAAAAGTACGCTAAAGTACTTTTTTTAGGCTTTCGTACTTCTTTTTGTACTTTTTTTCTGTGCTTAACGTTTTTATTAAAAAAAAAATATTGAAGAAAAATGTCTAAAGTAGTGAAGTACTTTGTTGTAAATATTATTTACAATCCTATTTTTTATATTCTTTGTTGAATAAATTGTTATAAATTGTTAAAGGACCAAAATCAAAATTTATGCCAGAGCCGTTTTTGAAAAAATCGCTGTCAAAATCCAACAAAGGTACATTGTAAGCTTATCTCGAAAACGATGAGAGATATGAAAAAAATACTGAATACAAAAATTATTCCTCGGGAAAAATGCAATAAAACAGCAAATTTACATTTTGCATTTGCAATGTTTTGTTGCCGAAAATTGCACTTTTAAATTCGGAGCCAAAACTTTCGCGTTTTGGGGAGAAAATAACGAACTGTAAATACCGCTAGTTAAACTTCTTTATTTAATTAATTTGATCGGTGTTGTTGCTCAAAAACTTTTTTGCAATATGTTTTTTATAAATGTCGTTTTTAGCAGACAAGGAAAAACAATAAAAATTAAAATTCGTTTTTGATTAAATTCTATTTTGAATTTCAAGAAAGAATTAAAAAAAAAAATCTAAAAAATTTTATTTAAAATTCTTAAAAGAATTTTATTTTCATACAAATAAATATATTTATAACACGTTAATATTTTAAAAATGTTTGAAAATTTATTTTTGGAAAAAAAAATCTATTTTTTTTTTTTTTGAGAATTTCATTTTTGGAAATAATTAAATCAAAATTTTTTGAGAAATTTATTTAAACAAAAATTTTATTTCAAATACCTTATGAATTTTAAATAAAATTCGAATTTTTCCCTTGTCTGGTTTTTAAATAAGCTTAAAATGTAAATTTTTAACGTTTGACGACGATTTTTGAAAAAAAAACGTATCTGGCGAAGATTTTGATTTTCGTCGAAATATAGTTGGGGCACCCCAGATTCATAATAAAGAAAGACATTCACAGTGCTCGCAACTTGAGGTTAATGTTGGTTATGCTGAGGTGTGAAAAACACAATGTACTTTTTTTTCTAAATTGTACTTCTTTTTTTTCCTAAATGAACATTTTTAATATTTTAAAAATGTTTGAAAATTTATTTTTGGAAAAAAAATCTATTTCTTTTTTTTGAGAATTTCATTTTTGGAAATAATTAAATCAAAATTTTTTGAGAAATTTATTTAAACAAAAATTTTATTTCAAATACCTTATGAATGTTAAATAAAATTCGAATTTTTCCCTTGTCTGGTTTTTAAATAAGCTTAAAATGTAAATTTTTAACGTTTGACGACGATTTTTGAAAAAAAAAACGTATCTGGCGAAGATTTTGATTTTCGTCGAAATATAGTTGGGGCACCCCAGATTCATAATAAAGAAAGACATTCACAGTGCTCGCAACTTGAGGTTAATGTTGGTTATGCTGAGGTGTGAAAAACACAATGTACTTTTTTTTTCTAAATTGTACTTCTTTTTTTTCCTAAATGTACTTTTTTTGTCAATTCTACTTATATCTGGCTACCCTAGTTGGAGGGCATATAAATTTTTTTTTAGTGTACAATTCTTTTTTGAGTGACAAAAACACTTTGAAAAATATTTTTCTGCCTTACTAATGTTTTTAAAAAAGCGTGAGAGGGATAACAAAATTTTTTATTCCCTTCGACGGCACCGTTAGAAAACAACTTTATCATTATTTAAATAATTCTGTATCCACGCCCTTAAGAGGATGCGGGCCGAAAAGACATTTTCTAATCCCTGGCCAAGTGCTTTATTTGTTTAACAAAAAATAATAAAAAACATCTAAATTGTCGTTTTTCAGA
Organism: Pegoplata infirma; assembly: GCA_963921195.1. Classification (NCBI taxonomy): domain Eukaryota; kingdom Metazoa; phylum Arthropoda; class Insecta; order Diptera; family Anthomyiidae; genus Pegoplata; species Pegoplata infirma. Next base: position 172,140,199 of record OY992539.1, read on the forward strand.
GGTTGGTTTAGTTCTTCAAGGGGAACTTTTTTTCCCCTAGACCGATTTTACCCGTTTTTGAACTTAACCTGCCTAGGACCATAAGACATATTCGTGCAAAACTTCAGGAGCCTAGCCTCTTTATTTTGGACTGCTCGTGTTATCTACAGACAGACGGACATCGCTAGAATCTCTTAGAATGGGATCAATAATATATTTACTTTACGCGGTCCACGACCGATATTTCGATGAGTTACACACGGAATGACAAAGTGAGTATACCCCATACTGTAGTTGTAGGGTATAACAACATGAAAGAAAATGGTTTAGTTCTTCAAGGGAAAATTATTTCATTTGAGTTATCACTAAAAAACAAAAGCAAATTGGAGATCAGGACGGTGACTGCGTAGATTAAATTCAAAAGATTCGAATTACGCAAAAGTTTTTCTGTGTAGCTATGTATACTTGACAGTACATGAAACCTGTACTGCGATTCAGTAACTTTTTTAACGAAATTATCGATATCGTTAACTAACGAGAATTGTCGCTTGTTTTAACGAATATGTGATTCTATAAATTTTTCAATTAACGACAAGAATTAACGACAAAAATAGTTAATTTGAAATTTGTTTATTTTGAAATTGTATTGAGAACCGAAAATTTTCGTTTACTTTAGCTTCAAAAAATTTTTTGTTGATAGGTTAACGATTTTCAATAACGACAAAATTCGATAGAAAAATGTTATAGAATCGCTTTTAAAGACAATTGTCGATAATTAACGATTTTTGACAATATAACTACCGATTTTTGTCGTTAAAAAGTTAGTGAATTGCGCTACTGATGACCTTTTTCTGGAAACATGAACTTTATGTAGGAATATATTATCGATATTGTTTTTCTTCTTCCGATAATACGAATTAAGGAATTGCCGCCATAAATTTTATCGTCGCGATTGTTTTTTTGCAGAAACATTTTTGTAAATTTTACGTACACCTGATGAAGAATCTAGAGTCCAACTTTTATATTTTCTCTTTGAGGGAAGAACTTCTGTTTTACTGCATGACGGCAATTCATCAGCCGCTTGACTTTCGAGAAGTTCATTGTTTTTAGAATTCCTTCCTCGCCATCTATGAAGTGTGCTTCTAGGAATCTAAATTGTAGTTTTAATTAGTTTATGCTTCATTCCAAAAGAAGTCTCTTACCGGTTCATTCAAGTGTTTTTTCCAAAATTTGTATTTTTTATTTGGATTTGACATTTTTTTCAGCGCCTTGCTTTGTTCCTGTTTTCTGTTTTCAAAATAAAAATAAAAAGCAAAAACATGTATAAAGAGATAGAAAGATTTTTTATTTTAGTCCTGCAGGGCTGCCAGACTTTTTTTATAATACACATTTATGGTACTATTTATCCCAGGAAATCCCCAAGACAAAGCCTTAACTGAACCCCCAGTAAATTAAATTGTTTATTTATACATGTTTTTATTTTCTCAATAAATAATAAGCGACGCTAAAACGAGACGATTATTTTAAAAGCGTGTATGCAAAAAGTTTTTTAATCCATATTTTTAGTTGATGTACAGTTCAAACATTCTGAATTTCAAATTGTTTCATTTTCGACAAACATTAAATTTAGGTGTGTTTTTTAGAACTGAGTATAAATTTGTAGTGTCCGACCGAATATTAGGCTCTGGCTTCAGCCAAAAAAACTAGTCGTTTTTGGCGGCATACCGAATTATTCACGTGTTTATAAACAAACTAAGCACACTTTGATTCACATTGATAAGCCACAAAAACATTTTACAATAGAGGTATTCAGAGTCTTGCTTGCCAGCCCTGGCACTGGTGGTAAAAGAGCACTTTTCGAAATTACTTTTCAAAATACATGTATTTTTTGAAAGAAGTATTCTTTTGCTACATTGCCAGGGGTGGTAACTAGACTCTAATGTGTTTTTTTAATTAAAAAATTTTAACCCAACATTTTTCGTTCGAAAACCTGATTTTTTTTTACAAAAATTACCAAATAAAGCTTTTGCTCAATATAATATATATACATTTGTCGATCGCGCCAAGTTTTATTTAACTTTTTTACTTGATTTCCTACATAATTTTTTTTTAATATTCTGCTTCGGCCGAATGGTGGAAATTTGGCCGGATATTTGACTTCGGCTACAGTCAAAAAATGTGTTTTCGGTCGGACACTATAAATTTGTTCGTACAAATTTAAGAAGGCATACTCTTTGAAACAAATTATGCCGTAGTTTTTGTTTCTTCGCATAAAAATAGCAGAGAGAAATTGGAAAAAATGCTTTTGGTTGAAATTAAATGCAGTTTTTATAATTTTCCTGCCTGCTGCTACATTGTGATTAAGAGACCAACTGGGGAAAAATCCGTACTATTATTGTCAACTCTGGAGTGAAAATACAAATTAGTTGTCATCTCTTGTTGAGTATCATAACAAAACATTTTTAAAACGTTTAAACGTATTTTTTAATAAAAAAAATTTTAATTTTTAGCTCCTCTTGCTAGGAAGTTTTATGTTTTGATAAAAATAAGTGTAATTGTGTAAATATCGAGGAGTTTTAAAAAATCTCGAAGATTCTTGGTAAGCAGTATAACCAACAATTGCATAGTTAAAAAATATTGTATGAAGGCCAAAAAAACGAAACTTTTTTAAGAGGTAGATTTTGTCCATTTCTAATTTGTGCTTAAAATGCCCAGCAGAACAACGACCTGTAGCGGTGTTCTATAACTCTCGAATCGAAAGATTTCTCACATGAAACATGAAAAACGAAACAGAAACATCGTGAATCGGCACAAAACCTGACTTTTCGTATTCGACTGTTTCTGTAATTTTGTTATGCGGAAACTTTCTGTCAAATATGATTTTTTTCAAAATTATTGGAAAGATGCGATAAAAACTGTTTCTGGAAACCAATTGATCGAAAACTTTTGAAGTTGAAGTGTCAAAATCACTCACATTTAAAAATGGTGCGATATTTCGTAAATTAATCAACTTTTGAGTTATAATAAATGAAAAACAATATTTTTCAAGAATATACTATCAACTAATATTATAACTGATATACTACACATTATTTTCATTAAGTTAATTTATTATTTCATTTTTGTTTGCCAATGTTACGAGTGTTGTTTAAAAAAAATGAGAAATTGAGTTTTTTTTGTTGTGATTTTTATTATTTTCTCGCCTTATTTACCTTTTTGACAGCTGATTTGGAATATTCCAATAAAAATGCTGCCGTTTTTGCATTGATATACAGAAACAACTTTTTTTTCAGAATCGAGAAACGATGGAATTTTTTGTTTCATACTTTTCGATGCGAAAACTTTTCGCATAAATTACAGAACACCCCCACTGGTATGTTTTAAAAGCGCCCTTAACGTTGGGATAAGTGATTAGACAGATTAATACTCTCTGAACGCTTTCACATAAAACCGTAATACGGTGTTCTCTTTAAAGAAATTTATTATAGTGGTGTTAAAACGGTACCCAACAAAAATAAAACGAGTTTTAAAGGAATACATTTTGTTATTACGATAATTTAACTCTTTTTTAAACCCTCTAACCACAGTTAAGGTTCCGTGTATAACGGGTAGTAATATCGGTCGGGCCGCCACAAAGTATATGTTTTAGTGATAAATGATCGATTCTAAGACGTTCTATGAATGTCGGTCCGTCTGTGGAAAGCACGATGCTGAATCTTTTATACCCAACATGTGAAAAAAATACAGGGGCATTTTTTTGTGGGAGAGGAGGTTTCAATGGTGGCTTTAAGGAACAACTGCCCCTTTCGAAAAATATTTACATTCATTATTTATAATCAGACCTTTGAAGAATTAATTCAATTTGTGAATTAATTCACATTATTTTTCATTAATTTTTTAATTAATGAATTAATTCATGCTTGAATTGATTCTTTGAATTAAATTTGAATTATATAAGAAAAGAATTAATTCATTTTGTGAATAATTCAATTTTAATTCAAAGAATTAATTCAAGCATGAATTAATTCTTTTTGAATTAATTCTTTTTTCATTTTTTGAATTAATTCTTTTTTTGAATTAATTTTTTTTTTGGTTTAATTCTTTTTTTGGTTTAATTCTTTTTTTGAATTAATTCTTTTTAATTCATTTTTTGGAAAGCACACACATACTATAAAATTTATGCTTGTGCGAAAGTAGCAAGAAAAAAATCAACTAAACAACAACATTTTTTTTGTACATGATTCAACGTCGCTATAGCAGCATTTTTTAACTTATGGGCATAGCATACATATATGTATATGCTTGTGCGAAAGTAGCAAGAACTAAATCAACCAAACAACAACACTTTTTTTGTAATTTTATCAACGTCGCAAAAGCAGCATTTTTTAGCTTATGGGCATAGCATAGAATATTATGGGCAATTATAAAGACTGTTATAAACCAAAATGTTTGCATGAGAAAACAAAAGTTTTTTTTCTTTTTTCCCCGAATCCCGTGAAAAATGAATTAAAAAAGAATTAATTCAAAAAAAGAATTAAATCAAAAAAAGAATTAATTCAAAAAAAGAATTAAACCAAAAAAAAGAATTAATCCAAAAAAAGAATTAATTCAAAAAATGAAAAAAGAATTAATTCAAAAAGAATTAATTCATTCTTGAATTAATTCTTTGAATTAAAATTGAATTATTCTCAAATTGAATTAATTCTTTTTTTATATAATTCAAATTTAATTCAAAGAATTAATTCAAGCATGAATTAATTCATTAATTAAAATTTTTAATTTGAGAAATCGAATGGTGAATTAAAATTTCGAAGGTCTGTTTATAATGCTTTTTGCACTAAATTTATACAATTTTATTTTTATTTAATCTATTTTGTATTCTATTACAAAAAAAAAAGTGAGAGTGTTAAATTCGGCCGTGCCGAATCTTTTATACCCTCCAACACGTTAAAAAAAAAAAAAAGCAGGGGCGTTTTTTTTTTTTTTGGGGGGGGGGTTTCGGTGGTGGGAGACAACCTTTCTGGATCCAACTACAGGACTTTGAACTTCTTCTGACATAAAAAATGTTTCGTTTGCAAAGCAAAAGTTCAAAAAATCTATAAAAAATGGCGTTTTTCTGAGGTTGGTTTAGTTCTTAAAGGGGGAACTTTTTCCCCCGTGGTACGATTTTGCCCATCTTCGAACTTAACCAGCCTATGACCATAAGACATATTCGTGCCAAACTTCAGGAGTCTAGCTCTTTTATTTTGGACTGTATCGTGTCCTCCACAGACGGACGGACGGACGGACAGACGGACGGACGGACGGACAGACGGACATCGCTAGAATGTCTTAGAATCGATCACTGATCAATAATATATATACATTATGGGGTCCCCGACCGATATTTCGATGCGTTACACACGGAATGACAAAGTGAGTATACCCCCATACTGTGGTTGGAGGGTATAACAAGTAAAAATATGAAGTTTTTCAGAGGTTGGTATAGTTGTTCAAAAGGCAACTTTTTAACCCTTCTACGATTTTAACTTAACCTGCTTAGGACCATAAGGATTATTCGGGACAAACTTCACGAGGCCAGCTCTTTTATTTTGGACTGAATCGTGATATCTTCAGGCAGACGGACCAACAATTATTATTTGAATCTCTTAAAATCGATCATAGATAAATAATATACATACTTTATTGGGTCCCCAACCGATGTTTTTTTATAAACGAAAGCCTCGGTTGGCCCTCTCTTTGTTCTTTCATTTAGTTTTTCAAAGAGTCGTTATAGTTGTTGCACTACACTCATAAAAATTTGTTAGTATTCCTTACAAAAAAGTCTGTTACCATTACTAATAAAGTTTTCAATTTGTGCCCGATAACTTTTTCAGTTACCATTACAAACTTTGGTTTTCAAAAATTAGTAATCTTAAAAATACTAAAAAAATTAGTATTACTAAATTTTTCTGTACAAATTTTGTAAAATGGATTTTAAAACGCGTTTGTAAATAATATTAACTTTTTTTGTAAAAAAATTGTAAATTGTGTATTTTTAATTTTTGGTATTTGTATACACCATGTTAATTGCGTATTGCGCTTGTTGTCGCCAATAACTATTTCCATGCAAGTCAGTTTTTGTTAGAATTTTCGATCTAAAAAAGAGAAAATATTGAAAACATTTTTTTAATACAAAGTATACATACTACCATATAAAATTTATTCTTTGAAGATTGATGTTGAATAAATTGGTGTACGGTGAACTAAAATAAAAAAAAATATCAACATAATGTTTTAAATAAATCACATAAATATACAATTGTTATCTGTTGTCATCATTTCCTATTTTGCTTTATTATTCTAAAAATAAAAAACGAGTTACATAATTTTAAACAAAAAATACTTTAAGATTTGGTTACCTGCTATGCTTTTTTTGTTGTAATATTTTTTTGTACATTTTTTTATTCATTTTACCCGTCGCGCGATGTTCACCGATCGAATGTTATTTTGTGACTAAAAATATTCAAAGAAAGGCATAAAGTAAATTACACAAAAATCAACCCTTTATGTGCGTGAGAAAAAAAATATTCGTGGATAGCATAAACAAAAAAATTCCGCAAGTAAAGAAGAAAGAAAAAAAATGATTTTATTATGGAAATTTTCCATTTGAAAAGGTCGGCATTGTTTTGTAAATTTTGCATGTCTTCTCTTGTCTCTATTTTGTTTCTTTTTAATATATTTTTTTTTTTTAAATTGAAAAAAAAAAAAACTAATGAAGCGTAAATGAATATTAAAAATAATAAACATATTCATGCTCATCAAAGCGCAGTTTTATCATTAAAAAAATAACTAATAATATATTTTTTTTATTTATTTTTTTTTTAATTTCCAAATATTTTAATAAAATTAAATTTTTTTTAATTTTTTAATAGAGAAAAAAAAAACGAAATTTACTAACTAATGTAAAATTTACAAAATAATTATCAAAAGTTAGTACGATAATTTTTAAAAAATCAACTGAAAAAATTATTAAAAAATCAGTATAAAATTAATAGTTTGTAAAGCGAGTTTACTAAAAAGAATTACTAAAAATTGATTTTTTAGTAGAATTTAGTAAAAAAGTAGTAAAGTTGAGATACAAACCACATTACAAATTTTTTTACTAACGTATTTTTTTGAGTGTAGTGTTTCCTTTAAAAATACCAGGGGGCTAATTATGTAACTTGATAATCCTTATCGTTAGCTCATTATTCTATTACCATAAAATGACACTATATGGTAATGGAATAACGATGGAAACGATACGATTGACGACTATCAAGGTACATAATTCCCCCCCCCCCCCCAGTTAAAATACTGGTCGTATTCATTTAAACTCGCAAACACCTCGTATACTGTGTAAGCCTACTAAGCTTATTTTTATAAGTGGAGTTTGACATCAATTGTACAAACATACCAGGTACACACGGTATACGAGGTGTTTTCGTTTAGATGAACACCACTATACTACAATTTATTATTAGCAATAATTTTTTAATTAAACAGTCCCATGTATGGTATAGACAGGGTGTAGTTAACACTTCAACGAATTTAAAATAACGAGTACTAAAAAAATTGTTAAAATGGTTTTACGGCAACCTTTTTTATAACTGTAAAATTTTACTAAAAAAAAAGAGTTAAGAAAATCAATCGCGTGGTTTTTAGTCTTCATTTTGATTTAAATTTCATCCCGTTAAGATGCCGCCACCAAGTAAGTATAACTTAAAAAAATCATAAAAACTCTTTAAAGTCACAACATTTTTACTGCATTTGTTGTAGAAAATTGGAATTTCCTATGATTAATTAAATACAGAAGTAAATTTGTTAAAACATTTTTAAGACAACTTTATATAAAATATATATTTTTTAAATTTTAGCTAAAAAAAATTTAAAGAACCGCACATCGCTTAAGAACCAGGTGGAATCGTGCATAAAATCTCGAAAAAATCGAAATGCTTCGACAAGCGAGAGTGAAGGCCTAGGCACTTGAGCGCTACTGTAGCGGTGCTGTAGCGTGACGGGCTGTTGCATCGTTTTAAAGTTCGGCAGCTACACCACCGTCACGTATTCGTTTAAGTACCTATTTTCATTTATTTCAATACAAGCTAACGTATCAGCTGACACGTCTCCGAACCGTATTCGCTCAAGTAATTATGCCTTGAAAGTGACACAGTAAGATTTTTTTTATTTTAATATTTAGAGGCATGTCACAGACTTAATTCCGTTCGAAAGTGGAATAAGTGGTTTACTCGTAAAAAGCAAAGCAAATATTTTTTTCGGAATGAAACCATTTTTATTCAATTCAATTTCACTTTGATTTTTGAAAGTGATTTCATTTCAAAAAAATAATATTCGTTTTGCGTTTTACGAGTAAACCACTTTTTTGAAATCCGAACGGATTTGAGTCTGTGACATGCCCCTTAGTGCGTGATTTAATTGGATTTTTTTTAAGGAAACATTAGTGCAGCAACTGCAAAAACAAATTGAGGATCTGAAGCAAGAGCAACGAGATTCGCAACCGGGGCCTTCTGGTTTTGGTAAGAAAACTCGGCCTGAGTTAGCAGCCGAAGTTCAACAAAGCAGGGACATATGTTTCCAACATGCAATAGAAGAAATTCCCCAACAAATTGAAATTAACAATCAGGAATTGGAACATGCCCCTGAACATGTCCTTGATGATGACTTTGAAGTTAATCAGATGTATGGGCCACATTGCCAGGAGGACACCGTAAGTAAACCAATTTTTTTTTACAAAAATTTAGAAATCAAAACTGATGTACAGAAAAATCGCGTTTTAACTAATCTCGATATTAAACGAATGTTCCATAAAATGAACGACAAAAAATTTAACATTAAGTTGTCAATTTGTCTGAACACACGTTTTTTGGTCGAAGCGAATATTCGGCAAACACTTTTGCTATTCAACGAAATTAGAAGCTGACTTTTTTATACCCTCCACTCTAGTGATAGAGGGTATATATAAGTTTGTAATTCCGTTTGTAACTCATCGAAATATCGGTCTGGGACCCCATAAATATATATATTCATAATCCCCGATCGATTTTAAGACATTCTAGCGATGTCCGTCTGTCTGTCTGTGGAAATGGAGTTCACGGCCAAAATATTACACGAAGATGACAGAAACTTAACATATTTATTGGAAGTTCTTTCAAGTTTGGTATTGCATTCGAGCGATATCGGTTCAGTGGTTCAAAAGTGATGAACGAAAATGTAAGGACACCTCAAAAATTTTAGTGCATTCAACATCACCTAAAAATACAAAATGATTTAATTCGGCTGCTGTTTTATTTAAACAAGTACGAACATATTTTTTGACAAAAAAGAAAAAAAAATCGCGGATTTTTTTACCAAATTTTTTCTTGCGCTGACATTTTTTTTCAAAAGTAATTTCCTTTTAAATAAAGTTTTTTGCAATAATCTTTTAGAAATTGTGGAGGGTATCACTACATTCGGCAAGGCCGAATTTAACTTTTTTACTTGTTTTAATTGAATTAATTTTTTTTAAACAACAAAAAAGTATGTAGTAAAAATCAGTAAAAAAAAAAAGTAAAATCCATAAATCGAATCCATAAAAAATAAAGGGACACGTTTTTTATACCCTACACCACACTGTGGTACAGATTATACCCGGTTTCTGCTGATGTTTGTAACTACCCGAAGTATTGGTCCTAAACCCACTTTTAAGTATACTGATCGACTTAGAAACACTTTTTGAGTCGATCTTGTGATACCCGTCCGTTTGCCCATGTAAACGCGATACAGTAGGGTTATATAGTCGCAACAAAAAGTCGACTTTTCGACTTTTTTCATTTTCTAAAAAGTCGATTTTTCGACTTTTTTCAAATTTTAAAAAGTTGACTTTTCGACCTTTCGACTTCTAAAAAGTCGACTTTTTTCGACTTTTCGGCTTTTTTCAACTTTTCGACTTTTTTCGACTTTTCAATTTTTTTCGACCTCTTCAAACTTTTAAAAAGTAGATTTTTTGTAAATAAAATTTTAGTATTGACTTGTTGTAAGCATTTAGGTGCTATTTTTTTGTTGTATTTTATTTATCAATGTTGGGTACCTGTCGGGAAGGTTAAAAAAAGTCGAAGAAATCGAAAATGTGGAAAAGGTTGAAGAATTCGAAAGCAAAAGAGTCGACTTTCGATTTACAGAACCCTATCACTGAGGTGTTTACAATAATCAAAAATATTGGTAAATATTGCACTTAACACTTTCTAACTCATGAATTTGGCATTGACATTTTTGCTTCACATACAAAGTACATGGAAATACCAATATCTTCAGTTGTTATTAAACTCGGCTCTCATTTGAATTTATTTTTCAGAAGAAAGAAATTATTTTCATCTGGTAAAAATAAAAAAAAAATTCGAAAAAAGTCGAAAAAAAGTCGAAAAAGTCGAAAGAAAAGTCGAATTTTCGACTTTTTCATACAAAAAGTCGATTAATCGACTTTTCGACTATAGAACCCTACGATACAGGTCTCAATTTTAATAAATTTACTTGAAATTTGAAACTTAAGCCTCTCTTGGCCCAAGGACGAAGCCTATTGAAATTTGAAAAGATCTATCCATGTTTAGACCTAGCCCCCATACAAAGATCCTCTTTAATTTTGGCTCAAATGACTAATACACGTGTTATAATAGATATCCTTTCGAAATTTGGCAGGTAAACGTATTTTATATTAAAAAAATCATCCTTTCGAATTTTAAAGGAAGCGGACCAGTTCTTGTAGCCCCCATATAAACCACCTTCCCGATATTTACATTAATCTCTCAAATATCATGAAAATAGATAATATTTAATTAAAATTTTGTTTGTGTGTGCTTAACGCGTAATTTAATAACCTAATCAAATCTGATGTAAATATAATTGGACCATTTTTTGACTTAGGCCCAATATGAAAATATCGCCCGATATTTAGTTAAATCGGTTTATTGGCAACAAATAGTAGCCTATTTCACTCAAATTTTGTTTGTGAGTGTTTTTAAACTTATTAAAGATTTGAAAAAGATAGATTCAATCGGTCCATGTTTGAACTTGAGACCTATTTTCCGGGGAACACTGGTGAAGGGTATTATACGGTCGGTCTTGACTAGGGTTTGCAATGAGGGTTTAATCGTAACCGTAACCGCGGTTAACCGCACTATTTAACCGTAACCGTATAAAAAATCCTCCGGTTATTTTAATTAACATAAAAGTTGTAGGGCAAAAAAATTTTTTTTTAGAAAATACAATGAAAAAAGGAACAAAGAATAATAAAGAATTAAAAAAAAGGCATCAGAATATAAAATTCTTTCTATTTCAAAAATATTTTAGCATCTGAAAATTTTTATGTAAAATAAATGTTTCGGATTCTAAGACAGTTTTTAGTGAAATTATGCGTCAGAGTCTAACAATTTTTCTTATAAAAATACATCAGAGTCTGAAACAGTTACGATACTGCAAGTGTATTGCCACCTTAAGAATCCGAAACTTTTGCCACAAAAAAAAATTCTCATCAACTGAACCTATTTCTAAAGAAATATACAGAAATTTAAGACTATTTAAAAAAATTGAATTTTGTTTGAGTTAAAATTTTATCAAGTTCTTTAAAATTTTTATTAACCCAAAATGATTTAGAAATTTATAGGGTCGCACCGAAACCACTTCTGAGGCCGAACCGTAACAGAACCGAATATTCGGTCAAAAAAGCAATATTCGGCTTAAACCGAACCGAAACTTACAAAAAAAATTTTGCCTGGCGTGAAAAAAAATATTATGATTGCTTTAAAGAAAAAATACAGCACTTAATGTTTTTAAACCATTGGAATGATTGTAGTCATTAAAAAAAATTATTTTACTAAACTTAAAAAAATAATTTTTTATAAACAACAACAAAAAATGTACATTTCATTTGAAGATTAACCCCCAGTTTCTGTATTTTATTATTGAATTTGCATGTATTTTATTATTGTAACAAATACATGCAAATTCGTCGCAGACGAATGACGTTCGTGTTATAGAAACTGGGGGTAAGAGAAAAAATATTCAAACTATAACAGAAGTACATATTTGTTCAAGTGAAATAAAACAAGAGGAATGAAACAGGAAACTAAAAGAGTTTCGAATCGTAATCGCCCAACATTTTGCCTAATACCACATTAAGTTGTTGCAAGAAATATTCAAGTATATTTCGGATTTTCCAATTGTTTTTCAGAAATAGTCAATTGTGTTTCGGATTTTCCAATTGAATTTAAGCTAATTGTTGTTAAAGAATTTTCAATTGAACTAGCTTCTGAAATAGAATTGAGTATTTCAAAAACACAAATTGACTATTTTTGTAATACAATTGGATGACTCCGAAAATCTAAGAAAATCTAAAATACAATTGAATATTTTTGAAATTCAATTGGAAAAATCCAAAATATATTTGGCTTCTTCAGAAAACCAATTGGAAAATCTAAATCTACACTTGACTGTTTCTGAAATACAATTGGTACTGCCCGACCGAATACACCTTTTTTGGACAAAGTCGAATATTCGGCCAAACTTTAACTATTTGGCCGAATATTCGAAAAAAAATTATTTTTGTAGTAAAAACAAGAAAAAAAGTAAAACTCGACTTGGCGGAATACACAAATGTGTAAAAATGTTGTCTAGAACGATTCATTCTTTAATCTTGTTTTAACTGCAAAAACACTTACAAGGAAGGTTCCCATAGCTTACACTCTAATTGTCCTGTACTTTTAATATGTTATAGAGGACCAAAATCTAAGATTTACCGGTTTTTTTTCGGCTATCGTGAGGGTTAAAGGGGAGAAATGGGAGGGTAAAAACCGATTTTTTTTAGATTTTTCGTATTTATTCCTATATGAACATATTATATGGATGGAATTGTTTTTTTATGGCCTATCCTATGGTGTGTCGGACTTGGCTAAATAAGGCTTTAAGTTGAGGAAATTTTTTAGGCAAGTCCATAGCGCTCAGACTTAAAATAGTCCATTGTACCAACTTTGTTAAGTTGGGTTTTACTAAAAAATGTGTAAATTTTGAGCTACTTTATATGGAGAAGTATATACGTACGACCCCCAAATTCACGTATAATAATCTCTATTATTAAGTTTAAGCAGACACGTGTTTTTGCTTTTGGCGAAATTCCTGTTAGTATGGTTATTATTGAGATTTTCCCGAAAGACCATCATTTTTAATAAAAAAGTGTTGTCATCCCTTTTTTAAACCAATGGGATAGTCGATAAAAAAATAGCAGGTTAAACTTAGTTTATGGCACTTATTAACATATATAAATTGCAGAGCAATTGTGAGTGTAAGCTATGGGATACCTTCCTTGTTAGTAAATGTTCTTGTGGCTCACTAATGTGATTCGAAGTGTGTTTATTGTGTTTTTCAACACGTGAGTACAAATTTTATACAATTATTCGGTATTCGGTAGAGATGAGCGATATTTTCATACCGGTGATTTATGTCCAGTTTCTCTATTACGAATTTTCATTTTCGTTCGTCCAAATGACATAAGAAAATCAATTTGAGGTTCTGTATTGCGGATGTCATTTTAGTCGAACGAAAACGTAAGAGTTGTAATTTTTCTTCATATTTTTCTGTTTCTACAACACGAATTGAAATGTCAAAAATGCCAAAACCACACGAATGAAAAATACCATTCGTTAAGAAGTTTTTTGTGAAATATTTAACAAAATAAGTGAAAAATGTGAATTTATAACAAAAATAAGTAATATTAATTTATAAAATTAAAAAATGTGAATGTTTTATAACTAAATGCTTTGAAAAAAAATGTGTATTAAAACAAATCAGTGAAAAAAAGACGGATTTGACCAATTTATATTAACAATTTAAAAGCCACGGATCATCATACAAATTATTGTTTTCATTTGTTTTTTATTAAAATTGTGTTAACTTTTTAGCTATAATTAATAAAAAAACTCTGATTTGATTATAATTGTGTTTTTTTTATAAACATGAAATTTGATCAGCTGTTTTCTTTAGCTGATGTGTTGATGTTGCCACTTCGTTTAGTTTAGATAATTTTTGTATGAAAAAAATAAACAAAAACTAAAAAAAAACTTTCTGGCAATACTGTAATTTGACAAATGGTCAAGACAAACGTAACTAACGAAAAAAAATAACGTAATCAAACGAAAATGTTATGGAAACTGATATCATTACGAATTCGTACGGGTAGCGTTCGTTCGTGTATTGTTTCGTCCGTTTAACAGAAACACCATATTAATCACCGTGATTTAAAAATCACTGGTAACTGCAGTTATCAAATATCTTATATCACTGCTACTTGCAATATCGTTATTTTCTGTTATACACACATTAACTAACATTTTAACAGTTGCTGTGTGTGTGTTCGTTCAATCATATTTTTTCTTCTATTGTTATGGAATGTAAAAAAAACAAACACACAAAGCAAACGCAACGTTTTTAATACGCACACAAGCAACGAAATTGCCAAAAATATTATTTTGCTTTAAAATAAAAACTGTTCTTGAAAAAACTGTGATTTAAAAGAACTGTGATTTAAAATCACGTTTATATCTACATTTAAAAACGGTGATCACAGTAACTGTTTAAAATATTGGTTATTTGAAAAGAAAGACGTTCCTCAAAAATAACTAAATTGCTCATTTCTACTGTGGTTTTATAAATTTTTCCAGATTTTCTCTTAATTTTAAATAAATAATTTCTCAGAAATAACTTGAATGTACTTAAATTGAACTTAATACAAATTGAGTTATTAAATATGAAGTCCTGCAATACAAATAATATTTAATACATACTAATCTAAAGTACAAGGAAAACATTATATTGTTTTTTTTGCATTACATTGAAAAACGGTGATCACGGTAACTGTTTAAAAGAACTGTGATTTGTAAATCACGGTAACTGAGAACGGCGTGATTGAAAAATCACTACATTGCTCATCTCTAGTATTCGGCCAAAAATGTGGCCGAAGCCGAATAGTGATTTTTGGCCGATGCCGAATATTCGGTCGGACACTAACAATTGGATCATCTAAAATATAATTCATTTTTTCTGAAATAGAAATGACAAGGTGTAGATTTTTCATTTTTGAAGTTTTTCTAGTCCTGATAATAATTCCCATACACCATGTTTCTTCGCCATAGTAAACTTTTTGAAAACTCCCGGAAGTAAAATGCTTACGGATTTTTAAAATTAAATAAGAAACATTTTGTTAGGCACACTTAACTTGAGTCTACCTTACATATTTTAAAATAATTAAAAATTCGGCACAGCCGAATATGTACATATTTATTTTAAAAGTTGCTTTGAATTAATAAAATTTTTAATTATTTTTAAAAAAATAAATATTTACTTATTAAAAATAAACACATTTTTTTTCTAAATTTGAAAAAGGTTTATGAAATGCAGTTTTAAGAGCTGTAACTCATCACTAGGGATGAGATTTTCATGCACTAAAAAATCGAAAATATGCGCTTAAAATATGCACTAAAAAACTTAAAAATATGCACTAAAAAATAAAATGTGCGCCAAAAATATCTTGTTTTCATAGAAAAAACTTCTTAAAAAGCAAAAAGTAACGCCGGGCTTAAATAGCAACATTTAAAACTTTATATAAGCAAGATTTTTGAGAACTTAAGACAATCTATAAAAAATAACTTAAAGAAAAAAAATAATTTTTCTTATTTCCAAAATAAATTTTTTAAATTTAAAATAGTTTTTAAACAAATAAATTTCAATTTGTGCTTTTGCTAATAAATGCAAATTATGCAAAATATGCACTTAAAAGTTGAATTTATGCACAAAATATGCATTTAAAACCAAAATATGCAAAAATATGCATTTTCACCAAAATATGCAAAAACAAATCGATGCCATTTTAACACAAATTTCTTGATTCGGAAAGATAATTGGTCGATATCGTTCTTAGACTATCGACAAAAAACATGCATTTGCATGGAAATCTCATCCCTACTCATCACTGACTAATAAATGATTAATACTAATCATTAATTATTTTTTATATGGCTTTTGTAAACATATTGTGCTCAATTCTGGTATACGATTTCACCATTAACCTAATTTTTAAAAAAATTGATATTCTTCAAATTTTAAGATTTAAATTTTTTTCTTGTAACAATTAAAAATGTAAAGATTCGAAAGAATATCAATTTTTTAAATTAGGTGAATGGTAAAATCGTATTCGAGAATCAAGCACATTGATTTTATTTGATAAGTTACCAGCCCCAATAACTTTTATTTAAAAAAATAGGTTTTAACATAATTTTTATTTTTTTTTGCAGATGGTTGATATAGGCAACAACGTATTTTGTAAAAAAAAAAATTTGTTCATAGCGATTGGGTCATCTCATTTGGCCTCCCACTTCGCCCGTAAGCTTCTGCATGGCGTCTTCAAAATAGAAGCGTTACAAATCGCAACATTAACCGGAATGCCACCTCGTGCGCAAGGCCGAGATAAACAAAACGAAAAAGTTATACCGTTGGACATTAACGGAAGAATCGCTATCGTGGGTAAGTAATACTTATACCCCCTTTCCACTATTATACTTTTCCATTATACAAGCGTAATTTCACCATGTTAGGGAAATATTTTATAATCATTTTAAGTGACCAGAAATTGGTCACTTATTAGATACGACCAGGATTCCACAAAAAAGAAATGCAAAAATCTTTTGGAAAGTGGTAAATTTCGATGTGTATAATGGAAAAGTGTGATAGTGTAAAATAGGTATTATAAACTACAATAAATTAGTGTATAATATTTTTTGTTTTCTATCTAGATTACGTCATAATGAAAGCCAAAGAAAGAGGCTGGGCCAAACAATCTCCAAAGAGAATTGAGAGATCGATGACTCAAAGATTAGGCGAAATTAAAAGGCTGAAGATTAAAAATAAAGTTACGACGTTAGTAAAATCGTAACTACATAATTTTTACTTTTACAAAATATTCATTGACATCAGCGTTATTAGATTTATGGGGATTTGTCTCTAAAAATCCCTAAACCAATTTTTTCATTTCTTTAAAAATAAATGGCGAATAGGTTGAATTTTATTCAAATTGGATTCTTGAGTAAGTGTCTTGTTGGACTGATCCATTTTAGCGACACCTCGTTTAATGGATCAGTATAACAGAAAACCTGGTCAAGAATCCAATTTGACTACTGGAAAACCTATTCCCCATTTTTTTTTTTCAAGTCAAAATCGATTCGAGGCAAATACCCAAAAATCTGATAACGTTTATTGAAATGAGAATTTATAGTTTAACTTTTTTTTAATTTTTTAAAGTTCTATTACAATTTCTTGTATAAGAACCTCGTTTGTCTGTGACAAATTTGTATGTATTTTGTTACAATAACAAAATACATGCGAATTCGTCGCAGACGAATTACGTTCTAATTGCAGAAACTGGAGGTCACTTTCACCTCATTTATTTGAAATATAGCCATGTTTAAAGTAGTGTTTTGAGCAAAACAGTGTTTTGACTAAACCCTATTTAAATAAAGCTTTGCGAATGTGCTTTAAGCCATTACGTAGTAAATTCGAAATAAACTGTTCGAATTCAAAAATTTTTGATCTTTATACAAAACTTAATTAAATTTTTAATTATTTTCATTAATTAAACCCTTAAATTACATTTTAATTTTTTTAACTTTTATGTTTACATTTGCATGGGCGAAGCAAAGTTCGTGCATTCGATTAATATATGTATCATAAGTATATTACATGAACTAAGTGATTAACACTTAATATTTATTATCTTTTTTATGTTTAATTTGTTTACGTTTTTTTATATTTAATGTTTTTTAACGTTTTTTACTTTTATATGCTCCCATATGTTATCTTAAATTAAAATAAAAAACTTTCGAAATTGAAATAAATGCGTTTAATTTATTAAAAATAATTTTGGAAAATTACATATAATGTTTCATATGAATACATAAAATTGTATGTGGATTATTTTGGATAAATTTTCTATAAAATTTGATCCAATTTACGGTTCCATTTTTGGGATCATAAGTTATCGAATTTGATCCAAAAGGATTAAAAAAGATAAAGTTGGATAAGTCTTGATCCTCCATTTTTGGGATCAATTAAATATGAAACAAATACAACATTAGATAAGATAATATACAGCACCATATTATTTTTTTTTAGTCGGGTACCCTCAAATTACGGATATGCACTTGTATGGACATCCATATATTCATCATATATGAACATGCATGGTCATTTTCACCCGGGTATGCTTAAAACTACAAACAAAAAATGTAAAAAAAAAATCAGAAAAAAAATTAGTTTCACAAGGGGGAACTTTGTTCTTCCTGGTCTGATTTTGCAAATTTTTTAACTGAATCATCCAAAGGCCACAAGATATATTTGTGCGAAACTGCATGGATTTAGCTCTTTTGGAATTGGACTGCATCATGTTTTCAACAGACGGGCAGACATAGCTTGAGCGTCTTAGAATTACTCTTTAATCAAGGATAAACATACACTCAAAAAAACTGTAAAGTTAGCAAAAAAAGCTTGTAAACCTACAAGAAAATTTGCTGATTTTGAACCCACAATTTTTTTGGTAAAGTTAGCAAAAACGTTTTGCTAAAAATTAGTTAACTGAATTTTTTTTTATTTCAACTTAGTTCATACACATTTGAGGACCCCATTAGGTTCGGACCCGATAGGTCCAGACCCCGATGGGCCTAGACCTAGTAGGGTTCCTTAAAAATCGTCATAGTTTTTGATCAAAAATTTGTGTCCGTTTCGCTCTACCTTGCTTAGTTTTTGAGATACGTGATTTTAGGGGACCACCGGGGTTTTGAGAATTACAAAACTCGATAACTTCAAAAATATAACTCGGAGAGCTTTTGATTATTTTGCGGTCTTTTGGACTTTTTGTTGTGTCGGCAATATTTACCGAGATATGAGCATTTTAAAATTTTCGGGAATGATAACTTTTTTGGATCCAAAGTTAGGACCCATTAGGGTCCACACATGTGAAGAGGACCGGCGATACTATAGAGAGCTCGAGAACCAAAAATGGCCTCCATTTTGCTCTATCTGGCTTAGTTTCCGAGATAGCGCCATTTTAAGTTTTCTGAAAATAAAAAAAAAAATTACCATTTATTTTTGCTAATATTAGCAAAAAAAGCTTATAAAAATTTGGTCAACTCAATTTTAAATTTAGCAAAAAAAATTAGTTCAAATTTTGTTTAAAATTGCTAATGCGCTAAATGAAGTTTACAAGATATTTTTGCTAACATGCTAATCTCAATTAAAAATTTGCTAAAAGTTAGCTAACCAGCATTAGCAAAAAAAATTAGTAAATCTACTAATGTATTATTTTGAGTGTACCTTTTTTATTTTTACGATTTTTTGACAATTTTTGCAAATGGGTTGACGATTTTGTGCCCAACAATTCTGGCAACCTTGTTTTCAACTAAAAAAACTTTCCATTTGTACATCAAATGTACATAAAACAAGTGAGAGTGGTACATTCTTTGGTGCCGAATCTTTTATACTCTCCAAAATGTAAAAACACTTTTTTGCACTTATTTTTGCACTCACTTACGAAATGTACAGCTCTTTTGGTTTTTTTAATGGGGTCCTCGACTGATATTTCAATTCGTTTTGCATGGAATAGCAAAGAAATATAACATTATTTTTTATAAAAAAACTTTGCTTTGGCAAGTACACCCAAATCTTCCACAAAACATTATCATGATTTAATGTTTTGGGCAAGAGTACAAAATTCGCAGGATTTTTTTTTGTTTATAGAAAAATAGGTCTCAGAATCTAAATTTGTTTCAATATGAAACAAATCTAAGAATCTGGGGCCTTTTGTATAAGAAAAATATCTCAAAAATTCTTTTGAGATATTTTTCCAAAGTTAAAGGTCTCAGAATCTGACACTTTTTGTAAGAAAAGTTTCTAAGACAGCGCTCTGCTGGCTTTAATGAAATTGAAATCAGAAAACCGCATTTGTTAAAATTAAGAGATTTTTCAAATTACACTGTTCTTTTGCTTAATTTTATTGGTCTAATTTTGGGATACTTGAAACAAATTGATAATACCGATCTTTTTATTACATTATTAAATTCATTTGTATGGGTTTTAAGAAGATCCTGAGTAAATATTATGTATCGAAAAACGGGATTTGGCCCTTTTCGATATTCGGCTTAATTTAACAGCAGACTTCTAAATAAATATTTTCATATACAAACACAAAAATTAGCATTTGTATAGAATAAAGTATTGGAGATTATTCACAGTAGTAGATGAAAAATGTGTTTTTAAATTAACTAATTAGCTTTGGCTATAAAAAAAAAATAATATTTCTACCTAAATTTTTATGTGTTATTTAACGCCTAAAACCATAAAAATATTAAAAGGCATCTTATTTTTTTTTTTCTCAAATAAAAAATTGTTACAAAATATGTATAGTAGACAATTACATTGAAATTGACAAAATGTTTTAAGAGTTTTATCTAAATTTTTACACCGTTTTTATTTAACAGTGAAACCTATAAAAATGACAACAAAATAATTAAATGTGAGATAATAAAAACACACAAAAAATGCATAAATATACTTACAAAAGTAAAAAGTTATAACAATAGATAACACGGCCGTAGATAGAATTACAATGCAAGAGGAACATTCAGTAGATTTAGATACTTAAAAATCCTGACTGCATGGCTGTTTTTAGACAAACATGGAAATTTAGGGGTTTGTTTTTTTTTTCAAGACAATCCATTTCAATAGCATCAAACGACGCATTTTGTTTAAATTTAAAATGCTTAGAATTTTATTATCCAAAAAAAAATATATATATATTTCATGGTCGTAAAAAAACTGATGATTTTGAATATAAGAAAAAATAATGAGAAAATAAAAATATTAGTCTATAAAAAAGAAATAAAATATTTTTTTTAAAGAAACACTGTCAATTTAAAATAAGGTTGGGTACCGTAACGATTTATCTATTGAAACTACACTTAAACAATTATGTACGTAAAACCTACTGAATATGAAGTTGAAACAACTATTATCTTACAATTAGTTGTTTTGGGGTGGACTGCTGACAAAACACTTTGAAAAAATTTGTTTAAGATGTTCTCAATTTTTACAGTTTTTTGTACTCTTTGAAAACTCCTTTTTGGCAAATTTTTTGATTTTTTTGATCTCCTGTTCAAAAGATATCGAATTTTTGAAAATACAGAGCTTGGTCCTTTACTCATAACTTCTTTAAAAATGTTAGAAATTCCAAATTTGTTTGTTTAACATGGTTCATAAAATCTTTTCTTGATCGGTCTAAGACGCCAGCCAATCATAGTTGTTACGACCCTGCAGGTATAAATGGGTCTCTCTATCCGAAATCACCTATTCCATGACTGGTAAAAACGGGGCATATCACTAAAATGCCTCTTACGTGACAGATAAAAATTTGACTTATCACTAAGCTGTCTCAAAAAAACTTATCCCGTGACCGAAGACAATTTTAACCAAGGTCCGAACAATATTAAAAATTTGCTAAGTCTCATACACATTTGTTTGCATTTTGTATTAAAAAAGTTCATCAAAAATGATTTCAGACAAACATTTTTTATAGCCTCCCACTACAGTATGGGGGTATGCTCACTTTTTCATTCCGTATTTAACCCATCGAAATATCCCATAAAGTATATATATTATTGATCTATGATTAATTCTAAGACATTTCTAGAATGTCCGTATGTGCGTCCGTCTGTATAAGACGCGATGCAATCCAAAATAAAAGAGCTAGACTCCTTAGTTTAAGTTCGTAAATGGGCCAAAGTGGACTAAGGGAGAAAAAAGTTCCCCCTTGAAAAACTTAATTAACCTCTGAAAACGCTATTTTTCACATATTTTTTTGTATTTTTGTTAAGTAAATGAAACAATTTTAGGTCAGAAAAAGTTCTAGGTCTTGCACTCGGGCCCAGAAAATAAAAAAAATTGTGTTTTTTTTTGCCCGCCCCTTTTGTTGGCGTGGATATTAAAAATGTACTTTAATAATAAAAAACAATAATTCTTCAGCTGAAAAATAAAAAACGCCCTGCATTTTTTTTATATATTGGAGGGTATTAACGATTCGGCACAGCCAATTTAACACTTTCACTTGTTTTTTTTATAAATTTGAAAAAAAATTCCAAGTCCCTAAAAATTGTAATTTAAATTTTCGAAGTCCATTTTTTTGACAATTTATTTATGCGTTTCGGAATACAAATTTTAAAAAATGGTCTAAGTTTCGAAAGTTTTCTAAGTCCCGTTCTCAAAAATATTTGGTAATTGTTTTTGCTTTTTGGAGTAAAAAATTCATTAAAAATGCTTTTAGGTTTTTTTTTTTACAAAATTTTTGCGTTCTGAAAAATGGTGGGTACAGATGTGTTGTGTTCTGTAACATGTCACATCCGCGTCTGAGACATTCCGTAACAAAAGTGCTAGGTATTTTTATACGAAAGATGTCGAATTTTTTATAGGTTTTTTGGGTCCGGATGAGATATCTATCAATTTTCTTGCGGGGAAGTATAACGTGTTGCTTAGTAACCTCGGGTTCAAATCCCACAGCAGACCAATGCACTATAGGAAATTTTACCCATTTTTTGGCCAAAAGTCAAAATTAAAATTTTTGCAAACATTATTTTTTTCACATTAATATAAAAAAAACTTAACAAAGTAAACAATTCTTTCTCAATTTTTCGACAGAATTGATGTACTGTCACTTTATCAGTAGTTTTTCTTGCAGTTTCTTACTTAGTTATAAAATAACGATTGAGAGCAGCGAATTTTGTGATAGCTTCTAACAAAAGTTTTTATATTAAGAATTTATAGTTTTTAAAAACTAAAAAATGGAAAATAATGTCAAAGGTGAGTACTTTAATGATAAATAGTGAAATGTTGGTGAACTCATCTATTAGATCGATTTTATTGGAAAAATTGAAGTGACCTTAAGATGAACTTATTGAAGTATGAATTGGAATTTTATTTTGACTTTAAAAAAAATGATAGCATATGTTAGCTATAAAACCATAAAAGTTCTCTAGGACAATCAATTACCTTCCGAATTTAAAAAATTTCAAGGTCGGATATGTGCAAACTTTTTTTTTATACCCATTTTTCCAGGTGACTACTGAGTGCCAAATTCAGAGTTATTTAATACATGGCGAGAGAAATAAAGCAGAGGTGGATAAGGAGCCGCTATTTCTGACCATTTCTTTTCATACATTGCTGAGAGTGAATGTTTCGAAAACTTTAAACAATATATAAAGGAGGAATTAAGAATATTTTGTTCAAATATAAATATGAAAAGGACTAAAAGTTGTAGGAGTTTGAAAATTTTTGAAAGACAGCATGCTGTTTGGCTTAAAGGCAATACTTGGCTAAGAAAACTTGAAACGCAGCCTGCCTCCACTAAATCGAAACCTGGGCGACCGCAATTAACTTTTTTGTCAAAATCTGCAAGAACAAAAATACGAGTTACAGCAGAAATCTCTAAAGATCTAAATAGGGAAGTTGAGCTCCTACACTCAAAAAAAAACGTGGGTATTCAATACTAAAAATTTAGCTACGAGTACTAATGTTTTAGTCCAAAAGGACCTAGTGCAGGAATTGGTAATCAATACTAAAATTTGTTACTAATATGTAGTACATGAAAAATACTAAAAAAACAGTAAATATTACTGCAATTTACTACAGTTTTAGTAAATATAATTACTAAAAAAATCATAAATATTTTAAATTTGTGTCCTATTTAGTAAAAAAAGTTACTAATTTTAGTAAATAAAATTGCTAATTTTAGTGAATAAAATTACTACCTATATCAATTTTAGTAAATAAAAATCAGAAAAAAATTATATGTATGTAAATGATTTTTATTTCACTTCGGGTTTAAGATATACTTAATTACATGTCTTCTTAAGCTGTTAAAAAAAAATTTTAGCGTTGATTGTACCACATTTGAAAAAATAAATGATTGATGTCGCCATACCATTGAAATCTACTTTGCAAACGATCGCTAAAAATATAAAAAAGAAATAATATCAATACATGTTCAAATGTATGTACAAACATTTTACCACAGAGGGTGCTTTTTTTACATACATTTTTTTGTATTCGTGTGTGTATCCATAAATTCTCTTCATCTTGAGTTTTTTTCACACAGCCATTGAAATAAAAAACGATTAAACAAAAAAACTGACATAGAAATGTTATTTTATTTAATGAACATATTGAAATAAATAAAAAAACATACATTCAATTACTTTAACACAATTTAATTTAATAAATTTATAATATATATTTTTTTACAAACACTCCGTGACCGGGTATCACGTTGTTTCGGTTTTAATTCTTTTTCGCACTAAACAAACAGAAAAATCTCTTGGTAGCACTGCAGTTAAATGCGAGAAAACGTGGTTATCGCACACACTGCAGCAGCAAGCAGCAGACGGCAAGAAATATAAAGAACTGTGTTTAATTATAAATTATACATTTAAAAAATAAGTACTTTTTGTATTTGCAGCTAGGGGTATGCACTTTTAATGTTAAGAAATAAAAAATGCGTCATTTTAGTGAAATTATAATTAAATAGAGTAAACATCATTTTTTCTGTCTGCTGCTTGCTGCTGAACTGTGAAGAAGCATTTGGTGGCTATTACAGACAGTGTTGCCATTACCAATATAATAAAAAAACGCAAAAATCGTAAGAAAAGGGTAAAAATTTACAAAAAAAAATCAGCTACAAGAAAAAAAAGAGAAAATTAAAAAAAAAAATGGAAAATGTGCTTTTTAAGGTTAAAAGGATAAAAAGCGGAAAAAACGATAATAAAATTATTTGTTTTTATCATAAATTAAATAAATAAGCTGATACAATCACGAGTAAAAATAATATTACATTCATATTACTTAAAAAAACAATAAATTTAATACAAACTTTTGTATTACATTCAATCAACACGCCACAGATCTTTTTTAATGAAATGTTTGGAAATTTTATCAGTTTAATTTTTATGCATTTTACTTCATTTTGACAGTAAACAAACTTGTTTCAAAAAACAACAGTCATTAAATATTTTAAAAAATACGTAGTTGTAAAAAAATGTAGAAAATATGTACCAAAAAGTTTATAATACATTTTCATTAAAAATATTATATAATATAATACATTTTCTTTAAAAAATATTGTTAGTATTTCCAATCCGTATGAAGTGATATTATACAGGTAGTTTAGTAAAATATTTTACTCATATCTTTCGTGGGGAATCCCAATATTTAAATGTTATAATCCAAAAACTAAATTGTCTTGATGAAGCAAAAAAAATATAATCCAAAAACTAAATTTGCTAAATGAAACAAAAAAAAAAAATAAATTGCGAAAAATTTTAACCGGTACAAACCTTATTTAAGTTTTGAATCAAATAACAACCAAAAACAGCGATGCCAATTCAGCGCGTTTCGTGCTGGATTGAAAGCTATCCGACCACCCAAAAAGCGTATTTTTTTAAATCTAAGAAATGGAAAACTTTGTTGAAAATTTTTAAAAAAAGATATTTCACAATTTTTAGACTTATTCTGTCAATAGGCCTGATGATTTTCTATTTTTTTTAATCTTGAATTAAAATTATTTTTTATCGCTTTTTACTTTATTCAAATTTAGCGCTTTTTGAGTCACTGTTTTGCGCGTTTTGCCTGTTACACAATTTTCGAAAATAAACCCAAATTTTCTTTATTTAAATCTGTCAAAAATACATTTTTTAATTGCATCATTAGAAAAATACAACGCCATAAGAAATCCGCCGTCGGCAAGCAAACTGGGCCAGTGGCCAGCGGCCCGCCACCGCAAAAAATTCCTAGTCGGCTTGGTAACCTGCTCACGCATACTAATAAAGTATAAATCAATTATTTTTTATTTTCATGAATTTTGAGAGAACATTTGGGATCTTGCACACAAAAATTTTTTTTTCCATGAACGATTTTCATAGTATTTATTAACAAATTCATACAATTTATTACTTTTTCATAATATTTATAAACTTTTTCATAGTATTTATGAATAAATCATAATATGTGAAATTTAAGAATTTTTAACATTTTTCATAAATAGTATGAAAAAGTTTATAAATATTATGAAAAAGTAATAAATTGTATGAATTTGTTCATAAATACTATGAAAATCGGTCATGGAAAAAAAAATTTTTGTGTGTGATTTGTGAACACAAAACACGTTTACCTGCAATTTTGAAAGGATACCTTGAGTCAAATTTAAAGGGGACTGTTTTTTTCCAATTACATTAGGTCTAAGGCGTAAGTATAATATAAAAATTGATAATATAAAAATCACAAATTAAAAAAAAAATGTCGCGAAAAAATGGAAAAACACCATAAATACCTTATTTTTAAAAACGCGTATTTAAAAAACGGCAAGACCAAAAAAGCACCAGCAAATACCCGAAATGTAACATAGTGACAACACTGAATTCAAATTTAACGATTTTGCAAAAAAAAAACAGTTGGTAGCTCTGCTTGTAAACAAGCGCCCCCTTACGGAATTATTACTAACAAAAATAAATTAAAAACCTAATAAATTACTATATATTAGTACTTTTATGAACTAAAAATAGTAAAAAAATTAGTAAAACCAACTACCAACAAAAATTACTCATAAACAGTAAGAAATACTAATTTTAGCACTTTGAAGATACTAAAAAAACTACTGTAATACTGGTAATTGGTAACTTATTAGTAGATTTGGGTTACCAACGCACTTACTAATTTTTTTACTGTAGAATTATTTTGAGTGTAGCTCTTGCTTCATCTACGGCTGCCCGTAGTGGCATTTTGAAATGTAGTTGACGACTTGGAACTCAAAAATCAAATTTTTGAACAAAATCCTTATTAAAAAGTAGATTTGTTTGACACTTCTTAAAATTGTTAAAATAAATTTCTACTGTTATCTTCAAAAGTTAGTGTACACTCAAAAAAAAAAAAAAAGGTATAGTAAAAACAGTTTATAAAACCATGTAATCTATCAAGGATCTAAAAAATCTTAGATGCGGAAACTTATAACCCGGGAACCCTGTTTGGAACTAATTATTAGCTAATTTTTTATGTAACTTTACTAAATTTTTTTTTTGAGTGTATAAAAAACTTAAAGAGTCACTCCCTCCCTCTAAAGAGTCTTCCAAAAGTCAAATCAAAAAAAAATCATTCAAATCGGTCCAGCCGTTTGGCTGTAAATAATTTTGGCCAAAAAAAGGGTAAAATTTCCTATAGTGCAATGTAATAAAAATTTCTGTTTAGAGACAATTTAACAATTCTCAAATGTTAAACAATTAATGTTTGATTTTTAAAAATTTTTTTTAAGAAAAACTTGTATCTATTCTACAAATTTTTTCCCCAGCAAGATTTTGTTTTTTTACGATTTTTTAAAAAAATTTATTGCGGTTTTCCAATCTTTAAATCAGCTTCTACTGCTCTTAAAATTTGTTTATTGCAGTTTTCCAATTTTAAATCAGCTTCTAATGCCAAAAATACATAAAAAAAAGTTTATACAAAAACAGTTGAATTTGTTTACTTCGGGCAGGGATGATAAAGCCAGTACAATTGTACTTTTTTCAGTACAATTCGGAGGCCAAAAGTACGGCAGTACTCCACCGACTGATTTACTTAGTACAATTTCAAAATTTTCCCAATCACAAATTTTTTTCGACTTAATTTTTGAGGATCGTCAAAATATTGCAAAATATGTAGAAATCAAAAAAATAATTTTGTTCATTGTTTTTTCTGTTAGTACAGATTGAACACGGGCCTTAAATCTATTTTTATACACTAAACCAATCTGTGGTTCAGGTTGTTATTTGTAATTGCTCGAAATATTGTTCCTATATCCACTATTTAGCATACTGGTTGACTCAGAATCACTTTTTGATTCGATTTAGCGATGTCCGTTCGTCTGTTTATATAAACGATACAATTTTCGATCAATTTACCTGAAATTTGAAACTTAAGCTTCTTTTGGCCAAAGGACGGTTCAAACGCCTCATTTTAATTGGACTAAAACGACTAAAACAATAGAGATCCTTTCGAAACTTGGCGGGTGAAGGTTTTGTATTCACAAATCACCATTTTAAATTTAAAAAAAATCGGATCAGTTCCACTTGTATTCCCCATACAAACCACCTTTCCAGATTTCACATAAATCTCTAAAATTTTATAAAAGTAGAAAATATTTTATTTAAATTATGTTTGTAGGTGTTAAACACTTTCTTTGGTGACTTATACCAAATTTGCATTCACTTTTTTAAACATGTTTAACCACTTAAACATGTTTAAATTTTAACTTGTTAAGGTACATAAACATGTTTAAGTGCTTAAACATGTTTAAAAAATGAATGCGAATTTGGTATTAGTCCGATTTTAATTAGACATACACTCAAAAAAAAAAGTTTGTAAATTTACAAGTAAAAGGTCTTGTAATTCTATTTTACTAATATTTTTGTCTTTTTACAAAAATTGTTGTATATTTAATAAAACGAAAACTACAGTTTGCTTTGTAATTTTACTATTATATGTTGGTAAATTTATTTTACATATTTTTTAGGTAAATTTACAAAAAAGTGAATTATTTTACAAATTAGAAAAATATTACAAGGTGTTTAGTTTTTTTTACACAAGAAAACTAAGTCTTAGTCTTTTTACCAAAAAAATGTTTTATTACAAACATTTTTTTTTTAAGATCGTTTACAAGGTTTTCAGTTTGAAATGTATGTATTGAAAAGTACAAAATTCCAATATAATTTTACAAAACTTATTTTATTACTAGAATTAATGTTGTTTTACAAAAAAAAAAAAAATTAATTATTATAATTTTTACACCATTTTTTTTGGTAATTTGCGTTAAGTAAAATACCACAATTTTTATGTGTTTCTACTTTATAATTGTTCTAGTTTTTTTTTTTGTATTTTTACCATTTTTTTTTGGTGATTTTACCATATTTTTTTGGTAATTTTTTTCAAATTTGGTACCTAAAATGTCAATAGAAAGCTGCCAATTATGAAAAATCAAATTTTTCTTATTTTAACTGGTACTTAAACATCCAATCAACAATATCCCAAATTTTTTTTTCCGATTTTTTAAAAATACTTGTGAAAATAATTAAAAATTCAAAAAAAAAATTGTTTTTTTTTGACTAATTTTTCCTGAAAATATAAGAAATTTCTTGTGTAGCCTCCTTCGCAATTCTCATATGAGGGGGTTAGAGCACAAGGGGTTCAAGTGCCTTATATTTGATAATGAGAAAAAAGAGGTTAAAGTTAAATTGCAATAAAAAATTTTAGATGCTATCTATAATATTATTTTTTAGTTAATAGAGACCCTGAGATATATTTTAATCTAACAAGTTAAAAAAATACCATCTTTTACGTATACAAGCACACCAAAATTGCCTTTGAAGTAAGTAAGTCGCACTTATACCCCTTGTGCTCTAACTTTTTTTATAAATTTCTATTTAGAGCACAAGGGATTCAAGTTCCTTATATTTAATAATGAGAAAAAAAGGGGTTAAAGTTAAATTGCAATAAAAAATGTTAGGTGCTATCGAGTATATTATTTTTAAGGTAATAGAGCTCCTGAGATATATTTTAATCTAACAAGTTAAAAAAATACCGTCTTTTACACCCTTTTGCACCCAAAAATTGCATCTGAAATAAGTAAGTCGTACTTACACCCCTTGTGCTCTAGCTTTTTTTTATAAATTTGTAAATTTGTACAAGGAAAACCACATTTTATTAAGAAAATCTGTAATGGTTCTTTGTTTCATTTTTTAGTCGTCATAATCAGATTCCATGACATCATTGGGCTCTTCTTCATCTTCATTAGGGCATCCCGTCAAATCTAAACTTCCGAATTTCTTATCATAATACCTGCCGAACGATGGCCATGGAGTAGCTAATTGTGGGAAAATTTATGAAAATTTTTGCTAGGTCATATTCAGCTGGCAACTAGCGGTCAAAGTTTGTAAAAAATGGCATTTTTCGACAAAATGTTATATCCGAGTTATTTAACCAAATCTGGCTCAAAAATTAGATGATATCTAGTATATTATTTTTTAGTTAATAGAGTTTCTGAGATATATTTTTATCTAACAAGTTAAAAAAATACCATCTTTTACAAATGCAAGAACCCAAAAATTGCCTTTGAAGTAAGTAAGTCG
Organism: Pegoplata infirma; assembly: GCA_963921195.1. Classification (NCBI taxonomy): domain Eukaryota; kingdom Metazoa; phylum Arthropoda; class Insecta; order Diptera; family Anthomyiidae; genus Pegoplata; species Pegoplata infirma. Next base: position 172,170,480 of record OY992539.1, read on the forward strand.
CACTTATACCCCTTGTGCTCTAACTTTTTTTTATAAATTTCTAAATATATGAAAAATCGGTAGTCATACGTAAAAGGAAAACCACATTTTATTACGGAAATCTTCAATGGTTCTTTGTTGCATTTTTTAGTCGTTGTAATCAGATTCCTTGACATCATCGGGCTCATCTTCATCCTCATTAGGGCCGTAATACCTGCCGAACGATGGCCACGGAGTAGCTAATTGTGGGAAAATTTATGAAAAATTTTTGCATGGTCATCTTTAGTTTAGTCAGCAACCAGCTGTTAAAGTTTAAAAAAATTACGTTTTTGGACCAAAATGCGTATCCGAATTATTAAACCAAATCTGGCTCAAAAATAAGGAAGTTTTGGGTACTTTATTAGAAAAATATTTAAAAATTCCAAAATAGCGATTTTGGTCCACAGATGCTTATTTTCAAACATTAAAAATATTTTTTAACAAAATTTGTCCTAAAAGTCGAAAAATGTTGAGATGTTTATGTGGAATATATATAAAATATAAAAACACGATTTTGGTCCAAAAATGGTGATTAGCATCTGTGGACCAAAATCTTTGATCAGCATTTTTGAACTAAAATCGTGTTTTTTATATTTTTTTAAATATGTATATAAAATGCTTTACATTTTCAAAGTTTTGAGACCAATTTGGATAAAAAAAAAAATTATTTATATGTTCAAAAATCAGCATCTGTGGACCAAATTTTTTTTGTATTTTTTTATATTTTTCCTATACGCAACAATTCCTAATTTGTGAGCCGGATTTGGTGAAAAAATTTGGACATGAATTTTGATTGAAAAACGCCATTTTTCAAATTTTGACCGCTGGTTACCGACCTAAGATGTTCTTGCTAAATTTTATTACTATTAATACACGAACTTCTAGGACTTCAACCACTTTGTCAACGTAAAAAATTAAATTTTAATAATTGCTTGGAGCATAAGGGGTTTAAGTGCTCATATACCCCTTGTGCTCCAAGCAAAACAGGTATTTTAGTAAAAAGAGCTAAAAATTGTCGCCATATCTCGCTAACGAATAAGAATTTTACATTGAGCTCTTGTGCTCTAAACTTCTGTGAACTTCACCTACTAATTCCATATGTTAACTCAATTTTTTAAAAAAAGTCACTTGAACCCCTTGTGCTTTGAGCCCCTCATATGTTCTACTTAAGAAAAACGAAATGTCGAAAAAAATAAAAAAGTGCAGTGTTATACATTAAAAAGTTTGTTAAAAGTGCTCAAGTGAAAAAAAATCTTTTCAGGTTGTTGAAGTGCTACTCCAGCTGCCGAAGAAGGAAAAATAAGATGCACCAATGGAAAAAACCTTTAAATTTACAAAACCAATATGTAAATAAACCAATTTTTTTTGTAAATTTTCAAAACAAATATGAAAATTTAAAAAACAAAATTGTATACTTACGAAAAAAGTTGTAATTTTACAAAAATGAAATAGAAAATACAAAAACAATATTGTAAATTTACAAATTTTTTGGTAAAACTACTGTTGTTACGGCAAAAAAATAAGGAAAAATGGTACATCTATATATGTATATAAAGTAGTTACGTGACTGACTGATGACTGACTGACTGACATACTAATCACGCATCATCCCACAGCCCAAACCACTGAAGCCAAAGTCTTGAAATTTGGATTGTAGTTTCACCTCCCGGAATACATATCCGCTAAGCCTGGGTTTTTGGAAATGTTGTTTTGAAGGGGTAAAAACGAAGGGTTGAAAAAGGGGAAAAAGCGAGTACTTTGGTGCTTTTTATTTTCTCTGAAAAAAATCCAATTAATTTAAAATTTGAAATGTTGGTTCCTCTAACGGAAAAACATTCCCAAAAAATGTACTTTCTGGAAATTCGGATTCCTAAGGGTAAAAAATGGTACTTTGGTACTTTTTATATTTTTTGAAATTAAGGTCCTACGAAATTATTAAAATTTGCAATGGTGGTTTTTCGAAATTCCGATTCTAAGGGGGGTAAAAAAGCGAGTACTTTTTATTTTTTCTGAAAAAAAATCCTATTAATTCGCAAAATTGGAATTTAGGATCCTTTAACGGAGAAACATTCCCAAAAAAAGTACTTTCTGGAAATTCGGCTTCCTAAGGGTAAAAAGGGGTAAAAAATTGTACTTTGGTACTTTTTATATTTTTCTAAATTAAAGTCCTACAAAAAAATTGAAATTTGCAATGTTGTTTCCAAAAATGAAAAAAATTCTGAATAAGTACTAAGGGGGGTAAAAAGCGGGTACTTTGGTACTTTTTATTTAGTCTGAAAAAAATCCTATTAATTTGAAAATTGGAATGTAGGATCCTCTAACGGAAAAACATTCCCAAAAAAAGTACTTTCTGGAAATTCGGACTCCTAAGGGTAAAAAGTGGTAAAAATGTACCTTGGTACTTTCTAATTTTTTTGAAATTAAGGTCCTACAAAAAAATATTAAAATGTTAGTTCCAACAACGGGAAAAAATCGGGAAAAGTACTTTTTTGAAATTCCGATTCTAAGGGGGGTAAAAAAGTTTATTTTAGTACTTATTATAATTACGGCAATAATGGTCCTGGAAACTTTAAATTTAGAATGCAGGGTTATTTAGCGAAAAAAGATTTCTAAACAAGGCAAAGAATTTTTTTTTTGAGCGCATGTAAGCGCATGTAAGCGTATATTCGGAACGGAATGAAAGCCACATAGGACTAATCGGAATGGAACAGGGAATCAAATGGAGTAAAACAGGGAACGAAATGCCGACTTGAAATTCGGAATAAGTACTATGGTACCTTTTATATTTTCTGAAATAATTATGATGGAAATTTGAAATGTAAGATTGTCTGATTCCTAAGGAAATTAATTAAAAAATATAATTATATATTCTTAAATAATGATCCTATTAACTTGAAATTTGGAATGTAGAATCCTCTAACGGGAAAAAATCCCAAAAAAAATTATTTTTTTTTACTGTTTATATATTCTTAAATAGAGATCATAAAAACTTAAAATTTGGAATGCAGGATCCAACAACAGAAAATAAATCTGTAAAAAGTACTTTTTCGAAATTTCGATTTTAACGGAATATTATCTGAAACTAGCTGGCCCGGTCCGCGTTGCTGGCCCAAGTATAAGATCGGTGTTATATTTCGTCTCCCTTCAAATATATAGCCTTGCAAAAAATTTAATAATTTCTTGGCTTAGAAAAATTTATGGGCGTGGTTTTAAAGACCCAATTAAGCAGATAATAATCTTCAAATTATATTTGAGGAACTAAAAAAAAAACCATATCTTCGACTTTGCGAACTGTACAAATTTAAAGCTTCTTTAGTATCATTACGAACTACACAAAAATAAATTACGCATATTTTCATTTTTTTCCTGAGCTATTGTCTTGAGTTCAAACAAACCTTTATAGTTTTCCCGAATTTCCCATTTTTCCGGGACACTTCTCATTTATATTTTCTTAAAAACCTAATTAGAAATATAATTAACATAAAATAATCGGTCCGGTCATTAGTAGTCGACATATTTAGACAAAAGTAGGTGTTAAAATTTTTGTGGAAGGTAAACTTGTACATTCGTTAACAATTCCAAAGGATTTAAAATCATTTGTACCAAGTTCAAGCGGAATTCATTAAGAAATATTTTTTTAATTGATCAAATTAGAGTAAAAATAAATTTTAGATATATCGATGTGCGAGGACAATTTTTCTTTCCGAACAATTATAGGGACTATTACAAACATTAAAAAAAAAAAAATAGCCAAATCGGTATAGGCGTTCTCAAGTGTTGAAAATTTTAAGGATATCTAAAAATATTGGCTTTGAAGTGTTGGAGGACAATAATTATTTACCGGAGGACAATAAATATTAAAACCTTAGTTGTATAATCACGAACGTCAAAAAATACTACTAATAGCCGAATCGGCCCTGCCGTTCTTCTATTTTAGATATATCGAAAAAAAGTGGATGTGAAAAATTGTTATTTTCTAACCTAAGTTGGACTATGATGAACATTTAAAAAAATGTTAAGTCAAATCGATCCAGCTGTTCTCCGATTTTAGATATATCGAAAAAAGGAAGCCTAAAATTGGGCGTGATTAATTTTTTTTTTTCGAAAAAACCTAAGACGAACATTTTTAAAAAAATAATACGAACATTTAAAAAATAATAATTTCGAAATCGGTCAGTTCTCAAGTGATGCGATTACCAGCGAACTACACTCAAAAAAAAAAGTTTGTAAAATGACATAAAATCCCCGTGATTTTACGGGGCAGGTTTTGTAAAATATGTACTAGCAAGAATCCCCGTAATGTTACGGGGATAATTTGTAAATTGATTTAACAAACAAATTACGGGGAGAAAGTGTAAATTTACAATTTTTTTTTGTAAAATATTATTGTAGACTTACAAAAAAAGTTGTAAATTTACGAAATAAAGTAGAAAATCAAAAAATAAAATTGTAAATTTACAAATTGTTTGGTTTAACTACAGTTTTTTATGGCAAAAAACTTGTATATTTACAGTAAAAAGTGGTAAATTTACAATTTTTATTGAAAATATACCATTTTTTCTTATTTTTTTGCCGTAAAAACAGTAGTTTAACCAAATAATTTGTAAATTTACAATATTGTTTTTGTATTTTCTACTTCATTTTTGTAAAATTAAAACTTTTTCTGTAAGTATACAATTTTGTTTTCTAAACTTTCATATTTGTTTTGTAAATTTACAAAAATTTGGTATATTTACATATTGGTTTTGTAAATTTAAAGGTTTTTTCCATTGGTGCATCTTATTTTTCCTTCTTCGGCAGCTGGAGTAGCACTTTAACAACCTGAAATGATTTTTTTTCACTTGAACACTTTTAACAAACTTTTTAGAGTATAACACTGCACTTTTTTATTTTTTTTTTCGGAATTTCGTTTTTCTTAAGTAGAACATATGAGAATTGCGAAGGAGGCTACACAAGAAATTTCTTATATTTTCAAGAAAAACTAGTCAAAAAAATTACCTTTTTTTTCCAATTTTTAATTATTTTAGCAAGTATTTTTAAAAAATTATAAAAAAAACTTTGAATATTGTAGATTGGACGTTTAAGTACCTGATAAAATAAGAAAAAACTTAATTTTTCATAATTGACAGCTTTTGATTGACATTTTAGTGCCAGATTTAAAAAAAAATACAAAAAAAATATGGTAAAATTACCAAAAAATGGTAAAAATACAAACAAAAAAACTAGAACAATAATATAGTAAAAACATATAAAAATTGTGGTATTTTACTTAAAGCAAGTTACCAAAAAATTGTCTTGATATTCAATTTTTTTGATAAAGCTTACAACTAATTGAAAAATGTTTGTATCCGGAACTTAAAAAATTTTCAAAATTTTTTTATGAAATTTTTTATTTATAAAAAATAATTTTTAACAAAATATGGACTTATTGTTAGAAAATTTTTGCGTCTCCTATTGTTGCATAATTATTTTACAATACAAATTTTTGTTTAATAACATTTTTTTTTGTCAAAATACTGAAAACCTTGTAAACTAAAAAATCTTGAAAAAAAAATTGTTTGTAATAAAACAATTTTTTGGTAGGAAGACTAAATACTATCAAATAAAATGTTGTTGAACAAATAAAATGTTGTTGTTACAATTTTCTTGTGTAAAACAACTAAACACCTTGTAATTTTTTTTTAATTTGTAAAATAATTATTTTTTTTGTTAATTTACCTAAAAAAATTGTTAAATAAATTTACCAACATATTATAGTAAAATTACAAAGCGCACGGTAGTTTTTGTTTTATTAAAAATACAAGAATTTTTGTAAATAGACAAAAATATTAGTAAAATAGAATTACAAGACCTTTTGCTTGTAATTTTACAAACTTTTTTTTTTGAGTGTACTTTTGATTTTTATTTATATTTTATTATTCTATATATAATTTTTTTATAAAGAAAATTTTATTCATATCGAAAAACTTTTCTTGCCGTAAAAACCTTATTTGAATTTAACCAACTCGGTCCATCCATTCAAAAGTGGGCGTAGAAATGGAAAATTGTTCTTTCTGATAAACCTTAGTTGGACTATGACGAACAAAATAAGACAAATTGATCCAGTTCCATGATTTAAAATTTATATATCGGGAAAAGTGAGCGTAAAAGTAGGATTGGACAATTTTTCTTTCCTTAAAAATCTTTTGCGGACTATAACCAAATCGGTCTAGCCCTTATAGTTTTTTCGGTACATAGAAAAAAGTGGGCGTGGGAAATTTCACTATCCCTAAAAATCTTATGTGAATTATGAAGAACATTTTCAACAAAAATTAGCCAAAGTGAGCGTTTCTTTTTTCGTAAAAATCAAAGTATGATGAAAATGCATTAAAAAAAATTTAGTCAAATCGATCCAGCCATTCTCAGATTTTAGATAAATTGAAAAAGTGGGCGTAAAAGTGGGCGTGGAATATTTTTCTTTCAGTACAAACTTAAATAAGATCACTACGAACCTTTAAATAAAAAAATACCTAAATCGGTGCAGCCGTTTTCCGATTTTAGGTAAATTGAGAAAAGTGGGCGTAAAAGTGGGCGTGGTCAATTTTTCTTTACGTAAAAACCTAAGTTGGACTATGACGAACATTTCAATAAAAAAATTGTCCAAATCGGTCCAGCCGTTCTCAACTGATGCTGTTACCAACGAACGACAATTGATTTTTATTTATATAGATAATGGTACAGGAAACATGAAATTTGGAATGTAGGATCGTCTGGCGAAAAAAAAAAATCCCAAAAGATTTTTTTTTAAATTCTGATTCCCAAGGAGTTAATAATAATAAATTCCTGTCATTCCTATAAGGAGCATAGGGCCATAACATATCTATTCCATTCAATTCTGTCCAACGCTAGTATACAATAAAAATTGTAAATTTACCACTTTTTATTGTAAATATACATAATTACATATACATAATTACATATACATAATTACATATATATAATTATTGTAAAAAACAGTAGTTTAACCAAATAATTTGTTAATCTACAATTTATTTTTTCATTTTCTATTTTTCCTTGTAAAATAACAATCTTTTTCTGTAAGTTTGCAATTTTGTTTTGTAAATTTACCAAATTTTTTGCAAATTTACAAAAAAATGTTCACCTCGAAGATGATATTTTACAAAAAAAAATGTAAATTTACATTTTCTTTTGTTAAATCAATTTACAAATTATCCCCGTAACTTTACGGGGATTCTTGCTAGTACATATTTTACAAAACCTGCCCCGTAAAATCACGGGGATTTTATGTCATTATACAAACTTTTTTTTTTGAGTGTAGGACCTATTTTCTTAAATAAAATTATTTTTTTTTTTAAATTTAAAACTTTTTTAGTACAATGAGGATCAAAAAAGTACACTTTTTTAGTCAAGTCAGTGCAATATTGAAAATGTCATTTATCATCCCTGACTTCGGGTGTTCCGAATGTAATAAATATATAAAACTGTTTTTAATAAAACTGAATTGAAGTATTTATGTTCCAATGTACATAACTTCTACAATTTTTGACGGATTTGATTAAAATCCCTCTTATTTTCTTCGTAATAATTCAGACTTGAACTTTACATCCCGAAATTAAATTAAAAAAAAAAATAGCTTTGACAAATTTACAAAAAAAAAAATCAGATAGGTTCACTTTGCGGCTTTCAGAATCTGTTTAGTTTTTCTGTGTCTGTATAATTTGAAAGGTTATTGGTTGTCAGTAGAGTTTTTCTTTTCCCGGACTTTTTCATTTCTTGGGAAAGCGGGATCCATTTTTAAATTTCCCGGGATCCCGGGAATTCCCGCAAAAACTAAAAACCCAAAATAAAAATCTTATTTAGTACCTTTAAAACAAAAAAAAATAATCAGTTTCGAGAAAAAAATAACAATTGTTGCTAACTAGTTTATATAAAAAAAAAATGGCCCAAATATGCTGTAAAAAGTATTTTTAAGGGAATATGTTACTTCTCATCGCTTTATCTGTTTTAATAATAAAAATTCATCATTTATTATAATTCATCTCAGTTAATTTTTACAAATGGTTCTCAACGCTTTGCCTCTAAAACACATTGAAACTGATTCAGAGGAATTTCTCAATTATGTCTCTGAAACTGAATGTAACTGTTTTAGAGAAATGAAATTATAAGAAAATTTACACCAAAAATTATTTAAAAAATTATTAAAAAAATTAAAAAAATAAAAAATTCTGGTTTCTAAAAGAAAACCCCAATAATTTCAGAGTCATTCCTTACACAGATTTTATATCAATTTATCGATTTAAAAATAATTATTTCCAGAGACATAAATATTTCTATAGAAACAAATAATCATACTGCAAATTTTTCTAATGCTGGTCTCAGAAAGAAAATTTTTCAGCTTCTAAAAAAAAGAATCTGGTTCTGATAATTATATCCTATCGAAGATTTAGATATTGTGAAACATTTTTCATTTCGCAAGTCTCAGATTTTATGACATTTTTCTTCTTTCTTTGAATACTTTTTGGGCTCTCCTGGTCCCTGCGTACGTTTCTGCCATCAATTATCAAGAATTTTAATAAAATCTCTAAAAAATCACATACAAAATAATCAATAGAAGTCGAAAAATCACTAATTTCAAAGAAACTAAAATTCCCGGGAATTCCCGCTCAATTTCCCGGGATTTCGGGATTGAAAATTTACGGGAATTCCCGTGAAATCCCGTCCCGGGAATTCCCGTGAAAAAACTCTAGTTGTCAGTTTAAAGCTGTATTAAAGGAAATTGCAAAGAAGAAGGTATCCAGGTACACAGCCTTGCTTAAAGATATTGTTATTTAAAAAAAATCGATTTAAGTTTTGAAAATTTTAATAGTAGTTCCATGATACCATTTTTTGCCTGGCTATAAGATACATGGACCAATGCTGTGTTTGCAGTTAGTAGTACTGGCAACAATGAAAGATGCAGGCCGATCAGCTGGCTACTTTAGTTTCATCTTAATTTATTTTTTGAAAGTCAAGCAGCGGAATACATTAAATAATTTCTGGCATGCGCAATAAAACTAAAACGTTGTAAATTGGTGGCAAAATATCGACTGAATTGAGAAACGGCGAAGAAAATAAATTTCGGGATTGAGACTTCTGAAATTCGCCAACAAAACGGTGAAAACAATAAACTTTGGGATTAATAAGACTTCTGACATTCGCAAACAAAACGCAGGTGATCTGGATGCCATTACATTGAAAAAAATATAGCAATTGGGTTATCGTTATAAACTTGTAACGCTAAGAACATAAACTATCTGTGTGGTGCTCTGGCTAGGAAGGTTAACATAACAAACCTAGTAAATTCTAGAGTTGTGTAGTACGTGAACTAACTAGTCCAATTGAATTGTTTACTGAACGATTTAACTAGTTCGTTCAGGGTTGTCAGATTATTTTGAGCTCTGTCGCCAAATGCAATGTCAAAAATCGCCAAAAGTCGCCAAAACAATTATTTTCTTAGTTTTTGTACTTTTTTTTTAGATCATCAAAAAAAAATTTTTTTTTTTTTAGAAAATTAAATAAAAATGAAAATTACAAATAGCCAAAAGTAGCCAAAAGTCGCCAAAAATGAAAAAAAAAATGGCCAAAATATATTTTTGTTAATTTTTATTAAAAACAAAAAAAAATATAATTTATGAATACATAAAGAGGTACTTTGTTTACTACTATATATTATTATATATACACTTAAAAACTCCTCAAAAAAATATTTTTATACCCTCCAACCACAGTATGGGGGTATACTCACTTTGTCATTCCGTTTGTAACGCATAGAAATATCGGTCGGGGACCCCATAAAGTATATATATTATTGATCTATGATCGATTATAAGTCATTCTATGAATGTCCGTCCGTCCGTCCGTCTGTATAAAACACGTTTCAGTCCAAAATAAAAGAGCTAGACTCCTGAAAATTGGCACGAATGTGTCTCATGGTCATAGGCCGGTCAAGTTCGGAAATGGGTAAAATCGGATCAGGGGGAAAAAAGTTCCCCCTTTAAGAACTAAAAAAACGTCTCAAAATTCGCAATTTTTTTGCAGCTTTTTTGCATTTTTGTTAAACAAATGAAACCTTTTTATGTCAGAAGGTGCTCAAAGTCCTGCACTTGGACCTCGGGGGCTACAAAATTTAGTTTTTTTTGGTCCGCCCCCTTTTGTGGGCGTGGATTTAAAAAAATCATACAAATTATGAGTAAATGGTATTACTAAAGTTCAAAGAGCATAATAAATAAGTGAACATTTATCTCGATGGGGAAGGTATTCCCAACCACCCCCACAGAGCCCCCCCCCAAAAAAAACGCCTCTGATTTTTTTTATATATTTTAACATGTTGGAGGGTATCAAAGATTCGGCACAGCCGAATTTAACACTCTTACTTGTTTTGACTAATATTAAAAGGTTGAGATATAAGTAACAGTAAATGTGGTTATAATATAACATTCACATAGTTACAAACAACAACACAAACTCATTATACCGTGTACCACAGTGTGGTGTAGGGTATAACTAACAAACTTTATAAGAAAATATTTTCTGTTTACCGTTAGTATTTTCAAACTTTGCAACAGAGTAAAAAAATAGTTTTGACGTTTGTGTGGCATTCATTTTAAAACAAGGTTGGCAATCGATACCCACCCAGAATAACGGTATTTGACTATTGTACCGCAACTAATAAAGATATGAACATTTTTAAAAGCGATTATGAAAGTCGATGAAATTTCTAGTATTTTTGATGTGTTACTTCGTTTTTGTACCGGTTGCTTTTCGAAATATAGGCCAATACCTTTAAAATACCGTTTCAAACGGTATTATAAAGGTATTGGCCTATATAACGAAAATGAACCGGTACAAACACGAAGTAACACATCAAAAATACTAGAAATTTTATCTACTTTCATAATCGATTTTAAAAATGTGCATATCTTTATTAGTTGTGAAACAATAGCCAAATACCGTTATTCTGGGTGGGTATCGATTGCCAACCTTGTTTTAAAATGATAACAAAAGATTAAAAAGGTTGCCAGATTTATAAATCTACACTCAAAAATAAAAAAACGTTAAAAAATATCGCAAAATTTATTTTAAAAAATCGGATTTTGTTCAAAAATAGCCAACAAAATCGCCAACCATTTCATAAATCGCCAAAAAATCGCCATGTCGCCAAATCAAAAATTAAGACGCCAAACAAGTTAGAAAATCGCCACGTTTGGCGAGAAATCGCCATATCTGACAACCCTGAGTTCGTTCCTTTTAGATTTTTTTAGGTCATTTGGTGCAATGAGCTCAATTGTTACTTAAATCATTTTGTTTTTTTAGTTCGCTCGTTCATTCAGTGAAAGTCCACAATTTAGTTTTTAATTTTCGTTTGGTCCGTATTGATATTGTTATTATTTGTTTAAATAATTTTTACGATTCTGTTAAAAAGATTATATTTTTTTTATTGTAAATAAAAAAATCTATGTAAAAATATTTTTTTTTAAAATGTTATCTAATTTGTTCGAACTATAGTTTACGTAAACAATTATTAATGTACCCAAAGACGTCTTATAAGAGACGTCCTATAAGCGGGTTGGGGGAAGTTGCAGGAAGTTTATTTTTGTGGAGAACATTTTTAACATAATAATGTTTTTAGGCTGGTGCCTAATTTAAAAAAAGTTGCAGGACGCCACCTCAGTTTGACCATATAAGCTAACAATTAACAAAAAAGAAAACAAGAATTACTATTTTCATTTTCTTAAAACCAAAAATTTTAATAACTTGGGTTTGTAACTTGGAAAATAGTTCACCTCGTGGTGAATAAAAAGTAACATAATTATTTTTCAACAAAAAAATTTTTTTTTTCATCAAATTTGTTTTTTCATAATTTTTTTTTTTTTCATCAAACTTTTTTTTTATAATTTTTTTTTTTCATAAATTTTTTTTTTCATAAATTTTTTTTCATCTAACTTTTTTGCATCATTTTTTTTTATCAAACTTTTTTTATCAAATTTTTTTCTATCAATTTTTTTTTTTGTCAAGTTTTTTTTTCATCAAATTTTTTTTTCATAAATTTTTTTTTTTCTTTTTCTTTCATCAAATTTTTCATTCTTCATAAATTTTTTTTTCCATCAAATTTTTTTTCCATAAATTTTTTTTTATCAAACTTTTTTTTCATTTTTTTTTTTTATAATTTTTTTTTCATCCATTTTTTTTTTATCAAATTTTTTATTGTCAATTTTTTTCTCAACAAAATTTTTTTTTTTAATATTTTTTTTCATCAATTTTTTTTTTTACAACAAACAAAATTTTTTTTTTCATCAAAAAAATTCATCAAAAACTTTTTTCATAAAATTTTTTTTTTCACCAAAAATTTTGGGTTCATTAAATTCTTTTTAACATAATTTTGTTTTTCGTGAAAAAGAAAATAATTTTTTTTCACGAAAAACACCAAGTCTTAGCTTTTCACATACAAATTTTCCATTTGTTTAACAAATGTACATAAAACAAGTGAGAGTGATATATTCTTTGTTGCCGAATCTTTTATACTCTCCAAAATGTTAAAACACTTTTTTGCACTCACTTACGAAATGTACAGCTCTTTTGGGTTTTTAAAGGGGGGTCCTTGACTGATATTTCAATTCGTTTTGCATGGAATAGCAAAGTAATATAACATTATTTTTCTAAAAAAAACTTTGCTTTGGCAAGTACACCCAAATCTTCCGCAAAACATTATCATGATTTAATGTTTTGGGCAAGAGTACAAAATTCGCAGGCATTTTTTGTCGTTTGCTTTGATAAATTCGTTAATTATAATAATAAACACTCATATTTACAGCAGAATCACTAATACTATCAAGCTTTTCGTATTTAGAATTGCGTAGAATTAAATAAAATTAAAGAATTTTTAATCACGGGAAATTGCCCACTCATTTTTTTGGATACTTTAAGCTATTGGAACCTCTTTGAATATAAATATATGTTTAATTTTTTTTTTAATTTAAAAATTTGTGAAAGAAATACATCATCAACATATAATTATTTCGTGAGCGTGACAAACATTTTAGTTACTCTAGTGAGCGTGATACATCAGTTCCATCAATTGAACTTAATAACTATCTTAGAATTGTGGAAACGTGGTTTAAAAATTGGCGAATAAAAGTCAATGCTTTGAAAAGCAAGCACATTACTTTTACACTAAGAACAGGAACTTGTCCTCCTGTCTCCCTAAATGGAGAACATATCCCACAATCTGAGAATGTTACATACCTTGGCATTCATTTGGACAGGCGATTAACATGGCGAAAGCACATAGAGGCCAAGAGGCTTCAAATGAAGCTGAAATCCAGCAATTTACACTGGTTAATTCACAAACATTCCAAACTTACACAGAAAAAAAAATATTTTAGAAATTTTTAATAAACACGTTTATTAAAAATAAAAATATTTTTAATTAATTTTTTTATTGTATCAATAAAAAAATTTATTGAAATTAAAAAAAATATTTTCAATTCATTCCGTAGGCAAGTTTTGTTGTGTTTCTTTTTTTCAAACATAGTAATTTTTAAGCCAATTGCAAATTTATAACTGTTTCATGTAAAAAAATAATTTAAAAAAAATCCATAAAATATAAATAAAAAAATAAAAAATGTTGGGACTGATGGGGATTCGAATCAACGACCCCAAAAAAGCAATAAATTTACCAACCCCTTAGCGCACAACGCCAAAACATCGTTATAGTTTTGTCGGATAAATTCGTTTATGTGCTTACAAGCAAGAACGAAAAAGAAATGAAAACACAAATTTTTTGTGAATGCGTGTGTGTCGGTATAGTTGCGTTTTTAATATTTTTGCTGTTATAAGTAAGAGAATGCAACTGATGCACTCAACTAAATTAGTCAGTATTTTTTTCTTTTTTTAATTTCAATTGATAATTTTTTCTGTTACCATTATTGACAAAATTATGTGAGTGTTCCAGAATTCTTGTTTACTTTTATTTAAAACCAAATTGATTTTATGCGTAGCAACTTGTTGACATGCTGTAGCTCAGTTCGTTAAACGGCCAGCATTCTAAACAAGGAGGTATGCTGTTCAAAGCTCAATAAAAACAATAACAATTGAGAAAAAGTAAGAAGTAAAGAAAAGCAATTAAATAATAAAATATAAATAAATAAAAAACAAAACAAATAAAAAAAATGTTTTTTTCCTTAGTTCTAAAAAAAAATATTAAAAAAAATATAAATCAATAAACTTTTTTATTGAATCTTAAAATTTCTTCATTGAAATTATTTTTAGCAAACGACTTACAAATGCGTTTATTGAATTCGTGAAAATCTTCACCGCGGCTTTTTAAGTTAATTTATTTATTTAATTCGTGAATTTTTTTATTGAAATTGAAAATTTTTTTTTTGTGTGTAGTCTTGACTCAAAAGTCACCCTCTATAACTGTATATTAAAACCAATTTGGACCTACGGTATCCAACTACACTCATAGAAATATCTTAGTAGAAAAATTAGTAAACCCATTGTAGATCAAGTTTTACAGAATTTAACAAAAATCGATGTTGATATTACAAAATTCAATAGTTGAAAAATACATAGTTGGAAAAAATTGTAAAAAATATAAGTACATGAAATGTGCAACACTGTTTTTGCTGATCGCCATTTGTAAATTTTTGTTGTCTTGTACAGAAGAAATGTTTCTCAAAAAAATATTTTTTATTAGATAATATTTGGTGAGTAATTAAATATATTTGTTATTTAATTCATTAATAAAGCATTTTTTAATTTTTTTAGCAATTTGTGATTTGGAATCTTTCTAAAAACTCCAGAAGCTAATCACGAAAAATGATTGCCGACAGCAAAACAAAAGCGAAATACATCACAGTCCAAGGAAACAAAAAAATATCATCTAAAAACAAAATATGTTTATGTGAAAATAATGAGTTAATGAAAACCACAAAAAATATTGTGAAAATATTCAATTAAATAAAATAACATTTACAACACAAATAAGAATTTCATTTTAATAAATAAAATTGCATGAATATACAAAACAAAACGAGTATGATTAACAAAAATACGAATAGAACCAACAAAAATACGAGTTAATCAGCTTTTACAAAAACTGACAACAATTAATGTTGAAATCAACATAAATATTTGTAGGGTCAAAATCAACAATGATTTCTGTTGAATTTACTACGATTTTCTTTGGGAATACAATGATTTTTGGTTGAGTGTATATGGTACTGCAAGCGCATCCAATACAGAGGGCACAATCAAAAATTCTCAGAACTATGACCGGCGCGCCGTGGTTTATTCGCAACGAGAATATACATAGGGATCTTAACATACCATTTGTTAAGGATGAGTTTATCACAATAAGGACAAGATATGCTGATAAACTGGAAAATCACCCAAACCCCTTGGATAGAGTTTTGACACGAACCCATTCAAGACTGCGTCATTTAGACTTGCCGCCCTTGTAACTATGAGGGGCATATAACAAAATGGTTCCTTTGGAGTGTCTATTATTTTAAGTTAGAGTTTTAAGATTTAAATACTTGTTGTTAGGCCTAAGAAAGGCGATTCAATAATAGCAAAAATAAAGTGTATATGGGGCATTCATGTGAAATCGGACACTTTGAAAAACTTTTTTTTTAGATTTTCCCAATTTGTTTACAGTTTTTAGTACCCTTCGAAAACTCCTTCGTGGTAAATTTTCAGTTTTTTTTGATGACCCGCTCAAAAGATATCGAATTTTTAAAAATTGGTAGTTTGTTCCTTTACTCAAACTTCTTTTAATCATAACTTCTTCAATAATGGTCCGAATTTCAAATTTTTTTTTTCAAAAATTTTTTTTATTTACGTACTTTCTAAAAAAAAATCCTAAAAAATTCTTAAAAGTGCTCAAAACGACATTTTTTAAAATTTGTTCCAACCGCTCTAACTGCGCTAATAGTGCCCTTAGAGCAAAAAAATGTATGACCGACCCACAATATTTTTTTAGTCCAAACATTTTCTCTGAACATACCTACCCTCTATCTTTAACTGTTAAGGCGGGCCCCATACAATTTTTTTCATTTTTTGTAAATTTGTTTTATTTAATCAGCTTCTACCGGTCCAATGGTGCGTCCGAGAGGAGTCATTTATTTTTAACCTACAATGTTTTTTCAAAACATACCTACGCCCTATCTCCACTCCCTAAGTAGGCTCCCATACAAAATTGAATTTTTATAAAATTTGCTCCAACTGTTATTTGTATGGGAGCCTACTTAGGGAGTGGAGATAGGGCGTAGGTATGTTTTGAAAAAATGTTGTAGGGTAAAAATAAATTTCGGTCGGTCTCACTAATGACCCCTCTCGGACGCACCATTGTACCGGTAGAAGCTGATTAAATAAAACAAATTTACAAAAAATGAAAAAAATTGTATGGGGCCCGCCTTAACAGTTAAAGATAGAGGGTAGGTATGTTCAGAGAAAATGTTTGGACTAAAAAAATATTGTGGGTCGGTCATACATTTTTTTGCTCTAAGGGCACTATTAGCGCAGTTAGAGCGGTTGGAACAAATTTTAAAAAATGTCGTTTTGTGTGGGAGCCCCCTTAGAAATGGAGATAGGGTATCAGTTTGTTCCAAAGAAATGTTAAGCCGTAAAAATTAATGGGGGTCGGTCTTATAAAGGACACCTCTATGACGCACCATTGGAGCAGTAGAAATGATTTTAAGATTGAAAAATTACACTAAAATTTTTTCAAAAAATTTTAAAAAATAGTTATAATCGTTATCCCACGATCTTCCTGGGCAAACAATTTGTAGAATTGATAAAAGTTTTACACAAAAAAATTTCCAAAAAATCGAAGAGTACAAACATTTTCAAAAATGAGATTTAAATTTTAAAACTTAAAAATCGCATACTAGAGCGCTTTTAAGAATTTTTTGGGATTTTATTTTTGAAAGTACGTAAAAAAACAAAAATTTTGAAAAAAAAATTTGAAATTCGGACCATTATTGAAGAAGTTATGATTAAAAGAAGTTTGAGTAAAGGAACAAACTACCAAATTTTAAAAATTCGATATCTTTGAACGGGTCATCAAAAAAATCTGAAAATTTACCACGAAGGAATTTTCGAAGGGTACTAAAAACTGTAAACAAATTGGGAAAATCTAAAAAAAAATTTTTTCAAAGTGTCCGATTTCACATGGAATGCCCCATATATATATACAAAAAGAAAAAAAAAACAAGTGAGCGTGCGTGAACGTGAGCAGAAAAAACAATTTCGTGCGTAGGCAATACTTTTGTTTCGTGTGCGTCAGCGTGCGTGAGTCAAAATTCACTCACGCGCCTTTCTCTACTCTGTACACTGAAAGAATTTTGTTCATTATGGCTATGAAAACGTACATTGATTCTATGAAAAAAATCATTAGAAGTGAGCCAATGATGCCCTTCATAGAATCTATGAAACAAATTCATAGAAACCAGATACCTATGAAAAAGTTCATAGGCTATGGAAAAAAAAATTTATTGTTTAATTCTATTTTTATTTATTTTATTATTTAATTTGTATTTACTTTATTATTTAATTTTTAATTATTTACAATATTCTATTTTTAAAAATTTATTTATTTTTAACTTATCCCCACCGAGATTCGAACACAATACCAGTTGTTTGTGAAGCTAAGTCTTTAACCACTGAGCTATAGTAAATAAACAAGTTAGAACACTTAAAATCCATTTTCTGCTTTAAAATATTATGCTCTGCCACAATGCTCTGCCAAAATCTGTGTGTATGTTTGTAAAAAACAAAATGTTTGTGTATTTGCAAAAAAAAATAACGAACATTACAAAACTAAGTGTTAGTCGGCGAGGTTTTCCTCCTTTGGTGGTGCTGATAGCTAAGGCGTCGATTATAAATTTCTCAGCCGGTATGTCTTGGGTTCGAACCCCGCCAGGGCAGCAATATTTTTTTTACGTTTTTTATGTTTTTTTTATATTTTTTTAATATATTTATTCAAATTATTTAATTATTGTAACATTATTTTAATTTTTAAAAAATTATTAATAACATTTTTTTTCTATTAATTTTTCTATGAATCTTACAAAATCTATGAATAAAATCCTATGAAATATTTCACAATACTAATGAATATTCATTCAGCCAATGAATTGTTTCAAAGATTCTATGAATTTGGTTTTATGAAATATGTTCATAGATATTAGGAACAATAATTCTTTCAGTGTACCCAGTTTCATTGATGTCGGTATGCACGTTTGTAAAATGTTATGTCAGCGTATAACTTTATATTTATTTAATTTATTTATGTAAGGATGTTTTAACTATTAATGTTGTATTATTATTATTTCATAAAGCCAGAGTACAAGTGCCACTCATAAAGTATTTTTAAGTTGTATAGTTTTTGTCTTTCAACAATGACACAACATTGACAATACTCTAACACTTTAACAATACAGAAAAAAAAATACTTAAAATATTAAAAAATGCTACTTGCCCAAAATGGACTGTAGTGCATTTTTCCTGTCAAGACCAAAAAAGGCACTCGACATTGTTTTATAGTAATTGTAGATGAGTAAAATAATAAGTTTAAGTACATACAAAGCAAAATGATTTTTGATATACTCTGTTTTTGGTATAAGATCGATAATGGCGTTTTAAATTTCCCGTTGAGTAGTTTCATCAGGTGGAGTGCCTAGCGAATCCTTTTTACTATCTCCACATATGAGGCATTCCACACCAACTGTTCCACTACAGAACAACCATAGTGGTTTCAATAGGATATCATTTGCAAAGTATTCGCTCTTAGGGTACTATTAAATAACAAAAATAAAATTCAAGTTTTTTCAAAAAGTGGGCCTTGTAGACGTGGTCAAATATTGAAAATATCAAACTTTTTTACCTGAGTATCTTTACTCAATATTTACGCAAATTAAAAGAAACACAGTAAAGTCTCTAAGACAAAAGTTTTTTATATATTTTTGTATGGGCTGTCGATTAAAAAAATAAAAATTGGAAAATTTTCAGAAGAAGTTCTGAATTTTTAAATTTAAACTTAAACTTTATTTATCAAAAAACATGCCGCAATTTTATTATTTTTTTAATTAAAAAAAAAAGTTAAATTGCTTTTCTATCTGTTCTGAAATTCTCACAGATGTGTTTTGCCTTGTTTTCGAGAAATCAAATATCAAATATTGCAATACGCAAATTTTAAACAATAATGGTGTATAAAACGTGTGCGTATGAGTAATGTCAATACTTAAAAAATATTTTAAGAGGCGATGGGAGCGTGAGTGAGTTTTTATTTACGATCAAGCACGCTAATGAAAGAAAACAAATTATTCAATCACGATATTTTATTTTACTCACGTGAACATCGTGACCGTGACTTTTTTTTTTCTACTCACGTGTGCGTGAATGAGTGTGAGCAAAATAAAATATCGTGCGTGACAAATTTGTTTCTTCCATGAGCGTGCGTAATCGTTATTAAAAACTAATTTACGATCCCATCTCTATTTTAAATATTGTTTAAGTGTTTTTATTACTCATACGCACACTAAAGGTGTCCTAACGACTAAGGTAATTTTTCAAAATCACTTTTTAATACGTGGTAGGGTCCTAAATTGTAGTTTTGTATCTAAAAATGAGTGAGAAAAAATTTGGAGACAATCGGATAAAAATAACTCGTGCCGAAAATGGATTGAAGTTTTGGGACACTCTTATCTGATGAAAAAACACGTGTTTTCTAGTTTTTTGAAAAATATTGGTATATGCTATTTTTTGTTAATTTTTTTGTTAAGTAATATGAAAATGGTAATAAATTACCTTTCCAAAAAGCTTAAAGAAATTCAAATCGGATGAAAAATAAGCATTTTACGCATACGTGCCCCAGACCATTGCATGGTTTTTAAAGCCAAAATTTGAAAATTTTCAAAATTTGTAGGTAAAAAAATAAAAAAAATTAAATTTTACTTTATAATTATATTAAATACATATTATAGATAAAAACTAACAGATATGGTAGTCTAACTTTTTTTTCATTTGGCGTGGGTAGTGATGTAATTTCCGCGGATTCCAAAGAAAATGAGTTTTTCTAAAATAATTTAGCAAATATGGGAAACAATTTTCTGTATTGTATTATACGAAGTGAAATGCATAAATTCTGTAAATTTTTTGAGAATTCGGGCATCTTTAACCCCTTTTCGTCGAAGTGAAATGACAAATTTGAGACGTTATACATTTCTAAAATACAAAATATCTGCATATATCCGATTTCTCAAAAGTTACAGAATTTACGTTTTACACTTCGATCCGCACAATAGAGCACAAATTTTCAAAAATTTGCTTAGTTATTGTAGAAAAACGCATTTTATTTGGAATCCGCGGAAATTTTATCACTACCCGCGCCAAATAAAAAAAAAGCTTGACTACCATATCTGCTATTTTTAATCTTAAACATGTTTTCAATTTGATCATAAAGTAAAATTAAATTTTTACTATTTTTTTGCCTAAAAATTTTGAAAATTTTGAAATTCTTGCTCTAAAAACCATACAATGGTCTGGGGCATGTATGCGTAAAATGCTTATTTTTCATCCGATTTTAATTTTATTAGTCGTTTTGAAAAGGTAATTTAGTACCATTTTCATATTATTTCACAAAAAATTTAACAAAAAATATCAAATACCAATGTTTTTCCAAAAACTAGAAAAAACGAGTTTTTCGTTCTTATAAGAATGTTCCAAAACTTCAATCCATTTTCGGCACGAGTTATTTTTATCCGATTGTCCCCAAATTTTGGCTCACTCATTTTTAGATACTAAAGAACAATATAGGATCCTACCAGGTATAAAAAAGTGATTTTCGTTTTTAAGGACACCTCTAACGCACACGTTATATACACCATTATTGTATAAAATTAGCGTATTATAATCTTTGACATTTCTCGAAAACAAGGCAAAACACATCTCTGAAAATTTCAGAACAGATAGAACAGCACATTAACTTTTTTTTAAAAAATTAAAAAAAAAAAAAATAAAATTGCGGCATGTTTTTTGATAAATAAAGTTTAAGTTTAAATTTGAAAAATTCAGAACTTCTTCTGAAAATTTTCCAATTTTTATTTTTTTAATCGATAGCCCATACAATCTATAAAAAACTTTTGTCTTAAAGACTTTACTGTGTTTCATATACTTTGAATAAATATTGAAGTAAAGATGCTCAGACAAAAAAATTTGATATTTTCAATTTTTGACCACGCCTACAAGGCCCACTTTTTGAAAAAACTTAAATTTTATTTTTGTTATTTAATAGTACCCTAAGAGCGAATACTTTGCAAATGATTTCATATTGACACGACACTACTTTTTTTTGCTGAACATTTGGTGTGGAATGCCTCATTTGTATGTATGTAGTACCTATTTTATTTCACCCAAATCTATAATAATCAATTTTGACACATGGTTAATACTAAACGAAATATCCCAGCACAACAGTTATTAACAAATCTATACTTAATATTATAAAGAGGTAATGTTTGTATGTTTTTTTGTTTGTTTGTTTGTTTGTAGAAAGTAATCTCTGGAACTACTGATCCGATTTCAAAAAAGTTTTCAGCAATGTTTAGAGTGTTCCTCCCGGACGGACATAGGCTAGGTTTCATCGACCACGCCCACTTCTACGCCCACTTTTTGACAAAAAACGTAAAATTTAAAAATCTTCAAAACTACTAAACCGATTTCAAAATGTTTTTTACCAATACATACTTGGAATGGTCCTTCATGATTGACATATGCTGGGTTTCATCGACCACGCCCACTTCTACGCCCACTTTTGGCAAAAAACTAAAAATTTAAATATCTTTGAAACTACTCATCCGATTTAAAAAATGCTTTTACCAACATTTAGAGTGCTCCTCCAGAGTGGACATAGTGTAGGATTTTTCGACCACGCCCACTTCAACGCCCACTTTTGGCAAACAACTTAAGATTTAAATATCTATGAGGCTACTCATCCGATTTCAAACATTTTTTCGCCAATATTTAGATTGTTCCTCCAGGGTGGACATAGGCTAGGAATCATCGACCACGCCCACTTCTTCGCTTACTTTTTGGCCAAAAAACCTAAATTTAAAAATCTCCTAAATTACTCACACGATTTTCAAAATTTTCCCACCAATGCTTAGTATGGTTCTGTAGTGTGGAAATATGCTGAGTTTCATTGACCACGCCCATTTATACGCCCACTTTTGGCACGAAAAACGTAAAATTTAAATATTATGAATCTACTCATCCGATTTCAAAAATTTTATCACCAATATACATTTTGAATGGTCCTTCAGGGTGGACATGGGCTAGCTTTCATCAACCACACCCTTTCTACGCTCAGTTTTGGTTAAAAAAACGTAAAATTTCAAAATCTCCTAAACTACTAATTCGGTTTAAATAATTTTTTTCTCCAATATTAAGAATGGTCCTAGGGTTCATCGACGTAAAACTTTAAAATAGACGAAACCTTCTATGATGTTTCAAAAATGATTTTACTAATATTTATAAATCTCCTTCAGGATGAATTAGGGTAGGTTTCATTGACCGCACCCATTTTAAAGATCACTTTGGGTCAAAAGACTTCAAATTTAAAAACCTTTAAGACTACTCATCCGATTTCAAAACATTCTGAAAACGCCCTTTTTGAAAATTCAGATTTTAATGGAGCAAATAGTTGAAAAGAAGTGAACTTTGTAACCTTTCCTATCTCCTGAAATATTGGTCATAGAAACTTGAAATGTGGGATCCTCCTCACGGTGAGCCTCAGCGATGTTCAGGTTGAACTTTAGTGTCGACGAAAAGTGTAAGCGCAGTTCGATTTCTACATGAATAAATGTCACAAAACTGTTAACAGCGAAATCGTAGCTGATCGCATTCGCGAGATATCGCGGAATTAGTGTTTTTGTATTTTCTAAAATTTTGACAATGAAGTTTTTTAAATATCTTCAAAAACTGGGTATGCAGTTTTAATTGTATTTATTTACATGTCACAACACAGTTAACAGCGAAATCATATCTTCTCAATTTCGCGAGAAATCGCGAAATTACTTTTTTGCTGTTTTTATTTTTGTTTTTATCTTCATATATGATTTCTTAAAATTTCATAAAAACATGGTATGCAGTTTTACTTGTGGTTGATCAAAGGTCACACAGCTGTTGACATCAAAATTGTAGGTGCTAAATTTCGCGAGATATCGCGTAATTATATATATATTTTTTTTTTTTTATTATATTTTAAACCCGGTTCTTTAGAAATGATAAAAAAAAGTGGTAAGCAGTTTGATTTGAACATGCTGGAAGAAATTAAAACTGCCCTCAAAAAAATTATAGCTGCTCACTTTCGCGAGAAATAGCGAAAAACAGCTTTTTGAGGGTATTTATTGTTTTGACTAATAATAGAAGTTTCTTTAACATTGTTGAAAAACACGAAATGCAGTTTGACTTGCTATTGATCAAAGGTCATAAGGCTGTTAACATTTAAATTCTAGCTGCTTAATTCTTCGAGATATCGCAAAAAAACTCGCTTATCTACTATTTATTCATTAATTTGTGTTATTTGTGGTCTGTAAAAACATATACTTCAATTAACGACAAAAATGTGGTATGCAGTTTGAATTCGATTTTATTAGAGGTGACAAAGCTGCAAGCATAAAAATTATAGACGATCAATTTCCCGAGAAATCGCAAAATTACTTTACGAGCTTTTATAATAAATTACTTTTTTTTTCTTTGGTATCAAAAAAAAAAAAATTTAAGTAACGACAAGTATATGGTATGCAGTTTAAATTGCCCGTAACTGAAGGTGGTAAAACTGCTGAAATCTATATATTGACGCTAATTTTCGCGAAAAATAGCGAAAAATTTTTCAATTTTTTTTTTCATTTATTTTGTATTGTAATATTATGAACAGGCTAAAGAAATTCTTAATAGATTTATAAATAATAGATTTAATATTAACTTGGCGATTCCTTAAAGAATTGACCACATAGGACTTTTGTGTTAGCAGTTTAATGTCTTTTTATCATGTACAAATAAAAATGCATACCACGTTTTTACACCATTTCAAAAGAACATGCAAAATTGAAAAATAAAAAAAATAAATAAATAATTCCGCGATATCTTGCGACAGTGTACACCTACAACTTTGATGTCAACACCCTTATGACCTTCGATCACGTACACATTAAAGTGCATATCAGCTTTCCACAACATTTGAAAAAAAAACTAGAAAAAGTTGAAAAACAAAAATTGACAAAAAAGTTATTTCGCGATTTCTCGCGAACTAAAGAAGATAGGATTTCGATGTTTACTGTTTTGTGACCTTAAAATAAGTACAATGAAAACTGTATACTCAGTTTTTGAAAATATTTAAAAAACTTCAATATCAAAATTTTTTAAAATATAAAATCACTAATTTCGCGATATCTCGCGAATGCGATCAGCTACGATTTCGCTGAAAACAGTTTTGTGACAACTAATCATGTAGAAATCGAACTGCATTTACACTTTTCGTCGACACTAAAGTTCAACCTGAACATCGCTGAGGCTCACCGTGTCCTGCCCAAAAAATCATTATTTCTTCAACGCATGTTATGGAACGCAATGAATTGGAATTCAATGAATTGAAACGAATAGAACAGGGAGCGAAATGGAATAGAACGGGAAACGAAATGGAATTATACGGGGAATGAAAGGATATCAATAATAACGATATAATGTTCGAAAATGTTCAAGAAATTGTTTTACTGGAACGAACATGATTCCGGGCTAAACGGGGCTGTTTGAATATTATTGTTTGTTTTAAATAGTTTTTAATTAAAACTTCAACGATAAAAATTTAATAAGATAAAGATTCTGCAGGGGACAATTTTAGAAATGGGGACTCTAATCTTGAAGCTTCTTTAATTCCGTATTTATTATTACCGGTGACAAAGTTCCGGGCGGGCCTGCTAGTAATCTATAAAATAAGATAGACTCAAAGTAATGCATCTAAATTATAATATAGTTAGTGTAAAAATTGTACTTACCAGCGCGCATTGAGAATTTTCCAAGGTTGACAATCGATATCCTCCAAGAATAACGTTAATTGGCTATTGCATCGCAACCAATTAGTACATGAACATTTTTAACAGCGATTGTTAAGTTAATGAAGTTTTTAATATTTTAATGTGTCACTTTGTTTCTACCGGTTGATTTTCGTTATATAACCAATATATTTCGAAAATCAACCAGTACAAACAGAAGTGACACATCAGATATATTATAAATTTCATCGACTTTTATAAACGCGTTTAAAAATGGTCATATATTTATTGGTTACGGTACAATAGCCAAATACCATTATTTTAGGAGGGTATCGATTGCCAACCTTGATATTTTCGAAATTTTGAGGAAATAATTCGGCCATTAAGTTGTTTAACTGTTAACAAGTGTGGATGTGATATTAATAAGAGTAATACATTTCTTCGCAGTAGGTTTTTGTGATATTTTTTTTGCCTACAGCGCACAGTGGGGTGGATGATAACTAAAATGGCGATTAATACATAGAAGACTTAATTTTAAAATATTATAATTTTTTATTGATGAGTTATCTTAAACACATAAAAACACAGCATTTTCGAAAAAAAACATTGGAAAAAAAATTTTTTTTTAACCTGTTAGGCGCTTTATTGTTTTTTGGATATAATATCTTATTTCACAATTTTTGCGGTAACTTTGGAACAAAAAGCTTTACATTAATAAATAAAATGGCAAATTATAGCGAACTTAATGTGCTATTAAAAACTTAAAAAAGTAAATATATCGTATGTGTTTTTATTAGTATAATTTTAATTTAAAATTCGGTTTTTGTTTTTCACTAAATCTCATTAATGTACAAATTTATCTCAAAAAGTCCCGAAACAGAAGATTAATAATTTATATTAATGGATAATCATAATTTAATAAAACGTAGCATTTCAGAAGAAAAATTGGAAAAATTTTTTTTACCTGTTAAACTTTTCTTTTCTGTTTTTCGGAAAAAGCCTAATTTACAATTTTCGCTGTAACTTTGACATCAAAAGAATAAGTAAATAAATATAAAATAAATAAAATATGTATTCAAATTCTGATTAATTTTTATTAAAAAATAAAAATTGTTTTATTCGACCTTTAAAATATTATGTTTTGAGTGGGTTTATTCTATCTCGAGGTCATTATTTCCTTTACTAATTAAAACTATGATATTCTCATAGAATAATTTTCAAGAAAATTATTTTTCGGTTTTTAGATATATATATGTTGGTAATTTTTTGCAAGACTTAATCGACACGTGTTTCGGGATTTGTCAGATCCCATTGTCAAGATTATTTAGCAAAAAAAAATATGAGAATATCATAGTTTTAGTTGGTAAATGAAATAATGACCTCGAGCTAGAATAAATCTACTTAAAAAAAATATGTATTCTTATTAGTATTAATTCAATTTTAATCAAGTTTTTATTTTTCACTTAATTCAGTTAATGTAAACATTTATCTCAAAAATTTACAGATGAAAATTTTTAAAGGATCAGAACAGAATAATTCAAGGTCTAGTTGATGAGGTTATGTATGGTGTATCTTCATCAAAATCACTCACGCACTCATCTCTCACAAAACAAAAACAACAAAATACCAAAAATATGGAAATTGATAGTATTTTAACCAATGTTGGCAATCGATACCTTTTCAATACCGTTATCCGTTTCAAAACCCTTTAAATTGAATATCGGTACCGATACCAATACCGAAACCCAGTTTAGGTATCGGATACCGGTATCCAAAAACCTTTTCCTTCGGTACCGGTACGTACCGGTATTGAAACAGTTTTTCTTAAAAAACATGTTTTTTTAAAAAAAAAAAAAAAAATATTTTTAATAAAAATTTGTAAATTGTGGTCTTGCAACTAATAGGACACATGATTAATACACTCAAAAAAAAAACTGTAATGTTAGCAAAAAAAGCTTGTAAACCTACAAGAAAATTTGCTGATTTTGAACCCACAATATTTTTGCTAAAGTTAGCAAAAATGTTTTGCCAATAATTAGTTAAGAAAAATTTTTTTTTTTTTGAACTTAGTTCATACACATCTGAGGACCCCATTGGGTTCGGACCCGATAGGTCCAGACCCCGATGGGCCTAGACCTAGTTGGGTTCCTTAAAAATCGTCATAGTTTTTGATCCAAAATTTGTGTCCGTTTCGCTCTACCTTGCTTAGTTTTCGAGATACGTGATTATAGGGGACCACTGGGGTCTTGAGAATTAAAAAACTCGACAACTTCAAAAATATTACTCGGAGAGCTTTTGACTACTTTGCGGGCTTGATCTACGTGTTGAGAGCTACAAAAATGCTTTTGGACTTTTTGTTGTGTCGGCAATATTTACCGAGATATGAGCATTTTAAAATTTTCGGGAATGCTAACTTTTTTGGATCCAAAGTTAGGGCCCATTAGGGTCCACACATGTGAAGAGGACCGGCGATACTATGGAGATTCTAAGAACCAAAAATGACCTCCATTTTGCTCTATCTGGCTTAGTTTCCGAGATAGCGCCATTTTAAGTTTTCTGAAAATAAAAAAAAATTTACCATTTATTTTGCTAATATTAGCAAAAAATCTTGTAAAAATGTTGTCAACTCAATTTCAAATCTTAGCAAAAGAAATTAGTTCAAAGTTTGTTTAAAATTGCTAATGTGCTAAATGAAGTTTACAAGAATTTTTTGCTAACATGCTAATCTCAACTAAAAATTTGCTAAAAGTTAGCTATCTGGCATTAGCAAAAAAAAAATTAGTAAATCTACTAACGTATTTTTTTGAGTGTAGATTTTTATTTGCATTGAAAGCACAGTTTCTCCTTTGGTTTTCGTAAATCCATTTTTATTTTTATATTTTGTTTGAGCTGAAAGGGGTCCAAAAAGTTTCTATTGGTTGTCAAAATAACTATAAAATTTTCGTGAAAATCAAAAATTTATATACCCTCCCGCAACGCTGTTTAAGTAAAATCCCCAAAAAATCGCATATTTCATGTTATTTCTAGGCAACCAAGCTTTTTTTTGTTAGTGTTATCTATTTGAAAAAATAGGTCTTCTCTGTCTAAGCAAGATCACATACTAAAATATCGCAAAAAAATTTTTGGAAATTATGTTACTTTAAAGTAATAAAAATCGCGGCGCATTAACGATTTCTCCGGGTTAAGTCATTTAAAAAATTATACTACGGTAAAAAACCATCTGCTGAAACTCGAAATGCCCCAAAGTCTCATGAAATAAAAAAAAAAAAAAAATGGGCACTCACATCGCGGATATAGTAAAAATTTCAAAAAAAATCCATACTTCAACAGCGATGCGGGAGTATAAGGAAATTATTGATTTTCACAAAATTTTTATGGAGTCATTTTGACTCCCAATAGAAACTTTCTGGGCCCTTTAAGCTTAAAAAAAAAAAAAAAATAGATCCGGCCATTGTACTCGTATATTATAGTAATTTGGGGATTTTTATTTAATCCGCGATGTGGGTGCACAAGGATTTTTTTGACAGATGCTGATCAGCATTTTTGGACCAAAATCGCGTTTTTTTTAATTTTTTTTTAATATTTTTTAGATAACATACTCATGATCTTCCAACTTTTGTAGCGAATTCGGTTAAACAAAAATTTGTATATTTGAAAATCAGCATCTGTGGACCAAAATCGCAGTTTTTGAAATTTTTTCAAACTTTGATCGCTGGTTGCTGACTGAAGATGGTCTTGCAAAATTTTTTCTTAATTTTTCTCACCATCAGCTTTTTCGTGGCCATCCTTAGGCAGGTATTACAAAATAAAATTCGAAAGTTAAGATTTGATGGGACACCCTAGTGTTTAGTATTAAAATAAAAAAAAATATTTTTTTATAAGTTTTTATATGTTTTTTATAATTTTTCGATAATACCGGTACGTACCGGTACTGACGTTTCGGTATCGGTAATACCGTAACCGATTCCACTCAAATACCGTAACCGATACCGATACCGATACCGAAATAAAATATAAAACGATACCAATACCGATATCGATACCGTTATTCGTTTCGATTGCCAACCTTGATTTTAACACAACAAGTAAGAGTGATGTGCCGAATCTTCTATACCATCCAAAACGTTACAAAATTAAATAAAAAAATTGGGGGGCATTTTTGATAGGGTTTGGAGGGGGACGTAGGGGCACTTTCACCCTTGCGCTTAATCATTGCAAATTAATTTTTATTGGTTTTTGCACTTAAGTAATACAATTGCATTATTATTACATATTTTTTTATAACCACGCCCCAAAAAGGGGGCGGGCGTGAGTGTGCGTGATTTAAAATAACTCACGCACCCATCTCTAATAAACAGTACACTCATGAGCTGCAGTTACAACTACCATACGGAATATAAGGACAAAATATTATAAAAACAACTTGATTTTTAGTCTTTTTTTTTTCAAATAGATTTTTTAGCATCTGGAGTTCTTTCACAAAAAAATTGATAAGTCAAAAACCGCAAAAAACCGCAAACGGACATTCAGGGATTTATTAGATGAAATCATATATTTAAAGACCATATAGACGGATTTTCACTCTTTCACAGACAAAGTTGTTGAAACTCAATATTTATATCAAAAATACCCCATTTTTAGAGCATTTTTATTATTATTTTTTTTAATATTTCCAAAACATTTATCTAAACCAAAAAATTTTTTTATATGCTCAAATAACTAAATAAGACTGATCCATTATGAAGCTTTCAATTTTATAAGTCTTTATACAAAATATAATTACTTGAAATATCAAAATTTTCACTTTAAATCAATGCGCGCAAAAATAATAAAAATAATTGAACTTTAAACACACACTGCAAATAAAGTATACAACTTAGAACTTTGTTTTTTGCCATTATTGATGTTGAATTTTATCTACTTTAACCTGGTACCAAACACGGTTGTGAAAGTTAATGTTCAACTATTGAATTAATCGCCACTTTGGATGCATTTCACCCCTCTGTGCAGCGGTTTAATTCGAGGCTCTACCTCACCGACTAGTGTTGGTTCTAGCACTGGTCCAAAAGCCCGGCCTCGAGTCTAGTAAGGGTGCTTTGCGTTATCTTGGTGGCAAAATGAAAAAGTAACTTAAATCGTTAAAGATCAGGCATCGCCAGACAAGGCTTTGTTTGAAATTAATTAAATGAAATTTGATTGAGGCTCCTTGAGAGTATGCCTGATTTTCTTCCAACTACTGTCAACGCAGGGTTGTATCAAGGGCGAGCAATACTCGTTGCTTTTAGGAATGAAAGATCAGCAGCCATTTAAGGTTGCCTTAGTGGGAAATATAGGATCTGGACCAGCCCGAATCTCATGCATTGATTCCGATGGCTACAGGTGACACTGAAGTCATTCAGGTGACACTCAAGTCATTTTGAAGACCTTTTAACTCAGAATTTTGAGATTGCTAAATTGGTTAATGAGGAATTACTTTCGCTTTTATTCAAGATGACGGTATTATTAGATTTGACATTTTTCATATAGAAAACCAAGTCTACAAGGCGACTACACTCAAAATAATACATTAGTAGATTTACTTTTAATTTTTTTTTTTTGCTAATGCTAGTAAGCTAACCTTTAGCAAATTTTTAGTTGAGATTAGCATATTAGCAAAAATATCTTGTAAACTTCATTTAGCGCAGCGGTTACCAACCTATGGTACCACTAGGGGGTACGCGAAACTGTCCGCGGGGGTACGCAAAATTTTAGTAATTTGGACATTTGTTTTAGATTAACCTTTCAATACTGGTTCCGCATCTGGCTTCCAAAGTTTTCCATAACGTCAGGTTTTTAAGAAAGTTGAGGTCAAAGTTTACAAAAAACGTGTTTTTGTGCAATTTAGAGAGCATTTTTTGCGATATTTGAAATCCGACCACTTGTTTTCGATTAACCTTTCGATGCTGATTCCGAATATGGTTCCCAAATTTTTCTAAGATGTCAGGTTTTTAAGAAAATGTATGTCAAAGTTCTCAAAAAACGTTTTTGAGACAGTTTCTGATAGAGTGGAAATTTCGGTACCATTTTGTTAAGCTCTAAATGTCCTTTCATTGTACATATGTTTCATATCGTCACTGCGCCTAAAAATGGAGTCATGTGTAGTTTTTTAAATTTTTTTTTATAACATCTTTATGATCCCCTATTGGTCATACGTTTACCCACTAAACCGTTTTTTGATATCTTGATTGATTCAAAAGTTAGTAAAAGTAGCTATGTGTTAGTCATACTAAAAATGGTATGAAAAGGAGTTATGTGTTAAGCTACACATAACTTTTTTTGATAAAAAAGTAACAGAACGTGACAAAATGGACCACTTTTTTAGTAATATGAGGTTCACACATAGCATCCAAGTATTTTAAATGAATTTGTCAAGATTTTTTGCAAAATATTTTGCAAATTTTCATCCTGTTATTTAAATCCTAAATGGCGGGTAATATAGCCTTGTGAAAGCAATTAAATCATTGACGGCGGAAAATTTTAGTATCTAAAGTACAGCATCTTTCGCAGATGTCAATTTATGTCAAAGCTCTTAAATATTTACAAGAAAAAACAAAAAATCAGCACCAGTTTTGCGAAAAATCTGTTGTTCGCTGTTTAGTGAAGAGCTTTTAAATATCAAAATTTTAAGGACTTTGTATAACTAATGTCGCTTTAAACCGCCAACAAACTATATTAAGTCTTTGTCCCTCTCGAAAAGAAATTAACAATAAGAATGGTTTCATAAGCAAAAGGAGTTATGTGTAAAAAATATTTCCATTTACTAAAATTTTGTTACAAAAAGTACTTAAAAAAGGAGTTATGTGTATGTTTTTTGAAAATTTCTGTACCACTGGAAAACCGCTAAATGTTTCATATTTTTTTTTGCAGTATGTGGATAGCATATCGGTACAAGAATTTTTTGTAGAACAAACTTTTAAAAAATATCGCGAAGGGACGAAAATAAACTGTTTTTTTGCTCACATGAACACTTGCCCCAAAACACATGACTCCATTTTTAGGCGCAGCGACGATATGTTTCATTTGAAAAGTAACGAATTTGTTGATCTGCCCTTGTATTAAAAAAAAAAACATTTAAGAAAAATCAAAAACATTTTATTTCCGCCCTCTGTGATGTGTTTTTGGAACTTTTTTTAAGAGTTCAAAAACGTCCGTTGTTTTAAATTTTGGTGTAGAATCGACTGGTGAAATCAGATTTGCAATATTTTCAGCTGTTAGAAAAATCAGCTCAAAATCCGCGTTTCCAGATGCATTGAATCACCACAAGGAGCGAAAATTTTCCCCAAAAAATACCACCATTATTTTGCTCTCCCCTAAAACCTTCAAAAAATTATAATACCCGCAGATCAAAAATTTCAAAATTATTTATATGAGAAATTTTTTTAACGAAAACAAAAAACTCGCTAGGGGGTACGCGGCTGATAAAATTTAAAATTAGGGGTACGCGAGTCAAAAAGGTTGGTAACCGCTGATTTAGCGCATTAGCAATTTCAAAAAAAATTTGAACTATTTTTTTTTGCTAAATTTTAAATTGAGTTGACCAAATTTTTACAAACTTTTTTGCTATTGTTGTTAGCAAAAATAAATGGTATTTTTTTTTTAAGAAAACTTAAAATGGCGCTATGTCGGAAACTATGCCGGGTGGAGCAAAATAGAGGCCATTTTCAATTCTCGTGCTCTCCACAGTATCTCCGGCCTCTTCACATGTGTGGACCCAAATGGATCCTAACTTTGGGTCCAAAAAAGTTAGCATTCCGGAAAATTTTAAAAAGTCCAAAAGCATTTTTGTAGCTCTCAACACGTAGAACAAAACCGCAAAATAACAAAAAGCTCTCCGAGTAATACTTTTTAAGTTATCGAGTTTTTTAATTCTCAAAACCCCAGTGGTCCCCTAAAATCACGTATCTCAAAAACTAAGCAAGGTAGAGCGAAATGGACACAAATTTTGGATCAAAAACTAAGACGATTTTTAAGGAACCCAACTAGGTCTAGGCCCATCAGGGTCTTGACCTATCGGGTCCTCAAATGTGTATGAACTAAGTTGAAATAAAAAATATTTCAGTCAACTAATTTTTGGCAAAACATTTTTGCTTAATTTACCAAAAAAATTGTGGGTTCAAAATCAGCAAATTTTCTTTTAGGTTTTCAAGCTGTTTTTGCTAACATTACAGTCTTTTTTTTTTTGAGTGTAGAAGCCTATTTTAGACACAGCCAAACCAATAACATAGTCAGTGGGGGATGAGAATTCGGAAGAGGTTGATATTCAGGTGAGCACCCTTACAGTAATGAATGTGGTTAGTGTTGATGCCACCGATTCATCTCTAAATTGAGTTTTTACTCAGGAAGCGTGGCCCGGTTGAGGCAGTATCTTGAAAATTGAAGTCAACAAACTGGGTAAAAAATAGGCATAATTTTTCTTGGCTTTTGGATAAATTACAGTCTGGTTGACCATATGACAAATGTTTGTAATAGGTCTCTGAGTGAAGATGTCCTTCTGTAAAGCCTAGGGGCAAAATGGAGCCACCTTAATTGTCAAATGAGTTGCAGAAGAACAGAGATTTTTGCAGAAAGTTCTTTGCAGAAAGTTCTTTAAAAAGGAAGAAGACTGGATAGCAACTTCTGTGAAAAACATAGAAGACGTTTCTGAGGCATGCAGGCTGCGCAAAGTTCTAGTTGCTTCTTCTCTTGCACCATGGGATACCTGAAGTGGGGAGTGTCTGGATCTCCTTCTAAAAATTAATTTTCCGGGCAATTCCCTGACGCCGATTCAAATGGATGATCAGTAGTGGTAAATCCGATTCTTGAAAAAACTTCTATGAAAACATAGAAGACGTTCTGAGGCATGCAGGCTACGCAAACTTCTCGTTGTTTCTTCTCTTGCACTATGGGACACCTAAAGTAGGGAGTCGCTGCATCTTATTTTCAACATTTATTTTTCGGGCAATTCCTTGACGTCGATTTGAGTTTTGGAACGCGCTAAAGCCCAAACATATGAAATTGGTTCGAGGATAAGAATTAATTCTACAATAATTTGTGTGCTTAAACGCTTCAGACCCTATCAATCCCCTGGACCTACTTGTAGAATTCCGGCTAAAATGCAGTAAGTGGTGGACTATATTACATAGAAGAATTTTCTGAAGCATCTAGACTGCGCAAAAGTTCTGACTATTTTTGCTTGCAACCTGGAATACCTGATTTATCCTACTGCGGTGTGGTCTACTTGTAGTGAGGTCACCCAACTGGTGTATCGCTGGGTATCATTCGCAACACGCAATTTTTTTGACAATTTTCGACTTCCAAGTTTTTGAAATTGCTTTGATAATAAATATGCCAACAATAATCTAGACGACTAAACGCTTCAGGTCTTTTACATCTCCTGGACGTGATGTCATAATTTAAACTATATACCCCTTGGTTGTGTAATCTCTTAACAGTATTCATAAACTGGTCCTATATTCCTTTAAAATAGTGGGATGCCAGAGTTGTTTTTATACCAAAAGCTGGGAAAAACTCCCAAAGAGTTCCGAAGGATTTAAGACCAATTAATCTATCTTTATTTTTATTAGGGACAATGTTACGAATGATAGACTCATATTTGCGTATAGTGATTGATCAGGGGTTTCTTTTGACGAGGCAAAATACATACATCAAGTATAGATCAATGGATACAGCTCCTTATGAGTTCATTGGTGCCGTCGACACATCGCTCACAAATGAGCTGAAATCGCTTTCAGGAGGAGATACTTCGACGGTGGTTGCTGTAATTACCGGACACTGTCCTATAGAAAAGCACGCTGAGCGGTTAAATGCGTTGTCAAATAACTTTTTCTGGAGTTAAAAGGGAGAAGAGGAGTTGGAAACTACATAACACTTTATCTGCCATTGCCCTGCATTTTCTGGTCAGAGAATTGCTACACTGGTATCCAGGGAGGTGTACGATCTTTTTGCCTTAAAGTTTGTTTATGCTAAGGGTGTGGGGTCTAACGTCCAAACTTAATTTTAAAAGTACCTAGCTATAACCGGTAAGAATTTCATTGCAATCGGTTCGAAACTTACAGAATGGCCGACAAATTTTGAAAATAAATTACTGTGTAGTGAAGAAGAAATAAAATAAGGTATTATTTAATCCATGTTTGGTAAGAGATAACAGAATATGTTATTAGTAAGTGAAATACATTACCTGGTAATGTATTATATAATCGCTACCCTTTACCAAGGTTTTGCTGGGATTGTACATCACTGCTTTGTGTAATGTGATGCACTTCAAATACATTTCACTTGTAATTTTGACATTTTCATTTGACAATTGATTGAGGTTGACATATCTTATATTATGAACTAAAAACAAAATTATTGAATTTATTTTTCTATTATTTTGTTCTTTCAATTTCATCTTCTCTATTATTTTAGGTTTAAGTTTCCATTTAAAGGGCCATTTAAGAAAGGTTAAGTCTTAAAAAAAAATGTAAATACTGTAAAGTATTTGTTTTAAAACAAAACAGAAAATTTGTTGTGAAACATAATACTCTGTGTATTAAATTGCGGTTTTTAAAACAGACTTTTTTTCCTAAACTTTTGTATTTAATTGCTTTTTTTGGTGGGCGGGGAATAAAATGTTAAATGAATATGCGTATTTTGTTTAATTATGTGTCACATTATTAGCTTCTGTTACGAAACGGATATTAAAACTTACACTCCATTAAATTCTATTTCATTTTTCCTCAACATTAGTTTCAGGTGGCAGTTTTTTTCTAATTATTACACAAAATTTGTTTGTTTTTATATACAGTCGACTCAAAAAGTGAGTGTTCACTACCATTTTTTACATTGAAATCATTTGTTTAACAAGAAACTGATTTTTTTATGTATGTCATACTAATGAATTTAATTTTTTATGATAATTTTTTTTTAATATTACACTCTAATTAAAATGATTTCAGTTTCCTACTATAAATTGGGTAAATTTACACAAAATGTGTAGTTTTACCAAAAAATTATTGGAAATTTACACATTTATAGTAGTATATTATTTGAATTTGTTGAAATTTACCCAATTTATAGTAGGAAACTGGACTCATTTGTTTAGAGTGTACATATTAATATTTTAGCAGCCCATAATATTTTCCATATATTTTTTTTCGTTAAACCAACACTTAGAGCATTGTGTAGTTATTAGAAAATTAGGTTATGAGGAGGAGGAAAGAGGGGGTAGTGTTTCTGAATATTTGTCTTGAATTTCTGTACATTGAAAGAGTCTGGAAATCAGTGCACAGTAGTAAATTCCGGCCAAAACCCTATTACTTCTTTAATTTTTTTATGTAAACTTAAAAATGTTGTAGGTAGGTTAGGAAGATGTTGTGACTTAATCGTCAAATTTCATCTATCTTCTTTTTTTATGTGGTTTCCACAGCTCAAAAAGCTCTTTATTTGATATAAATGACCCATCTTTAAAAGGCTCTAACTGAAAGACTTGGTAAAACTTGGTACTGATGTTAATTAGTACTTACTTGGGAACCCTTACACTAATTTGTGGTATAGCGACTTAAGAGCAATTTTGAACAAAAGTATTTTTTTGGGCTTTCCAAAGTTTGTATTTTTCATAAATTTTTCATATTTTTAGATTTATTTTCACCACCACTGTTAAAACTGATCCACGCACTCGAAATTACCGAAATGAATATGACATGTAAAAATAATCCTAAATTTTCAAAATATATCAATTTCAAGACAAATATTTTTTTTAAGTTTACAGCCTATTTGGATTTCAAAGTTGCAAATCACAACTTTTAATTTAAAAGTTTTAAATTAAAAAAAATAAATTGAAATACTCAACTTCGTTATAAAATCTAACCTAGTCAAGGGATTGACACAAAACTTTGTAGTCGCATGTTTTGAAGCGTTTGCTCTCATTTGGCATCAATTTGGAAAAACATTTTTTTTTTGTTTTGGCAGGTTTTTACCTCTGTGCAGTGCACACAGGGCCAGCCAGATCGATTTCCGGCCAAAAGTCCTTATATTCAATTCTCAAAAAATATCTATACCAATTTGTTGGACATATATAGGAGCTAGTTTCCTGAACTTATCTTTATGATCCAACTACACCCTTTCCTTTGACAGGTCTTTAAAGTTAAAAAAGTTGAAAAAAAAATTTTAAGTGGAGATACTTTTTTATTTTTTTTTTACACACTTCTATTGCTAATGATCAACTTTTGATTTGCAGGGTTCACCCTTATATCGTCGAACTATATTCAATAAATGCCAACTCGAAAAAGCTTACTGTTCAGGAGAGCTAAAAAACTGGTTATTTCGCATATTATTGCAAAAATAAACAATGTACCTTCCACAAGATGGTTTAAATATTCTAAACAATTTTTACCTATGCAAAAATTTTCATATTTTGCGCTTGTTTGCGTATTTTTCAGAGATGGCATTTATTACTATATCAAAAAACAAATATTTTTTTAGAGTTGGCATATTTTGTCGGAAAATAAAAATAATTTTTTTTTTGAAAAATTTTAAATTTTTTTTTTTTTTGGTTTTTGTTATCCTTAGTACGGTAATTGCAAAAACTGAAAAAAAAATTAAAAATCTTTGCATATTTTTAAAAGTTACTAGCTCCGAAAGCCTTTTAATCTCAGGGTGGTCAACTTTGGCACTCTGTAACTCACGCTGTATTGTAAAAGGGTCACTTTAAACTAGCTACATTAAAAGCATATATCATTGACTTTATTTCGCCCACTCATAATGTTTCAATCTGATAAATAGTTTGAAAGTTACATAAATATAAGCAATTTTTTTTTTGCAAACACTATTTCCCGATATTTTTAAAATGACAATATCTTGAGAACCAGTCATTAGATATCAAAATCTTTACAAGATTCGTGTTTAGCATGGCAAATGCAATAAGATATGTGGTCTAATTTTTTTTGAAAAATTTTTTGAAAAATTTTTGGAAATTTACAATGGGAGTTGGCATTTATTTCCACCAAAAAAATAAGTACTTTGAGTTAGCAGAATAACAAAAATGGATGTAAAACGACAAAAAAATATTTTTTTGCTCTGAAATTTTTATGGCAGATAGGTATTACATAGGGGAGCTATTTGCCATCGGAAACTCATTTCCGTCAAATTTGAGTTGGCATATTTTGAATATAGGTTCACGATATATTAGCCTTTGTAACGAAAATAATATGGAAAAATATAACTCATTTTCCTGACAGCAATTCGCGTTTTTGTGAAAATAACTATGATTTTTTAGTTATTGACGTCGCTCCGAAAAAATCCTTAGCGATCCTCAGTGCGATACAATCAGTCTATATTTTTTCTTATATAGAATAGATCCATATCTTTTGAAAAAAGTTGCCCAAACTTGCTCGAAGTGATAAATGGCGAAATTACAGCTATATATGCAGTGGTCCGAGATTTGTTTTAAAAAAAAAAATTTAACCCAAAATAATGTTTTACGGCTTGATTAGTTTTTTGTCGTCAGAGAGTGCTTTAAGTGTAGAAAAAAAAAAATTATCTACATTTCTAGTTTTTGTAGAATTATGGAAAATATCATTTCCAATTAAATTCAAAGATTCTTTGTTTTTCTATAAAGACAGTTGAGCTCAGGCTCTAATTATAATTATGTATTATAATTTTTTAATAATGTTATATATGGTTTGAATTGAGAAAGGTGTGAAAGAAAAATTTATTTTTCTAAAAATTTAAGACATCCTGGTTCGTTTTTTACTAGTTTCATATAATCCAGTTATTATAATCATCAGAAAAACTTTTAATGTCAAATTTATTTAGTTAATATTCAATTTTATTCTATATGTGAAAATTATTAACAGATCGCAGCCACCAGGGATTGAACCCATGATCTGTAATGTTTTTGCTATTAACTGCCTCTTAGGTACGATCACTTTTATTGGATTTCATAAATAAAGAAAAAAAGTGAATAATTTGTCGTCACCATTTCCAAAAGCTTTTCTGAAACGAAGTAAGTCATTTACACCATTTCCATATTTATATCAAATATAAAAAAAAATATTTATAAAAATTATGTGCATAGATTTAACTTCAGACACTCTTTATACTCTAAAAACTAATTTTTAGTTAGATCAGACAAAGTCAAAAATTCTAGCCGCGATATTGTTTCCGCCATATTGAATTTTATCATTTCGATTTTAAGATAACAGACCCGGAAATTTACAAGGCCATACTTTCAGCTAGCTTCAACAAAGAAAAGGAATATAACTCTTTTTTAATTATTTGTTACAAACTTTACTATGCATATCTAGTCCGCCATTTTGTTTTTCAAAATTCACGTCAGTAATTCTGATTCAGTAACTCCAAGACCCTCTTAAAACAAAATTTGAGTTAAATCGGCCAATTATTAAAAAAAAATTGTCCGCCATATTGGATGCGCCATTTTTATTTTTTTAGTTTTTAAG
Organism: Pegoplata infirma; assembly: GCA_963921195.1. Classification (NCBI taxonomy): domain Eukaryota; kingdom Metazoa; phylum Arthropoda; class Insecta; order Diptera; family Anthomyiidae; genus Pegoplata; species Pegoplata infirma. The sequence continues at coordinate 172,210,069 of OY992539.1, forward strand.
TTAAATTTTGAAATTAGCGTCCCGAAATACTCTAGAAGCACATTTTCAGCCGAATCCAACAACGATAAAGACTTTTGGCCGGAGTTGGATCATTCTGTAAACTTTAAGAAGCATATTTAGTCCGCCATTTTGTTTTTCAAAATTCGGAGTAACAATTCTTATTCAGTAACTTCAAGACCCGCATAAAACAAAATTTGAGTCCAATCGGAAAATTTAAAAAAAAAAAAAAAATCCGCCATATTGGATCCGCCATTTTGATTTTTTTTTAGTTTTTAGCTAAATTTTGAAATCAGCGACCTCGAGTTCCCCTAATAGCACATTTTCAGGCGGATCCAACAACGATAAAGACTTTTGGCCGGAATTGGATCATTCTGGCCCTCTGTGAAGTGGTGCGATTATTCAACATACGGCTAGTTCGACTGATAAACGATACACGAACCCTCTCTGCAATGCGCTGTGCAATAACCGGACAATGGACTGCAAACAGATGTGATCTACTAGACAACCGAGTGGTGCGAACAAAAACTCGGGTTCTGGGGATAAGTTCATTAATCTCAGCAAAACAAAATATCGATTGAACAGAATTACATAACCCACATGCGGACGATGCTCCAATGGGTCAATGGAGTTGATACCCAATTGTCAGTAATAAAAATCAACGCCCTTCTTTGCACATGGTCCAAGAGCTCCAAAATAGACTTTGAAGCCCTTGCGCATATTTGGTAGTTGTTTTCATCTTCGGTCAGATGTTGGTATAAATAGTAAGGAGATCGGATGAGGTTAAGTACTACTTACACCGGATTAAAAATTCGCGACACTTGAATGCTTTTTTCGACACTTGAATAACGTGCTTATTTCAACGGACATTGAATTTTCATGCCCACAACATCAAGAGTGTCAGATTCCTCAATACTTATACCACCCATATATACAGATGACGCTGTTGGTTCCACATTACTGTTGGTCAACATACAGCATTAATTCTTGTGTGCATTCAACTTGACCCTATTCGCAAGACCACCTCAGAGATTGTCAACAGATTATGATTAAGGGTGTCATTCATAATTTGCCTTTTGCCCTCAACCTCAACAAGGCTTGGCCTACCATCAATGGAAAATGAATGACAAATGTTACTGTCAACTGCAAAAAGGTAGATAGGATTCGAAGTTTGACTTTGGGGAAGTTTTAAATTTTCCCATATATTAAGGGTCCACCTTAATGTTGGTATTACTTTATATCCATACACGACTGCCAATCAATTTTTTTTTTTTTAATAAAGTTAACAACAACTAAGCAAAATAATTTAATGAAATTTATCACCTTAATGGTGAATTTAATCAAGAGTAATAAAAATAAGAATGTCTTCTTCGATTTCTTTTCAAAGTCACAATGTCAATGAAGCAGCATAAGGTGTTATTGTTCATTGCCCGGTTGTATTGCAAGGATTTCATAAGAATCCTTGTTTAATACAATTACCTCAAATTGTTAACAATTTTAATAACGTACACACATGCAGATACTAATACTCACATACACATGTACTTTCTAAGTACTTATACAAATTTATGCCAACATATGGAGGAAGGATATCAAAATATGTAACAAAAACAAAACAGCAACAAAAGTACTCGAAGGACACCCAAAAAAAAAACACAAACAAAATGCTCCAACAGAACATTGACAACGAAGTAAACAACAACATCAAATGATGTTGATGAAAATGAAGCCATAAATTACAGCTGATGACAAGAGATACAATAACAACAGAAATAACTGAAGAAAGACAAAATAAGAGGAAGGAAAACAAAATATGTATATTTGTATATGGGACATTACATGCCGAATCACACATTTTCGGACACGACCCCCATCGATTTTGCTAATATTTGATATTTTTTTAGAACGCTTTAAATGCAACTTGCACTACAATTTTCAGCCCTTCACACAGTGGGAAAAAACACCAATTTGGCAGGAAAAAAATCATATCTTCTAAACTATTGGTCTGATCCGATAACAATACTTGGTGATTTTATAGCTAAAGATATGAGCTTTTTGTATAATGAATAATAAGAAACTGTTTTTCAATACAGGGTGCCCCAAAAGGTGTTATATACGACTACCTCAGGAGTATTTTTTTTTTGTACCTGTTAGCTGTGGAAAACGTGACAGCGTTTTTTTTGTAGCTCCATAAGAATTTAAACAAGTTAAAAAAAAACATTGTTTATGTAATTCGTTACGATTGAGCCTTCGCAAAACAGATAACGTATGGAAATTTATACATAATATAACTAATAGCACCCTTTAAAAGAAATCAAACACTTGGTAGGTAACCGCTTACCCTTTCCGATGCACGGCAATGACAAGTTTACTATTATAAACAATTAACTGTGATAGCCCAATAAATTGTCAACATTTGATAGTGTGTATTTCCCTAATGGGTTAACTAAATTTTAAGCTTTTTACGGTTTTAAGTGCAGTCACTATCCCGCTTTAAAATCGCATTAAAACTTTGTTAAAATCTGTTAGTTATATTTCGAATTATTTCCCGCTAGATTGGCAATTTTTCCCACTGTGCTTCATAGCAAATTTGTTTTGATTTATCTTTTGATTTATTTTTCAAAATTTAAGTATTTTCAAACAAATTTAAAATTTTAATTAATTTTGACCAGTAAAAAAAATATTTATATTTTAAAAAAAGTTGACCATTAAAAAAAAACTATGAAAAAATTATTCAAAGTATATAGGAATGTTAGCAGGGGCGCACAGTGAGACAGCCCTATAGTAACCGCGGCAAAAAATGGGTTTTGGCGTGTCGTCTAATTTGGATGAAATTTTCACAGTATATTAACAGATATATGGGTAACAATTCCCTGAAATTTCAGCCTCATAACTTCATTACTTTTTGGTCTAGAGCAAGCCAAAGTTGAGGTATGCCAAAGCGCTTGAAATATGTTAGTTCAATATGTAACATTCAAAAGCTTATTAAATAAAAAATACATAACAAATATAACTTTAAAGTATTTTTATACCCTCCACTTAGTGATAGAGGGTATATATAAGTTTGTCATTCCGTTTGTAACTCATCGAAATATCGGTCTGGGACCCCATAAAGTATATATATTCATGATGCCCGATCGATTTTAAGACGTTCTAGCGATGTCCGTCTGTCCGTCTGTCCGTCTGTCTGTCTGTCTGTCTGTGGAAAATGCTCTCGCCGACCAAATATTGCTCAGAGATGACTGAAACTTAACATATATGTTGGAAGTTCTCCCGAGAAGTTTGGTATTGGATTTGAGCGATATCGGTTCAACGGTTCAAAAGTTATGAACGAAAATGTAAGCACACCTCAAAAATTTCAGTACATTCAACATAACCTAAAAATACAAAATGCTTTAATTCGGCTTCTGGTTGACATATGTGAACATAATTGAACACCAAATGGTATTTAAACAAGTACGAACATATTTTTTGACAAAAAAAGAAAAAAATCGCGGATTTTTTTTTCTACCAAAATTTTTTTTCGCGGAATTTTTTTTCAAATTTTTTTTTTTTTTCAAAAGTAGTTTCCTTTTAAATAAAGTTGTTTGCAATAATCTTTTTGAAATTGTGGAGGGTATCACTACATTCGGCAAGGCCGAATTTAACTTTTTTACTTGTTTTAATTAATTTAGTTGTTGTAGAATGAGTAGATGAAAAAAATAAATAAAAAAAAAAAACACAAAAAAAATTTCTTAACAACAGAATTGTGGTGTAAAAATTGAACATTTTGCATTTTCAATGGACAAGGAAATATAGAGCAGCCCCTCGCCCTAGGTGAAGACTTATATCAAATGAAAGATTGAAGTCTCAGCTTTCATTTAAAGTAAAAGAACTATAGCAAAAGTTTGCAAAAGTACTTTAAACATACAAAAAAATACAAAAAATATGCAACGCGCACATTCTGTCGCTATACGTATGTCAGCATGCAATAGCATGTGATTTTTTTATTGTTTACACATATTCCCTTATTGTTTATTATTATTTTATTTACATTATTCATTTGATTGATAATTTTTTTGAAGGTCATTGACTTTGGGTTAGATAGTTGCATAATTTTTAATTTAAATTGATAGTGCAAGCTGTTGTTCTTATCTAAGTTGTGTTATGATCACTTTCTAATGTGGTTAGTTTAATTGTTATATATTGAATTTAGATGTTGCATTATTTATTGGGTTAAGTAATAATGAGTGTTCTTGTAATGATCTCTTTTGATAAGAGATTAGCATTTCTCTAACATATTGAAAAAATTAGAACACCATGATGATATTAAAAAATTATTGATAGAGTGAAAAAAAAAATGTTCTTTTTTATTGCATTTCCATGGGAGGTGGGCGTAATAGTGGGCGTGTTATTGTTGTTTTTGCATGAAACATTTGAAATGATATAAATTACAGTAATATCAAATTTGAAGGTTGTACCTAAAATATTTTAGAAAATATGGCAATTTTTATGTTGGGGTTGTATGGTGGGGGTAAAAGTGGGCCAAAGTTCAAAATTTTTTCCGATAATGTTTGTAACAATATAACATTCAAGTATACCAAAATTGAAAGTTATACCTTAAGTATTACGGAAAATACGGCATTTTACAAATTTCGATTGTATGGGAGGTGGGCGTAAAAGTGGGCGTATTTTCATAATTTTTTTTTCAAAAAACTGGAATTGTCTCAAAAGTAACCTGTGCAAAATTTCGGAGCTCTACAATGACTCCTTGTATTTAATGCCGGCGTTGTCTCACTGTGGGGCGGATCCAGCTCTTGAGCTTGGGGGGAAGTTTTTATAACTTAAGATCCATTTTTTGTGAACCACTTCTTTAGATCGGGTTACAGATATGTTTTATAACTAAAATTTAAGAAATAACTGTTTTTAAACTCGTCTCAGAACTCTTACACTAGTTTACAGAGTTTTTTTTATCTCGCTCTGAATCTGAAAATGTAGAACAGTTTTCGAGATATTGATAGATTTTCAACTTTTTACTTAATATACCCAGTGTGAAACATTTTTCCTATAAAAAAAGTCTCAAATACGAACACCCTTTTTATGGAATAGTTCTAAAAGTTTAAAAAAATTTCCAAAAAAACATTCGGATTCCAATACAGAATTCGTTAAGAAAAAAAATTAGATTCCAAAAAAATGGGTTTTAGTATCTGAAACATCTTTGCTTAAGGAAAATTATTGTGTTCTATCGAATTCAGATTTTCTTTAGAACTTTTTAGATTCCGATGATGTTTTTTATGAAAAAATGGATGTAAATCGAGATTTTCCTTATACAAAAGTAATTCTAAAAATGTTTACTTCTTTTAGAGATTTCTTAATAGAAAATTGTCCAGTTCTAAATATGTTTAAGATTTGATGCATATCTCTTGATAAACAATTTTTAGACTCCAAGGAATTTTCCAAACTCAAACATTTTTTGTACCAAAATTTTTAAATTCAAAGAATAAATTCTAGAAAAATATTTTTCTTTAAGGAAAATTTTCCGATTTCCGATCAAAAACACAGCTCAACAAGAAAATACGTATTGGATTCTGGTTAGTGATTTGGATAGTGTCTGTTGCGTTGATTCCTAATCCGGAGCCCAAATTTTTCTATCACGTCAGGATTTTGAGTAATTCGCGGTTAAAGTGCCGAAAAAGGGCATTTTTGACCTTTTTTTAAAGCTTATAAAATAAGATCCTGACATGCAAGTGACTTAGTATCAAGCTCATTCGAAAGCATGCAATTTTCTCTTAAAGATAAGATAAAATGTTCTAAAAATTTAATTTTCTAAAATGGTAAAAAAATCATTAGCAAAAAACCTTCCATTTTTTCAATATTTAGTTTATTTACACAGTGTTTTTTAACAAATTTCCATACAAATTCATACGAAAATTTAGATTTAAAACACTTGTGGCTAATGATTTTTTTTACCATTAAAAAAAAATTAAATTCCAAGAAGATTTGATCTTGCCTGAAAGAGAAAATTACACACTTTCGAATGAGCTTTATACCAAGTCATTTGCATGTCAGGATCTTATTTTATAGGCGTTCAAAAATGGTCAAAATGGACATTTTTTGACACTTTAACCGCGATTTTCTCAAAATTGTGACGTGATAGAAAAATTTGAGTGACCGTTTTGGAATCGGGGCACCAAACCCTATCAACTTTTTTTGGTTTCATCCAAAACGCAGCGACGAACCTCAGATTTGTAGACCGGTGAAATCTTTGGAAGAATTCAGATTCTGTTATATTATTTCCGAAAAATGAATAAAAATAACAAAAACCTCTTATGTCGAGAGATTTTTGCAAAAAAAAAAATGTTCAGGTTTTCAGACAAAAATCAGAAGTTTTTTGATTCTAAAAAAAAAATTTTACACCGTACAGTTTGTCTACTCTTTTTTCCTTTTCTTCTTTCCCTTTCTTCTTTCCGTTTCTTTTTTCTCCTTTTTCTTTTCTTTTTCCTTCTTTTTTTCTTTTTCAAAATCGATTTGGGGCGAAATTTCCCCTATCCCCCCCCCCCCCCTTGGATCCGCGCCTGAACGTTATCATGTCCCGAAATGAGGAAATTTAGGAAACGCTTAAGGGCATACCACAAAAACAATGCTTTTGAAGATTAAAGAGCTGATTACAAAAAAAAAATTTGGATGCCATCTTGAGGGCAAAACTAGCACTTAAAGTTTGCATCTGTAGTGCAAAAAAATATTGTTTTTTATTTTTAAAATTTGTGCCAAAAGTTTTGATTTGTAGAGTACATTGGGGAAAAAATATTTATTAAGTTTCCATGGAGCAATTTTGGTCTAGAACAGCGGTTACCAACCTTTTTGGCTCGCGTACCCCTAATTTTAAATTTTATCAGCGGCGTACCACTAACGAGTTTTTTGTTTTCGTTAAAAAAAAACTTTACATATGAAGGGCTTATTGTAAAAACTCGATAAGCAACATTTCATTTTATGGTGGTTTTTGCCTTGAAACTTTTAAAATTATGTAGAAAATAGATCTTTTGAAGAACTTTCATACTCAAGATACTTGTACGAAGGGTTTATGCAAAAATTCTGCCAAAAATCTATCAATGGAACATCAGTAGAAGACAAAAAACACCAAAATATAAAATATTGCTTATCAAGTTTTTGCAGTAAGCCCATCATATAAATGTTAGAGTTAATTTTGAAATTCTTGATCTGTATTACAATTTTTTGGAAGGATTTAGGGGAGATCAAAACAATGGTGGTATTTTTTTTGGAAAAATGTTCGCTCCTTGGGGTTGTTCAATGCATCTGAAAAGGCGGATTTTGAGCTGATTTTTCGTTTTATATACTTTTATGAATTTGAATGAAACACCCTCTTATATACAATGAAAATGCATTATAAGCTTAACAAAAATGTCTCAAAAATGCCCAAAAACATGTTTTTGAGAACTTTGACATAAATTTTCTGACATCATAGAAAAATTTGGGAACCATATTCGGAATCAGCATCGAAAGGTTAATCGAAAACAAATGATCAGATCTCAAAATATCATCCAAAAATATCACAAAAAATACTCTTTAAATTGCACAAAATACAAATGCGGAACCAGCATTGAAAGGTTAAATAAATGATTGTCCAAATTACTAAAATTTTGCGTACCCCCGCGGACAGTTTCGCGTACCCCCTAGTGGTACGCGTACCATAGGTTGGTAACCGCTGGTCTAGAACAATGTTTTGAAATTTTGAAAATATTTAATTTATTAACTTTTTTTTTTAATTTATTATATAAAACTCCGTTTTGTACTAAAACTTAAACTCAGTTTTATAAAAAACTTAAAAGAATTCCTACATATTCCATTTTAAACAAAAACTTAAAAAAATAAAATAAATTAAACATTTTCAAATTTTCAAAACTATGCCCTAGACTAAAATTGCTCATGAAAACTTTGTAAATATTTTTTCCTCAATGTTCTCTTCATAACGAAACCTTTGACACCAATTTTAAAAATAAAAAATATTTTTTTTCCAAATGCACTATGGATGGAAATTTTAGGGGCTGGTTGCCCCTGAAGATGACCTCAAAAAAATTAAAAAAAAAATTTTCTTGTAATTAGCTTTTTAATAAGCATCGTTCTGGGGGTATGACCAAAAATTGTTCTTTGCGTGACCCGGCTAATGTATCCTTAAAAATTAAAGTCGACGTTTTGAAAAGTAGGAAAACTTTGCATAAAAAAATAAAAATTCTACTTTAAATTACGCAATTCTTATGCCACAATTCGAGATGTTATAACAATTAGTTATGTATATTAGTTTTTGACTCTGATTAATTTAATATGGTGCTCCACAAAAATGAAGTTGTTAGATATTGATATTTATATGAGTGTAAAAAACGTCTCATACACGAAAAATTATTGACTTACAATTAAATCTATTGATCAACAAAATTTATATGAGTCAATCAATGTTTTGATTAAAATTTTTCTTATTTTTTTAACTGCCGAATTGCAAATTTTCAACATACCAGATTTTTTTCGCTTTAATTTATTTGAATAGATTAATTCAAAAATATACAAAATAATCGGGTTTTATTTTTTTTATTGTTGGCAACATATTGGAATGCAAAATATATGCATTTTTTGATAATTTTGTCATAAACTTACAATTCATTTGTTAAATCAATCATTATTTTGATTGACTTTAAATAAAAAATTGATCAATCTTTTGATCAACATCGAAAAAATTTTCAATAAATTTCCTACAATTTGATAATTGGTATAACAATTTTTTTAATTGAAGGAATTTCAATCAAAAAATTAAAAAAAAAAAAAACGCGTTTTTGTTGATTGAAATTCGTTTCTAAATTTTTCTGTGCACATAACTTTTTTTTATTCTTCAAGTTCCAATGTAATAATTTTTTGATTTTTTCTAGTATCTTTACAAAAAATTTAATTGGAAATTCAGGCCAGATCTGCCATATTTACTTATTTATCGGCATTTTACCGATTTTTTGCCTCAAAATTTTCAAAATGTCGAATTGCCGATTTTTGCTAAAAAGTTTATTGATCAACTCTAAAAAAACGGACACTTTTTATACCCTCCTATTAGTGATAGAAAAATTTATGTATGTATATAAGTTTGTCGTTCCGTTTGTAACACCACGAAATATCGGTCTAGGACCCAAAAAAGTGTAAATATCCATGGTCCTCCATCAATTTTGAGTCAAACTATCGATGTCCGTCTGTCTGTAGATAACACAACATGTTCATTATAGTGGATCGATTTTTTTCCGATTTCTCTTAGCACAGGGGTCAGAGCAGTCGCCTTTAATATCAACACAAATAAACATTGAACCTGCACTCAGAAAAAAAATTAACTAAAAATGGGAAAATTACCTTAATTCAAGGAAAATTGATAATGATTTAGCTCCATTTCCATGTTTTCCTTCTTTTAAGTTCATATTTTTCTTAAAAATAAGGAAGGTTAGGTTAGGTTATGAAGGATGACACTGGTAGAAACCAGCGCCCATAGAGGCCGTGATGTGGCCCATTATGATTCCTTTGAAACTTTGATCCTCTCTCTTCTTCTATTGTGTAGCCAAAAGTGGTTCTTTATATGCGTCCCATTTAAATGCCTTTATAAATTCTAGCAGGGTCCAAGGATTCGTGCCTCGTAATTCGGATAAATTCTGAAAAATAAAAGAACCAAAAATTTTTAATCTTTTAAATGACAGTGCAGGGCATTCGCATAAGAAATGATAGGTATCTTCTACGGATTCTCTGCATCTACATTGGGGTGGGGCGATTTGAACATCTTAATGGGCGCTTCGCGTTTCTGATTCTTGGTATTGTACTGAGCAAAGAAGTCCACTAGACCATACGTCTACGGTGAAAATCGAGCTTCCAATTTTTGACTTGCAGATTTTTCTCAGACTTTATTTTTTTGGAAATTTTCTTGGGCTCATATTTCGTAAACTATTTGAAATTTTGACTTATTTTTGAAAGTAAAGTTGTAGGTAGCTATTGTCTCGGGCTACAATTTCTCTGAACATATTACTTAGAAAAAACTTCGTTTTCATGGTCAAAAATGTAGAAAATTCACCACCAATAAAAATAAGTTTTATTGTATTAAAAATTGTTATTTGTCATTTGCCGATTTTTTTAAATTCAAGTGCCGATAATGCCGTTTTTTTTTTTTTTTAAATATGACGATTTTTCATAAAAATCCTCTGGCACCCCTGATTCAGGCCTTTTTAGAATTAATTTAAAACATGTGAGGAAAACACAATATGAAGAATACTATGACATTGGAGCTTGAATCAATAATCAAGTGATCTGCCAAAAGTAAGATGCCTGGGGAAGTTGGTTGGTTTTCAACCGATTTTAGGTTATAGTACCATATTAGAGAGACATTTTACTCCAAATTATAATTCTGTAACCATTTAAATTCAAACTTAACTCAAAATATCGAAAAAATTAATAAAACGACACATTTTTTTAAAATCATAATATGATATCAAAAAACTGAGGGGGATCGAGGTGGGTCGTGCCCGAAAACGTGTGATTTGACATGGAATGCCCCATATAAAAACAGTAAAAGGAAAATTGGCAACAAATACAAAACAATTTTTAACATTATACAAATAAGTACATACATACCTATGAAGATATGTAGGTTTGTATATTAGGATGGATTGAATTTATGTTTTTGGTGAATTTTGTTCCGCCGCTTATCGACACATATGTTGGAATACATGTAAAATCAATGTGGTAAAAATTTAATGCAGACTGGTGGTCACATTTCATTGTCTCCGTGCCATTGAAAATCTGCTGAACGCTCCGAAAAATAACCTAGCCATTTCCGACGAACTAAGGACGTACCACAACAAGCATTTGCCAATAAGCTAAATTCGATCTAACCTGAAATGTATGTGGTTGTGTGCTTTTTTAATACAATCATATGTGAGCATAACAAGGAACCGAATCAGGCAAATATGATTAAATTGGTGTGATAGTACTTCATGTATTAGAGTGACTTGATGTTAGATAAAAAAATATTTTATTTTTTTTATATTTTCTTTAGGAATTTTCGGGGAATTTCTTATTTCGTTTTTTAATAACAAATATGAATGCCAAGCATCGGTAGCCTCCAAGTTGTGCTTCGAATGAAAGCGTTACTGTTTAACACGTGAATTCGATATTAAATCCACTACGTTAGAAAGGGAATTCTTAACCGTGGGCCGATTTTTCTGAAACTTAATACCAAACTGACCCAAAAAATAAAATCATCAATAGCATTCAATTTGTCTTTTAAAAGATAATGTGTTTTCAACATACAAAAAAAAAAAATAACTAAAAAATCCTTGTCTTGCTTAGTTGTTGATATACGGCATTTGGGGGACTAATAAGGTCTTGACCATTTTAAAAACTAGATAACTCGAAAACTATTTCTTATAGGGCTTTCGGGTATTTTGATGTAGTGTTCAACAAGTCAAGAGCTACAAATATGATGTTGGACTTTGATGTGTCGGCAGTATATATGTATAAGAGTGGCCCGAAATGGCACTTTTATTAAAATCTAAAGGCTGCCCTGAAGCCAAATTTAATGCAGATTACGAATCTGTGCTAAAAATATTGAGTATTTTTGCAGTTATTCGCAATTTTGTAAAACTGGAAAAAATATCAAAGATTTCAATGATATTTTTGAAATTATCTTAAAATGATTTAATGAAAAATCCTAGGTATTCGATGTTTTTAATCTACTGACCAAGCGCTTTAATTATGCAAAGGAAATTAATTTAATCTGCAAACACCATCACAAAAAATATACGCACACAAAAAAATATTGGCTAACAATTTTCAATTAAATCTATTGATCAACAAAATTTAAATAAGTCAATCAATGTTTTGATTAAAATTTTTGTTATTTTCTTTAACTATGGAATTACAAATTTTCAACATAACAGATTTAAATAGATTAATTCAAAAATATACAAAATAATCGGGTTTTACTTTTGTTTTTTTTTTACTATTGTTGGCAACATATTGGAAAGCAAAAAATATGAATTTTTGATAATTTTGTCATAAGATTACAATTCATTTGTTAAATCAATCATTATTTTGATTAACTATAAATAAAAAATTGATCAATCTTTTGATCAAATCGAAAAAAATGTTTGATTGAAAAATTTTTCAATCAATCACCCACAATTTGATGATTGGTATAACAATTTTTTTAATGGGAGGAATTTCAATCAAAAAATTGATTGAATCCGCGTTTTTGTTGATTGAAATTCGTTTCAAATTTTGTCTATGTACATGATTCCATTACTAAATAACATGATTAACATTAACGGCTTTGAGCGACCGTGAGAAAAAAAAAATTAAATGGGCTTTTGATCAGATTTTTTTCAAGTTGGTATAATTGTGGCCTTGTGGAACTCGAGATTTAAAACAGTTATTTTTTTTTTTTTTACCACTCTAATATATATATACCTAGTTCTATGCATTTTTTAAATCTCGGGGATGCTATGTGGCCCTGTGACTTGTTTATGTTGAAATCTGATAAAAAAAAAGGTTATAATACCAATTTGAGAAAGGATAGTGAATGAATGTTATCCGGCAATGATGAATTTCTTCAGCAAAGAGGTTGGCATATCAACCGGGTCCATGAATTAAGTTAATCATAGCATTATTTTTTACTCTTTTAACGAATGACCAAAAGATCTAACTATTAAGAAGTAAAAAGCACTTTAGCACATACGAGCTTTTGAAAACTTTTCACAATGGTTTTTACGACCTCCAGTTACTGAATGCCTTCACTATGGATCTGACTGAATTATAAAATAACAATTATGCCTGTTTGGATCAATTGGCGAGGCCACACAGAATGGTTGACATTAAAATAAAAAAAGTGATAGAAAGTGATAACCAGGTACCACACAAACAAGCCAATCTGCTCAAAATTGGCTTTTACAACAAAAATAGAGTTAAAAAATCACCACGAAGTTCTTCCAAAAGTCACCGGCCGATTGTCCAGAAACAAAGGACAAAGGAAAGAAAAATAAGAGTAACGTTTTTTAGCTGCCCAATCACACATACAAAAAAGGATTGCCACGTCATACACAAATTTGGTATTTCGGGATAATTAAAATAAAAGCCAAACGAAGCAGAATTTGCATTCGACTAAGACCTTTATAAAACCAATCGACCTGGGGGTTACCGCGTATTTCGATTCGAAACGGTAACGTTTTCGAACAGAATTTTAAAAAATATTTTTTTGTAAGAAAATTGTTTAAAGATTATAATTTTACGTAAACGAATTTATTGTTACTACATATTTAAAACTTCTGAACTCGAAAGATTTCTTTCGAATAAAGTTTCGGGGTAACCCTCTTTCAAAAATGTTTCTACCAAAATCCTGTGAATCATCATCCCCACATGCATGGGATTCACAAAAGGCGAAAACATACGGCCGATGAATAGAGCTGCAAAACTATCGATGGTACTATCGATAGTATCGATTGTGTTATTTGGAATTGACTATCGATAGTTTTTACCCGATAGCGATACAATCGCTAAAAAAACACCAGGGGGCTAATAATGTAACTTAGGCCGTTGTTCCAAAAAAAAGTAATTCACATAAAAAATGTGAAAATAAAAATTTCCGAATTTTTTTGGTGTCCTAGATTTCACATCCGAATTTCTTTTTTGTTTTGTTTCACATAAATAAAATTTGGTGAAAGTAAAACGAATGCACTTTTTTTCTTATACTTTTTTAAATTTTAATTATTCGATTTCAACTTCGAATGAAAACGTGATCAACAACCACTAAACTTGATTTCATGTGATTCGGAAATTTTCATGTGAATTAAAAAGTTGTGAAAGACAGAACAGAGGCCTTGATAATCGTCAATCGTCATCGTTTGCTCATTATTCTATTACCATAAAATGACACTGTATGGAAATGTAGACTTTGATCTCCTGATTCCAAATCTGTACTCCAAATTTTTCCATCACGTCCAGATTTTTAGTTATTCTCGGTTAAAAATGCGAAAAATTACGATTTTTTCTATCTTTGAAAGCCTGCACAGCAGACATTGAGTGGAATACAAATCTGGTATAAAGCGCAAAAGTATAATTTGTCTTTGGTTTCCAACATAGAAAACAATTTTTTTCTAATTATTGCGTTTGGTTGGGTTACAATTGCGTTTTAAAATGACTCTGTTAAAATTATCATTTTTGTAAAAAAGATGAGGTAGATACCTTAGTTTTTTTTTTGATATTTTTCAAAGAAAAACTAAAAAAATAAATATTTTACAAATTTAAGTTTTCTGTGTTATTTTTCGTACAAACCGGAAGATATCTTTAATGGGTTTAAAAGTCTATAAGAAAGAATGAACTTTTGCCTAAATTTTAAGCTCATCACGGTAAAGATTGATCATCTGGTTTTCGTTTTAGAGCCTTTTAAAAATGGTGCTTTTTCTAATTTTTTTCACAGTGTTTTTTTAAAATAATAGTGCAACAACTTCAAATTTTTTCTGTAAGTACAGATCGAGCACGGGCTCTAATTATATTTGTTATAAGGGTTCAAGTTGAAAAAATGCAGAAAAAAAAATTGAATTTCTAAAAATTATAGACATTTCTGGTATTTCCCATACCGGTTTCAAACACCCCAGTTAGTGTCATCATCAGTAGGATTTTAAATGTCGGTTTGTCTTGTTAATGAAAACTGTTTTTTATATATGTGAATATTTATTGTTTCTACAGAATAAATTTTGACAGTTTCCAACACTACAATTCTATTTCTAGCAATCTCAACCTCACTTCATACTTTCTTTCAACTTTTTTGTCTCTTACATTATTTCGCAAGGGTTACCAACATGATCTGGAATTGCAGACACAAATGAAGGAATTTGCATTTTCAGTTTCGGAGATGTGCCTAATGGCGACATATTTTGTCAGTAATTTTATTTGATTTTTTCTGTAAGTATTTTTTTGATCATATATTTGAGATCATAGTTCAATTCTACTCTAACGCTTTATACCAGATTTTTATTCCACCCAGTGGCTGCTGTGCAGGCTTTCAAAAAATGCAAAAATCGCGTTTTTCGCATTTTCAACCGCGAATAATTAAAATTCTAGACGTGATGGAAAAAATTAGAGCACAGATTTGGAATCAGCGAGTCAAAATCTTTAAAAATTTTTTATCAAACTTCAAACCGGAGTCAAAAACCTTTGATTTGTTGAGCGGTGCGACTATCAAGTTACATAATTACCCCCAGCTTTAAATGGATTGCCATTTGCTGAAAAATTAATCAAAAAGTGAACAGTTTCTAAAACCTTTATATTATTTTGGAATAATCCCCCTTTTTTAAGTAAAAAGGCAATGATAGTAATATCGTGTTAATGTTATTGCTAGATTAAAGGAATGAACAGAACAAGCACGACACGGTGGAAGATTGCCGTAGTTAGTTAAAATAGACTGGAATGGCAATGAACGGCAAAAACTATCATTTGTGTGTTTAGAAGTACCAAGTTTTATTTGAAAAATACGTTTTTCTATGCAAAAACGTAAAATTCTTTAAAATATCCGATACTATCGATAGTATCGATAGTTTAAAAACAAACTTACAAAAATATCGAATTGGATGACTATCGATAGTTTTGCAGCTCTACCGATGAAAGCAAACACGTTTTTTGGTCTCATATATATCAAGGCACTATAATGTAAACACATTCCAGAACAGAAGTGGAAAAAAACTGCAGAAAAAAATCGAAATTCGTAAAAAAAAAAAAAAAACAATACCAAATACCTACGTGTTTATTTTTTGGGATGAATGGGATGTATATGTACAATGTACATATACAAGTAAATTGTATCCATGATGACGAATTTAAATATGAATATTAGGGGTAAATCGTATCCTTAATAACGAAATTAAAAGTAATTATGAGGGGCATACGTTAATGATTTTTTGTGTAGCTACAATAATTTACTGTGGTTCAAAATTTAAAATAATCTGCCGTGATTCCATGAGAATGATGTTTCTACAGCTTTCTTAATAGATCATGAATCGTATCAAATTAGAATACAAAAGTTTATGATATGCTGCGGGACAAAACTTAAAAATACATATAATATTTTCATCTCAATTGATAGAAAGAATGCGTGCGGTGCGGTACGGTACGTATATTTATTTAGTGGGTGTTATTGTTCAGGAAAAAAAAAAACAAAAAATTACATTGACAATCAAAATCCCTCCAACTATTTAATGCTAAACCGACTTTTTTTTCATAGAATAATAAATACTATATGAATAACAGGCATCTGTGTTTTTTTTTTTGGGGTGATGGTAACAAGGAATGATGATTGGTGGTGGTGTTTTGGGTGATTCGTTTGTTGTTGTCAAATGTTTTTGGTACTTTGGAACTTATACGCCAAAAGCGGAAAATTTTTACAATTGTTTTGTTGTTTCTGCACACCATTTTTCTCTCCTATAAACATTTGTTTTTTTTTTGCTTTCTGTGCATATTATTTTTATTTCTTTAGCAAATAAATGGAAAATTACAAAAATATCATTATTATTCTTTCAAATGTATGTACAGTAGAACCACGATTATTTAAAATTGATAAGAATAGGGAAAGTCCTCAATAACAAAAATTAAATTATTTATTTTTGTATCAAAAACTTTCCTTAAGTATAAAATTACCCGTTATATGCATGAAAACCATAATGTCGTAGGGTTGGTCCTCGCCATAATAAACCACCCCAATTCTCTAAGATATTCGGCTAGAAATGTCAATGAGACACCGTTTTGGCAATCTAGGTCATCGAAAAATCTTTGCCCCAAACTCTTTAGGCGGCATTTCATCAGACCCGGATACTCACATAAAGAGTGCTTCGCTGTATCCTCCTTCTCCACTTCCCCACAACTTCTAAAATAGCCCCTATCAGAAATTCCGATACGCACAATTTGGCCAACTTTACAGTGTCCTGTAAGTAGTCCCACCAATAGGCTAACTGTCCGTTTGCCAAAAATAAGAAGACTTTTTGTCGTCACAGGATTTGATAGTGGGCACATGGTTCGTGATATCCTACGCGTAGTCAGAGATATCTACCTATTCAACTTCATTCTACTCTGAGATATTCTATAAATTTCGTTTATCAATTCCACCAAGATGTCATAGACGTTCCCCTACAGATTCCGAGCCTTTTATTGCACATTCATCAGCCAATGTGTTTCCAGCGACACCACTTTTTCCAGGGACCCAGATACGCTTGTCTGTGTACTGCCTGATTCGACGAAGGGATTGTATACAATTCCTAACGATTCCAGATTTTACAGCGTTTGATTCTAAGGCTTTCAGAGCTGCGAGACTATCCACGAAAATGTTAATGGCGTAAGGACGAATGTCCCTTGCCATTATCATCTGCGCGGCTTTATCAATTGCAAGTACCTCAGCCTGGAAAACACTACACTTATCCGGAAGTCCCCTATTTCGAGGCGTTCAGAGTACACTCCCGAACCCGTACCCATCTGGAGATGGGCGCTGGTCACTTGATTTGCGTGTTCCACGTGAGTTACGCGTAAGAGGTTTTAATTTTAGTAACGTGATTGTGAGTGAGAGAGGTTTAAAAAAATCTGCGTTAATGAATCAAACTTTTGCGTGAGCTTGAGTGATTTGATTTTTTTATTAAAAATTTATTTTTTCATTTCTTAGAAAAAAATATTTGTAGCAGTGTTTTTTTTTTGATAAAAAATAAATTAAAGCTTAAGAAGAGCTTGCGTGATTCATGCGTGAGCTATATTGAATCTGGCTGGAGTCACTCATGAGCAATTTTTTTACTCACGTGAATAGTGAGTTTCTGGTGGGTGATTAAGTTTTTTGTTTGCGAGAGTGTGTGTGAGTGTGCGGCAAAAACCACCCACGCCTTTAAAGATTGTTTTAGAAAAACATGAAATTAAAACAGTTTACATCTGAATGCTTCTTACAGCAAAAATTGTTTTAAAGAAAATATTTTTAGCAATTGTTCAATTCTATTACGGTAGGTATAATGACAGATTAAAGCGAAAAATTGTGCCAAAATGGTTTTTAGCTGTAATTAAGAACAGGGTATTATGGAGTTAAGATGTGTCAAAAGTACTTTTGTCGAACCGCCATTAGTTTTAAGAATATTTTTGCAACCTTAACATTTTGCAAGCGATTCAGCTTTACTTCCACAAAAAAATTAATACAAAACGGTACTTTTGTCGGATTTTTTTTCGTGTTCCACAAAATTCAGATTTTATACAAATTATTGAAAAACAAATGAGAGTGTTAAATTTGGCTGTGCCGAATCTTTGATACCCTCCAACATGTTCAAATGCATAAAAAAAAAAATCAGAGGCGTTTTGGGGGGGAGGGGGCTCTGTGGGGGTGATGGGGGATACCTTCCCCAACGCGATAAATGTTTACTAAATTATTTATTATGCCTTTTGAACTTTAGTTATACCATTTTCTCATAATTTTTATGTTTTTTTAGTCCACGCCCACAAAAGGGGGCGGGACCAAAAATATTTTGTAGCCCCCCCGAGGTCTAAGTGTATGACTTTAAACTCCTTCTGACATAAAAAGATTTCATTTATTTAACAAAAATGCAAAAAAAGCTGTAAAAAATGGCGTATTTAAAGAGGTTTTTTAAGTTCTTTAAGGGGGAACTTTTTTGCCCCTTATCCGATTTTACCCATTTCCGAACTTAGCCGGCCTATGACCAAAAGACACATTCTTGCCAATTTTCAGGAGTCTAGCTCTCTTATTTTGGACTGAAACGTGTTTTATACAGACGGACGGACGGACGGACGGACGGACATTCATAGAATGACTTATAATCGATCATAGATCAATAATATATATACTTTATGGGGTCCCCGACCGATATTTCTATGCGTTACAAACGGAATGACAAAGTGAGTATACCCCCATACTGTGGTTGGAGGGTATAAAAATATAAAAAAATATTGAAAAGTATTAAAAAAAATTTAAAAAGGGATAGTAGATTTTCTACTAGCAGCATTTAGTTAAATAACTTTGGTTCTACTGTAGTTTTTTTTTAGCTTAGCTCCTATTTTCCTTTTTTTATATAATTATAAACAGAACTCTGTTTTTAACAGGAAAACTGAAAAATATATAAAAAGAGAATTATCCATAAAAAATACTTTGTTGTGACAAACATCCAAATAATGTAAGTAATATGCTCAAATTTATTTTTACTAAAAAAAAGGAAAAATAATTTAATTATGTGGTTGCTAGCTGGTGGCAAATTGTCAACAAAAACAACAGTATTTTAATATGAATGTATGAATTGTATTGTAGTTTACATCCTGCTGAGAAAAATTTAAAGACAAAAAATACATTGTAAATATAAAAAGTTAAAAAATAAATATTTTTTGTCAACCCTTTTGTTAACTTTAGATGTTTATGACCCGGTGACGTGGTCTGTAAAGTTCTCATACTCATCGAACGGTAAACAGGGAGCTTTGAATTCTTCATTAGCGCCCTTTATACAAAAAACTGACATGTTGAATTAAACTTTTCTGTAATAGGCCCCTATTACTTTAGCCAGCAAAGGCTAACTAGACCTCCACCTGATTGATAACACTGCTCGACACCAAAAACCTCCTAGTGAAATGTCTAACTGGTCCTTATAGATTTCGGTCTCCTGATTCCAAATCATCCATCTAAATTTTTCTACAACGTACTGTTTTTGAGATATTCGCTGTTAAAAAAATTCAAAAACCAATATTTTAGCACTTTTGAGGGACCACTGTTTCGTTTCCTTATATTGGTTCAACAAAGTATAACTTGATTTTATATAAAATGAACTTCTAATAACTTGGCTCATTTTCAACCGATTTTTTTGCCTTATTAGGCTGGATTACTCAATGCACCGTTATAAAATAAATCGCCGATAAATTTAACTTTTTCATACAAATTTTGATATAAGGCTCCGTTAAATCGGCAGTTAGCAGGTAACTTTTCATTGAGCAATTTTTATAGTAAGACAAAGTACTGCAAATCAAAACTGAGTAATGATTTGAATTCAAGGTAAGCGTATGTTAAATGGGCCCAGGCCCAGGCCTAAGTGGACCAGTAATAAGCACACACGGCAGTCGTAGTACCTACCTTCTGTAGGTTGCTGAGAAATGGTTTCTTATCCGCTGCTCTCCACTACACGAGGGCACAATAGGTAAATAAAAGTCTAATTATCGCTGCATGCATCTAGTGAACGATACGCAGTTTTACACCCCCCTTTCATCATAAAGTTCTCTTGCAGCTGTAAAAAGCTCATATCGACTTTTTCAACTTTTCCTTTTTATTCCTCTTTCAAGAAAGCTTTGAGTCCAGGATCGCACCTAGATATTTCGCCTGTTTATACAGTTCCAGAGTGGTTCAATATAATTTGAAAATATCAACCCTGTCTATATTAGTCCTTTTTTTGAACAAAATGAGATCGATTTTGGCGGAATAAACTTCCAGACCGCTATTCTTTGCCCACGTGGAGAGTATCGTTAGCGTTACGTTTATAATTTCCTAATCGTTGGTAAACACTTAGCTTTTTTTAGGATCACAACTAATTCAGCGTAGGCAACACCCTTGATACCCATTCCGTAAAGTGACTCGAGGTTCATGTCTGTAGAAGAGAAGAGATAATCCCCACCTTTGTGGAGTGCCCCTTGTAACGACTTTCATTGCTTCTCCATAACCTAATTGGAGATAATTGCCCTGCTTTCCAGCATGTTGCCCGTCCATAAAGTAATCTGGGTGTCCGTGCCTATAATTTCCCATCCCTATAGCATTGATGATATTTTTACGTTATTGAAGGCATCTTTTACGTTCAAGAATGATGTCAAAACATACTCATTTTTGTGAAGAACATCAGTAAAGGCCATCTTTACAGACGTCACCTTAAGATAGGTGCGTTGGGACTTGATAAAGTTGCCTGATGTAACTGGAAATCTCGTATAGATATCTACCAGTCTTTCTAGTGTTATGTAGTATTGTGGTTAATTTTTCCCGCTTTGGGGATAAAGACCACTCTTGTAATTATCCGAAGGGACTCCTGCAAGAGAACCGGAAATATCACATCAGGCCCGGCTAATTTGTTAAGCTTGAATGCAACATTCTATTGTTGCTGTATAATCTATACACAGCATGCATCAACTGGTCGTATATTCCTTTAAAATGGAGGGATACCAGAGTCGTATTTATCCCGAAGGCTGGGAAAAGTTCCCACACAGCTCCGAAGGATTTCAGACCAATTAGTCTGTCTTCTTTTTTGTTAAAGACAATGGAACGAATGATAGACTCATATTTGCGTAGAGTGATTGACCCGAGGTTGCTTTCGACAAAGCAACATGCATACAGCAAGGGACGATCAACGGAAACAGCTCTTCATGAGCTCGTTGGTACCATCGAGAAATCGCTTTCGGTAAAGGAGTACACTATGGTGGCCTTTCTTGATATTGAGGGGGCTTTTAATAATGTCATCCCAGAATCGATAATATTGGCATTGTCTGGTGTGGGAGTAAAGCGCGAAATCGTTTTAATGGTGGAAAGCCTACTTGCCAGTAGACGTATAACGTCTGAATTGGGAGCGTCCGTCATATCTCGATTTGTCAATAGGGGCACACCACAAGGAGGTGTTCTTTCGCCGCTTCTTTGGAACCTGGCACTGAATTCAATGCTACTATCTCTAGAAGCACGTGGTTGTCATGTTGTCGCATATGCTGACGATGTCGCGATAGCGGTAAAGGGGAAGCATCTGCCAACATTGCGGGACATTCTTCAGGGTTCTCTGAAAGATCTGTCTAAATGGGCAAGAGACTGTGGTCTAGGAGTTAATCCTAGTAAAACAGAGCTTGTTTTATTTACAAGGAAAAATAAGATTCCTGCTTTTGATCCTATTTCTCTGGACGGTACTGAAATCACCTTCTCAGATGGAGCCAAGTATCTTGGAGTATTTCTAGATAGGAAGCTGAATTTCAGGCGTAATATTGAGGAACGGGTGAGAAAAGCAACGATTGCTTTGTATTCCTGTAAAAGGGCCATTGGAAAACGATGGGGTTTTAGCCCTCAAGTCGTTCATTGGATCTATACAGCAGTGGTGCGTCCAATTTTGCTGTATGGAATCATTGTCTGGTGGCCTGCTTTAGAAACAAAATCGAACTGTGTCTTTATCACGAAGGTACAGAGAATGGCGTCAATGTGCATCACTGGTGCTCTTCGTACTACACCTACGGCTGCATTAGAAATCCTCCTTCACCTGATACCCTTGGACATATTGGGTAGGCAGTATGCAGCTGCGTCGGCAATTCGACTTAATAGCACGCTGCAATGGAGGAGCAGCGATTGTGGCCATAGCGCGATCTTGAAAAAGATAACAATACCACAAAATGTGGATTGTGCTCCCTCTTTGAGCCTCTTTGAGCGCCACTTTACCACTATGATACCATCCAGGGAGTCTTGGATGGGGGATACTCCGGGAAGTGGAGCTACCATAAATTTTTACACAGATGGATCGAGGCTGCACGAACAAGTGGGCTTTGGGGTCTATTCGGAAGAGCTTGGATTGAGCCTAGCTCGTAGATTGCCAGATCATTGCAGTGTCTACCAGGCAGAGATGCTGGCAATAAAGGAAGTGGCTGACTGGTTGAGCTGCAATGTCTTGTCTACAACCGCAGTCAACATCTATACTGACAGTCAAGCCGTGGTCAAGTCCCTGGATTCAATGTTTCTGAAAACAAGATCTGCCCTTAACTGCCGCACGTCTTTAAATGAGATGGCCAAGCAGTTTAACATACGACTCATATGGGTCCCAGGGCACAGAGACATTCCAGGGAATTGCAAAGCCGATGAGCTTGCAAGACTAGGAACTACCTTACAGGTTCCAACAGAATTGGAATGTGTTGGTATGCCTCTAGAAACTTGCAAGCAAAACCTACGGCTTTGTTCTGCGACGGAGACTAATCAAAGATGGGCAAATGGATGGACGTGTGAGACAACACGACTGATTTGGCCTTCTCTTAATCAGGGGCGCACAAGTGAGCTGATATCGCTTCCAAGAGGAGAGATTTCAACGGTGGTTTCTATAATTACCGGACACTGTCTTATAGGGAAGCACGCAGAGCGGTTAAATGTGCCGTCGAATGACTTTTGCCGAAGTTGCATGGATGAAGAGGAGTTGGAAACCATCGAACACTTTATTTGCCATTGCCCGGCACTTTCTGGTCAGCGACTTGCTTCACTGGGATCTAGGGAGCTGTACGATCTTTCAGATTTGTCGGATGTCAAAATTCAACATCTAAGGAGTTTCATAAGAAGCTCAAACTGGTTTAAAGACAGGGACTAGTAGGGAAACCTATTACGATCCCGTGGTATCACAATGGACCTCAGAGTCTACGTGTGTTGACGTAAAACGTCAGCAGCCACTTACAACCTAACAACCTAACCTAACCTTACATCAGAATTGCATTCGGTGAAAGGTACTAAAGGGAGTCTTCTTTTCACCCTTGGAACCCGGGAAATGGGAACTTAACGGAGACTTAGAATATATATAAAAGAGACAGTTCTAAGGTTGGGGTGTCTCGGCTTATCGGCCATATCGGGGTTCAAAAAATGGGTCAAAATTGGCGGAAAATATTTTTTTTGGGTTTTCAGCCATTTCTTTCTAAGAAACTATATGGTGTTTCCATATGAGAAGGAATGCATTACCTTTTAAAAATTCCATTTTGTTAAATATTTCTTTTATGAAAATGAGTACATTAACGGAGACTTAGAATATATATAAAAGAGACAGTTCTAAGGTTGGGGTGTCTCGGCTTATAGGCCATATCGGGGTTCAAAAAATGGGTCAAAATTGTAGGAAAATAGTTTTTTTGGGTTTTCAGCCATTTCTTTCTAAGAAACTATATGGTGTTTCCATATGAGAAGGAATGCATTACCTTTTAAAAATTCCATTTTGTTAAATATTTCTTTTATGAACATGAGTACATTTTGGGGGTACTTATGTGAAGACATAGACCTTCGATATCTATATCCATATGAATATGAAATGATCTTTATTAAATTTAAGTCGACACGTATTTTTGTTCTAGACGATATTCCTGTTAGATCAGGAGTTATAGAAATTTTGCCGAGACACCCAAACCTTAAAGTTATCTCTTTTATATATATTTTAAATTTGAGGAAATTCGGTTCATAAGAATTGAGATACTTACCTTGTGAGAAGATAATTAATTCAGTTTTCCGTCGTGTTGTCCTTCTTTGCCTTATTAAAGAGTTTTCTGCTTACTGTTTTTAGTAGCTTAAGCTCCGGCGACCATCACGGTTGGCGTGACTTCCTTTTCCATTGAGAGGTCAATGCTAGAGAGTAGCCCGTATAGTCCGACAAAGGGAATTATTGAGTACTCTGCATTCTGAAATTCTACCCGAGGCCGTATTTGCAACCAAAGCTATGTCAATGACATCTTCTCAAGTTCTGTTATAGAACGTCGGCCATTTCCCTTGTTACATATAACTAAATTGGTAGCTAAATGATAATCAAAGATCGCAAATGTTATGCTGGGGGGTTATCGTCCTATTAATGCAAATACATTGACACCAAGCAAGCGTTGGTATCCCCTTCCGTTCAAACGCCGCCACCGGTAGATCGCCATGACTATAATGAGACGGAAAAACTAAATTAATATCCCAATGCAGCTTTGCATCCTACCTATATCAGATGGAGAGATAAGCGTGAATTACTGTGACTTAAGACCTCGAACACTACTTGCAGATCATTAAACAACGCAAATCATCCGTCACAGCTTCACAATGATTAATTCTGATTAATCTGCACCACTTTCATGCAGTTAGGATTTATTTTTGCGTATCGTCTTTTATCTCGCCTTCTATTTTCATCCTAGCCTAAAGCTCATCAAAACCCTGGATGCCGCTTTTGGAAAATATAAATCATTGCTATAGCCAACGATTTCGATGCCCGTATGCCATTTGTCGTGATCAACGCATTGTCAGTGAAAGAGTCCTCTTCAGTGTCTTTGATCTCGTAAACCAATTATAACTAATCAATACAAGTAAGATTTTTCATTTCTATTAATCTTTTTCAAATTTCATCTGTAAATGGTAAAGCAAAATTACCGGTAATTTATACCGATTAATGGTATCGGTTGGGGTAGATTTTACTTAAGGTTTAATTGCTCAATAAGTACACTTAATTTTTCTACATATCCTACAGTAAATGATTTGATCGATGAAGCTTTTTAGCTGCTTTAAAAAACAAATTCTCAGTTTATGTCTTTAGTCCCATTAAAGGTTTCAATTGATTTTAACCTTAACGAAATACATAATTTGGAATTTCATTAACCAATTCCTTTCCTAACAGAAGTCTTTAATTTCATACAAACTAATACATAACCAACACACATTAACACACATAAATAAACATAGACTAAATGCAGTCTTAACGATGTCTCTACCCGTGCGTTATGTACCAGTTAATCCACTTATTGCAGTTAAATCCGGCATATTAAGAGCCTGTTTGTTTTGTTTGTTGATTGTGTTCTTGTTGTTGCCTGTCGCCAATCATACATTTTGTAAATGACACCATCTAAAATTTCATTTTGTTCATTAGAAAAGTGTGGCGAAGAAGAGTAGAATGGAATAAGTTTTTTTTTTATGCCGTCAAAAACATTAAAAATAAGAGGAAGAAATAACAAACAAACACTACCAGTATGTACGTACATTTGGTTTTCGGTTTACGCCAGTCAGGCACGTACAAAATTTAAGTGGTTGTAATATGAGAGCAATTTGCACGTAGTCTCTACTGGATCCACATCCACCACATTCACATCCACATCCACTAACTACACAGAATAAGTAATTCAAATGCAAGGCAGTTTGTTAAAACATAACGAAATTGCCACTTAAAGTATGAGTTATCAGCTAATTTAAAAGTAATCACGAATATGCATGCACACAACAAATGAATACGAAAAATTAAAAAAAAAAAAAAAACTTCTACAACAACTACAAACTACACGAATCGAAAATTAAGTTAACACACCAAAAATCCAAAAAAAGAAAAACACTTTGCATATTATTTTTTTTTCTTAATTACAAAATTATTTGAAATTAAATCAGAGACAGCTTTAGGTCTTGAGTTTGGTGTGTGGGGGGAAATGTAACACCAATCCGCATTCTGAACTCATTTAGAGGGCTCCCATAAAAAACTCTACATTAATAAATTTTTTTAAAAATAATAAACTCACAAGGGAGGTCTTTCAGAGGGCACCCACCGATTGTCCTGAAACCCTAAATAAATGCAGCCTTGTCATGAATTGCCAAATGCAGGATAATCAAAAAAATTCAGCATATTTTTGTTTTTCCAGAATAATCATTTCATGTCCCCACTTTTTGTTTTTGCATATCTTTTATAGCTCTACGGTACTTGTTTTAAGTTGTGTGTGTCCAATCCAATTACATTTACGTTTGCGGATTTCAATTTGGATTAGTTGTTGCCTAGTTTCTGACCAGAGACGGTTATTTGGGATTGTTGTAGGCCAGAATATACATATGAATGGCTTACTGCAAAAACTTGATAAGTAACATTTTATTTTTTTTTTGTGTGTTTTTCGCCTTTTACTGATGTTCCATTGACAACTTTTTGGCAGAAGTCTTGCTTAAACCTTGCGTACAAGTATCCTGAGAATAAAAGTTCTGCAAACGTTTTTTTTTTCTACTTTATTTTTAAAAGTTTTAAGGCAAAAACCACCTTCAAATGAAATGTTGCTTGTCGAGTTCTTACAATAAGCCCTTCATATGCAAAGTCTTTCTTAAGATTTATTTAAAAACCTTGTATGGAGTGTATGTCAAGTTCTGCAATCCACGTCTCACAACTATATAACAGCGTTGATTTTACATTCGAATTTAAAATTTTTAACTTCGTCCTTCTTGACATAAACGATAAGTTCCACACCGATTTGAGTTGACCGAATGACTATCGATCTTTGTTAATGCGGCTAGAGATGTCAGTTTGGAACCACCGCTTTTGTACAATAAGCTCCCCAGGTAACAGAAAGACTCTACCCCATCAAGCGATTACTTCTGATCGGATAATGCTTGTTCATTACGGTGGGTCTTCAAAAAAGCCAGTCACCCCCTAGAGTTAAAGATTAGTTGCAGATAATTACAAAAAAAATAAAAAATTGCCACGCCCGTGGCCGTTGCCCTTTTAGTTTTTTATTCATTGTGTCGCCATTTTAAGTCCGATCTTATAATTATATATATCGTTGTTTATGGTTTAACAAAAGCAACATTTTTGACTCCGACGTCTTATTTTTGCTGTGCCTTTCGGTATTTCAGTTTCTAACCCCCTACCCATTCGTAAATTTTTTTTACGACACTCTCTATTTTTTTTATATAAGCCAAAACTCAGGGGATGCCACTTACTAATGCAATGCATTGTGTTGGTCTTAGGAAAATAGGTTGTGAGGAGGTGACCAGAGGGAGTAATTTAATTAGAACTTTTCTAAATCGTAGCGGACTGGGAGGACAACTGCGGGGAGTTTATTCCACATACGGCTAGTTCGATTGAGAAACAAATTTTCTCTGTAAAGCGTTGTGCGATGCATCGGACAGTCGACTACGAACATATGCGATCTACTGGATAGACGAGTACTACGAGCATGCACCCGCGTCTCAGGGAAGAGTAAACCTATCTCAGCTGAACACTTCCCGTTGTACTATCGATAGAACAATGACACACAACCCATATTCCGCCGATGCTCTAATGAGTCAATAGAGCTGTATACCCTACTGTAATTTTTTAAGCTCCAACGCACTCCTTTATACCCATTCCAGAAGCTCCAATATAGACCTGAGGCTCCTGCGCAGATATGGGAGATAGTGAAGTAATTCTTGACCCGTTTTAAAAACAAAGACACTTGAATGCATCTTTTGACACTTGAAAAACATGCTGGTTCCAGCAGACATTACATTGAATTTTCATGCCTAGAACATCAAGAGTTTCTGATTCCTCAATAGCAATAGCCCCATTAATACAGATGACATTGATTCCACAGACCTTCTGTGAGTCAACATGCAACATTGGGCCCTTACGAGCATTAAAATCGACCCTATTCGTAAGACCGCACTCGGAGATCGTCGAAGGTCATGATTGAGTGTGTCATTCATCTTCTGCCTCATAGCTTCAACCTCGGAAAGGCTTGGTCTATGATTGAAGGAAAATTAATGAATAGGATTGGAAGTTAGACTTAGAAAGTTATTAAGAAAAAGTGTAGTACAAAGAACGGATATCCCATTTATAATAACACGTATAGTGCGATTAAATAGAAAGCTCGATATAAATCGAGAGGAATCACTATCGACACCAAACGCTTCGAAACGAGGGCACCGTGCCACACTTGATCGAACGTCTTGAAAATATTCAGCGCAACCACCTTGCTTTCACCAAAATTGGTGAATGGAACGACTCCAACGTTTTGAAAGAAACGCCATCTGGTCTCCCGTTGAACGACTTCTACGAAAGCCATACTGCCGATCACACAAAAGAAAGTTGGAATCTAGATAGTTGCCCAACTAATGAATAACCATGCTCTCCATCACCTTAAAGAGCGTAGAGCAAATTGTTATTGGGCGGTAGTTATCCGGGTTAGAAGCCTATCCCTATTTAGGGATTGGCTGAAAGTTTGCCACCTTCCAGAATGAGGGAAAAACTCCTACACGGTACTTGTAGCTAAAAAGGTTCGCCAAGTGACGAGACAACGTCAAAGCACAATGTTTTCACACTAGAGCCGAAATACCATCTGGCCCCGGGGACTTGTAAACGTTAAAATCTTCAGGAACCCTTTTAACTGCACGTGCTCGAAAAAATATCTTGGACATAGTAAAGGATACTCTTTCAAGTTCGGGCAGCGGTTGATAGCTTTCCGGCAAGAATGAATTTCTTACAAACATTTCAGAAAAAAGTTGGCTTTATCAACCGAGTCTGTGAACATTTGGTCATTTTTTATAAGGGTTGGAATATATGAACTAGTATTATTCTTTACCCTTTTAACAAATGACCAAAATGTCTTGCTGTCCCGCGGAGCGGCAAGGACCTTAGTACGTAAATGCTGTTCATACAGAAGCTTTTCGCGACTGAGTACTCTGGCGCATTCGTTTCTCGCCTGTTTGCGTGACGCGTCAGTAACTGGATTTATGTTATTACACCAATTACGGAAGGTATCCTCTCTGGATCTGGCTGCATTTCTGCACGTCTGATTAAACCAGCACTTATGTTTTGGTTTAGTCGACATTTGCTTAGATGGACTAAATAATTTTATTCCCTTTCATTACTGCTGCAGCGTCAACATTGTCATCAAGAAAATATAGTTTCCAGTTAAAATGTTGAAAGAAAGCTCAGCCCACAAAGACGATAAAATTTCATTAAACTCTTGCCTAAATGGTATTTATTTTCGTTTGTGTTTTTGCTTGAAAAAGAAAATTGTATCTTCTAAAGATTAAATTAAATGTGGATTTACCCTACACCATGGTTTCTGTAGCCACTTCTACTTCATCAGTAGAACATTACATTAAATTGATTGTTTGATTTTTGCTAGAAAAATTCTTTATATGTTTTTTATTAACACTAGCTTGCCATGAGATTCGAACATATGCTTCTAAATCACTCAGTGTCGAAACGTAGTTTGTTTAACTCATAGTAGGTTTGTGTGTGACGTATACAAAAAAGCTTTTTTTCCAACTCAAGCAATGAATTTGATCTAGAGACCAACAACAATTTTTTCCATTCGGAAAATTTTTGACGACTGATCCTATTGCTCAATATTACACCTTTACATTCTAATGCGCTCTAAATGGCTAATTGATTTAGAGTGTCGAATGTCTTCTCGAAGTCTATAAACGTTACGTAGAAAGGTGATCTCCATTCTACAGACTGCTATGTTACCATCCTTAGGCTGTTAATATGATCCACACAGGATGTGTAAGCACGGAATCCGGCTCGTTCCGTTCTAAGTTCATGAAGAAAATAAGTTGACTATCTTTTATTAATTATGTTGATCATACTTAAAAGTGTGATGCCTCTCCAATTTGTACGGGCTGTAAGGAAGGAGTTCAGTACGCCAGAATTGCTTTTTATGGGCATAAGTAAATGGGACTTGTTGGTGCGTCAATTTTTAGAAGCTCTGGGAAAATATTGTCCGTACCAGGCGATGTGTTGTTTTCTTAACGATTTATTTGCTTTGGAAATTTCAGTGATATTGGGGCACTTGTCCATTCCAGAAGCTTTGTTGTTATTTAACGATTTAATTACTTCTCTAATTTCAGTAACTTTGGGGCATTCGATAAAGATATTTGTGTTTGAAGTGTGTGATTCACAGCTGCATATTGCCTGTGTTATGGGTACTGAAGACGATAACATAGTTGCATACAATTCTTTCTAAAGTTTCAGTTGTTGTTGTTTTGATGTGACGAATTCTCCAGCATTGTTTTTCAATGGTTTAACAATGGGGTTTGAACTATTCGTTAATTTACTTCGCAGCATGATAGAGATCTCCCATACGATACGTTTTGGCAGCTGCCTGCGCCTCTCTAGCAATATTGTTAACCCAGTTTCGTTTGTCACGCCGGGCACTCCGCTTGAGTTCTCGTATGAGAATAAGTATAAGAAGTACTTCTAATTTTTCAACAGCTTTACACCACTTGCCGAGGTAGTTCTTATTTACTGAATATTTATAAACTTTTGTATTAGGCTGTCACGAAAATCAACTCTAGAGAGTTGAATATCTATAAATTATGGAGTAAAAATTATTTAATTACATTTGTTATAGTTTGAAGCCGTCCACTTGGAAGTGGTAATGACTTGTTTTGCAAGGATTTTTGTAAGAATTTAGCATCGAAATGTCAATAAAAATCATAGAAAAAATAGCTAGAGCTGAAAAAATGGCTAGATTTTCCATCCAGAAAATAACACCGCTAAGTGTAGCGGAAAAATGGCAAAGCTGGCAACCTTGGCCAGCTTACATAGCACATCAAAGAAGGAAACTTAAACATTAGTTGATTCTGGCTGTAGACTCATATACAATTTTATGATCATTTTAAAATCCTTTGTTGTTTATTGACATGCCCAAAGATCTGTATTGGGCATGTCAATTTATGTTTATCGTTTGAGGCAAACAGTCAGAAAAAAATAAACCTGTTCCTGATGTCTTCAAACAATGTTATGTATTGAATTGCTTTTTTTTAACCCATATAAAACCTAACAGGTAAAGTGATATTTTTTGAAATGTAAAAGAATATTTTTTTAAAATATGAGGAAACCCTTTTTTCTGGAGGAGAGTTATTTGAGATGTAGTTTCATTGCAATAACACTGTACAACAATATCAACCTTTTTCCCAAGTTATGGGGCTCTGACGATTGATTCTGGTAGTGGAAACCAGCAAAAAAAGAAAGATCACTTCGAAATTTTAGTTAAGGTGGATTAAAGTTTGGCCTGTTCTTGCAGCAAATCGGCATATACAACTAAGTTTTCTTTACAACTGAGGTGTAAGTGGGGTGTGCGGATTTTCACGCAGATTTCATTTAAGTTGCTGTTTAGTCGACTTCGCACCTTACGCACCAACGAAAGTTAATACAAGTTTCGGAATCCTCGCATCAAATATTATTAACTTAGAGCTAAGAACTGAGGCAGAAGAACACATAAGGGTTAAATGTATTATGTCATTTTCGTGACTATACCAATGTTTTCTTTTACGTTCCTTTGTTTTTATTTTTGCCAAAAAAATCGTATCTTTTTTATAAAAGATACGGGATGGATGCACCATTTTGGATAAATGTATCTCATGTCAGTGTGTAGAAATTTAACAAAAAAAAAAACTTTTAATATATTGCATAAGATTGCATGTGTTTTTTATAATTATTAATGTTCTGTATATTATTAAGTCTGGACACAGGCTTAGAATAATTTAAAAAATAAAAGACCTTGAATTTCTTATTTTTTTAAGCATCTCACTCACAATATTTGGATGACTTTCAGTTTTTATATACACTACTTAGTGATAGAGATACTATATTAGTTTTTCAATTCGTTTGTAGCACATAAAATTATTTATGTGTTTCATATTAATTCATAATTTTAGTTCGTCTGTCTATCCGTAGAGGTTATTGAATAACACCGCTCTACAAATCTGAGGCTTGTCGCTGCGTTTTGGATGAAACGCAAAAAAGTTGATAGGTTTTGGTGACCTGATTCCAAAACGGTCACTAAAATTTTTCTATCACGTCAGAATTTTGAGAAAATCGCGGTTAAAGTGCCAAAAAATACCAATTTTGACCATTTTTGAACTCTTATAAAATAAGATCTTGAAATGCAAATGGCTTGGTATCAAGTTCATTTGAAAGTGTGTAATTTTCTCTTTAAGACAAGATAAAATTTTCTTGGAATTTAATTTTTTAAAATAATAAAAAAATCATTAGCCGCAACTGCTTTAAATCTAATATTTTCGTTTGAATTTGTATGGAAATTTATTAAAAAAAACACTGTGTAAATAAAGTAAATATTTAAAAAATGGAAGGCTTTTTGTTAATGAGTTTTTTACAATTTTAGAAAAATATATTTGAAGAACATTTTATCTTGTCTTTAAGAGAAAATTACAGACTTTCGAATGAGCTTGATACCAAGTCATTCGCATGTCACGATATTTTTTTATAAGCTTTCAAAAAGGGTCAAAAATTCCATTTTTCGGCACTTTAACCGCGAATTACTCAAAATCCTAACTTGATAGGCAAATTTTGGGCTGCGGATTTGGAATCAGCGCAACAAATACTATCTAAATCACTAGCGAGAACCCAACACGCATTTTCTTGTTGAGCTGTGTAATCCAAATAAGGTAATGTTTTGTTTTTAAAATTGTACTTGGGCCTAATTTTATAAATTTTTTACCAAAATAATTGTAAATTTACAATTTTTTGACACTATAAAACTTACACGGAGGTTTTGTGATTTTACTAGGTTTGTTGCTACCTCCTATTTCACGAGAATTCCTAGTAAAAATAGAATTGTAAATTTACAACTTTTTTGGCGAAATAAAACTTACAAGAAATTCTCGTAAATTTACTAGATTTTTTTTTGTAAAAAATCTTGCAAATTTGTAAAATTACAAGAAGAACTGTAAAATTACAAAAAATAATGTAAATTTCAATCGAAAATTATTTGTTAAAAATCAAGGAAAACTGTCAAATATTGGTAAAATGGGATTACGAGACCTTTTCTTGTAATTTCACAAGGTTTTTTTTTTGAGTTAAATCAAAATTAGAGATTAGAAAACAGTGTGGAAAAGTTCAAAACAATTTAGCATTTATTTAAAACAAGTTAGCAAAATGCAATATAAAAAACACTTATCGTAGTGCATTGGGACTTGAAAAATAAAAAAAATTTATTACAACAGATAATTTCAATAAATTTCAAAAATGGGGCTCAAATTCCTTGATTAAGTGGTATGCCACACGTTAGTTGCCTGGGGAAGTTGTAATAACTTGGCTTATTTATAGCTGCTTTTAGCTTTTATTACCTTATTTTACCTTATAATCACAATTCTGTAACCATTTGATTTTAATCTTAACTCAAAATATCAAAAACAAATTGAGAAAATGAATAAAAAGTCATATTTTCCTCTTGTAATTCGTTTTTCAAACTTTAGGGCCGATGCGGCAGGTCTTACCCATATCCGACGAGACATGTTTTCACACCCAAATGTACATTTCTAGGGGGGGTTCGGTCAATATCTAACTGCAGGGTATAAACAGGAACAAATTAAAGAACTGTGTAGAGTATTTTCGATTCAGCACAGCAGAGTATTAAATTTTTTTAAAGGATGTAAATGAGACCATTAGACCTGAGCGAATACACAGGATTATCTTGTTATTCACTTCATTTGGTAAGAATCTCTTATTAGTTAATTAAAAAACTGTTTAAATCATCACTCAAAAAATTATGTCATTAACTGTTTTTAGTTTATTTAAAAAGATTTGCGTTTAGTCGTTTTTAAAAGAAAAAATATTTGTTTGATGTTCAGTTTTTAT
The DNA here is from genome assembly GCA_963921195.1 of Pegoplata infirma. Taxonomy (NCBI): domain Eukaryota; kingdom Metazoa; phylum Arthropoda; class Insecta; order Diptera; family Anthomyiidae; genus Pegoplata; species Pegoplata infirma. Next base: position 172,244,190 of record OY992539.1, read on the forward strand.
TAATAATAATTAATTTTTAAAACAAAGGACAGAAGTAGTCTGTCCTTTGTTTCAAAAATAACACACTTAAAAATTAAGACTTTCTTTAACATTTAATTTTTAAAGTCATTTATTTTTGTTCTGTAAGTAAAAACTACTGTAATTTTTTTTTAAATTGTTGGTATTTTCTAATGAGATAACATTAGTTTTTGACTACACAAGTAAGTTATTTTTTTGTAGAAAAAAAATTCAAAAAATTATTTATAGATATATCATTGAAAACACGAGAAATCAACAGAATACGCAATAAATCTGGACTTAGGTTCTCCGATTAACTTTATATTGTGCACACGGATACTCTATGGAGCAATTTGGATAATTGCATTTAGAGTTTAAAAAAAAATTAAAAACTCGCGATTTTTTTAGCGTTTTAAATTTTTCAAAAAATGAAAAAAATGCAAAATGTAGTCAACTTTGAAGAGCTATATTTCCTAAAGTATATATCGGATTTCAATTCTGTTCAATGCATTCGAAAGATATACTCGTCTTCTTTATAACTAATATTTTTTAAAGAAAAAATTGTGTCTAAAAATGCAGTTTTAAGACAAATGCAATTTAGAAATGCATTTTTCAGAACTTACTACATCTTCGATTTTTAAAAAACCAACATTTTTGAAAAGATTGAAATTTTTACATTAAATATAGCTAAGAAATATTTTGGGACACGCATTCGTGCTATTTAAAACGATTTTATGAAAAATATCTTACTAAATTTTTCATATAAAAAGTTCAAAAAAATTTATTTTTTTTAGTATTTTATTTATTTAGTATTAGTATTTTATTTATTTATAAAGGAAAATGGATAAAAGTAAAAACTAAAGGAAATACGAAATTTTTTTGTATTTTCGCATGACCTATGTCAGACATTTCCCCAAGGAAGTCTTAGGTGAAATGTCCCCAGAAGGTCAGCCCTGACCACTGCTGACTTTGAGGGAGGACATTTTGAAAATTTGTATGAAACTGTCCTCAACCCAGTACATAGAGATGTCTTGTGGATGTCAGGTGTGACTCTGACATGTCATCGCTCCGTCACTGAGGATGGCTCGAGGACGTTGCCAACTGGGATTATTGTAGAAATTTTTTCAAAAAGTATTCCACTTCAATAATCTTCATTACTAAAAGTAAGTATCGCATTTAACTGTTTTAAAAAGTTGTTTACAGATTTAACTGTGTTTTCTAAAATTATCAGTTTTAAAATAATACAATGCATTTCAATTAGAATTTTTAAGATGCATTTAGTTTTCGTAAATTTCTTTCTTGATTTTGAATCTGGGGTGCCCCACTGCTATGCATATTTTTCGACGAAAATCAAAATCTTCCCCGGAGCCGTTTTTTTGAAAAAATGAGAAAATGAAATAATCAGAAATATGATATAAGAATAAAGACAAAAATTATTCCTCGGGAAAAATGCAATAAAATTGCAAATTCACTTTTTGCAGTTGTAGTGTTTTTGTTGCCAAAAATTGCACTTTTAAAGTCCGAGCTAAAAACTTCGCGATTTCTGTAAAAAAATAACGAGATATTAATACCGCGATTAAAACTTCTTTATTTACTTACTTTCTTTAAATTTTATCGGTTTTGCTGCAAAAAAAATGTTTGCAATATGTTTTCTACAAAATTTTAACCTGCAACTTTGTGTGTTATTAACTCCAAAAGGAAACTGATAATTTTAGAAAACACAGTTAGTTGTTTCTTCACAATACAGCAGCAAACAGCAAATTTTTTACATGTATTTTGTTGTTGCCGCAACAACAAAATACATGTAAAAATTTTGTTGTCTGCTGCTTGATGCTGTATTGTAAAGAAACACTAAATCTGTAAACAACTTTTTAAGACAGTTAAATGCGATACTTACTTTTATTAATGAAGAGTATTGAAGTGGAATACCTTTTGAAAAAATTTCTACAATAAATAAATAATTACAATTTGAAAGGTCGAATAATTACAACTACAATTAATTTCTACAATAATACAAAATTTAAAAATACTAAATAAAATAAATTTTTTTGAACTTTTTGTATGAAAAATTTAGTAAGATATTTTTCATAAAATCGTTTAAAATAGCACGAATGAGTGTCCCAAAGTATTTGTTAGCTATATTTAATGTAAAAATTGCAATCTTTTCAAAAATGTTGGTTTTTTAAAAATCGAAGATGTAGTAAGTTTTAAAAAATGCATTTTAAAATTGCATTTGTCTTAAAACTGCATTTTTGGACACAATTTTTTCTTTAAAAAATATTAGTTATAAAGAAGACGAATATACCTTTCGAATGCGTTGAACAGAATTGAAATCCCATATATACTTTAGGAAATATAGCTCTTCAAACTTGACTACATTTTGCATTTTTTTCATTTTTTGAAAAATTTAAAACGCTAATAAAATCGCGAGTTTTCAATTTTTTTTTTAAATTTTAAATGCAAAAGCCAAAATGGCTCCATAAAGTATCCGTGTGCATAATATAAACTTAATCGGAGTACCTAAGTCCAGTTTTGTGGCGATCTCTCGTATTTTGAATGATATAGATATTAGAGTGTCCCTTATTTTGGAAATGTTGGAAATCTTGAGACGGTACCCGCTCATTTTTTTCCTTTTGACTTAAAAATAACTCAGGAAAAATTTTACGCCCCTAGGACCACGCCTTCCCTACGCGACGGGGCCTTAAAGAGCGGGGCCTAAAAAATCATTTTTCCATACAAACCAAAAAAATTTTTTTTGATTTTTAATTTTTTTGTTATTAATTATTATATTACTTGGTTTGCTTATTCACGACAAAAAATTTGATTTTGGAGGGATAAGTCTTTCAGCGCTAAAAAATTTTTCGCAAAAAAAAAATTTGGGCGGCCGGGGTCCTACAGTAAAAAATTTTTAAAAAATATTTTTTTTTAGTTTTGACCAGCAACGGTTTTAGCTGCTATGTTGCTTTAAATGATATATATTCCAAAAAAAAAATTATTCATATCTGTGACATCTTTATCTTTTTCGAAAAAAAAAATTTTGAGCCGTAGGAATCCTACGGTAAAAAATTTTTAAAAAATATTTTTTTTTAGTTTTGAAAAGCAATGGTTTTAGTTTTTATGTTGTTTTTAATGATATATATTCCAAAAAAAATATTATTCATATTTGTGACATTTTTATCGTGTATCGAAAAAAATCATCAATGCATTTTTTACCCTTTTTTAGAACACGATTAAGATGTCACAGATACAAAAAATATTTTTTTATGAATATATATCATTTAAAGCAACATAGCAGCTAAAACCGTTGCTGGTCAAAACTAAAAAAAAATATTTTTTAAAAATTTTTTACTGTAGGACCCCGGCGGCTCAAAATTTTTTTTTGCGAAAAATTTTTTAGCGCTGAAAGACTTATCCCACCAAAATCAAATTTTTTGTTGTGAATAAGCAAACCAAGTAATATAATAAATAATAACAAAAAAATTAAAAATCAAAAAAAAAATTTTTTGGTTTGTATGGAAAAATGATTTTTTAGGCCCCGCTCTTTAAGGGCCCGTCGCGTAGGGAAGGCGTGGTCCTAGGGGCGTAAAATTTTTCCTGAGTTATTTTTAAGTCAAAAGGAAAAAAATGAGCGGGTACCGTCTCAAGATTTCCAACATTTCCAAAATAAGGGACACTCTAATAGATATATATTGTATCAAGTGACTTTGGCACGATGGGTAGAGTGTCTGACCACTTTTTTGGGGAAACGGGATCGATTCCCCAAAATTTTATTAAAATTTTTTAAAAAAATATTTCAATAGAAAATTGTAAAAAATAACCTACGAAATCATTCATTTTTAATGTTTTTGTAAGTTATTTTTTTGGAATTTTTTGGTAAAAATAACAGAACTATCATTAGTTTTTAATGTTTGAATGAAAAAAAAATAATTTTTTAATGTTTAATGTTATTTATTTTTGAGAATTTTGTCAAAAATAAAAAATAAATGTTGATGTTTGTTAAAACAAATGAATAATTACTGGGATGGTTTTAAATTGTTTATTCATTGGTTTTAAATGTGTTTTTCATTTGTTTTTGCCTACAAACAGGGCTGCCAGATAAATTTCGTAAAAAATCGTCAAATTGACGATATTTTTGGAAAAAATCGTCAAATGCATTTGAAAAAATCGTCAAAATAAAGATACACGACTTTTTTAATAATAACATTTCTATATATGGGGCATTCCAGGCCAAATCACTCACTTTTAGACCCGACCCCTTTCGATTTATTTTATTTTTGGATATGTTTTAGTACTTATTAAATTCAACTTGGACACCAATTTTCAGCCTTTTATTCCAAGATGGTGTTGAGTAATCAATTTTTCAAAATGGCGATTTTTTAAAAAAAAGGAAAAATTAAAATTTTCAATTAATTTTGAAAAGTTAAAAATATAGATATCTTAAAAAAAGTTAGACAACGTTTTGTTGGTATTTAAATGTAGTTTTAGAAAAAAATATTAAAAAAATTATTCGAAGTAATTATCACTTATTTTTAATGTTTAAAAATTAAAATCGACTTTTTGAAAAAGTCCGAAACCTTCGATTTTTTTTTTACAAACGTCTAAAAGTTCTACTCTTAATTACGCAACTTTTAAGCCATAATTCGAGATGTGATCGGAATTTGTTCTATTTTTCAAATAGATTTTGTTGTTTTTTTTTCAAATTTTGAAAATTGCACCTTTTATTATACCCTCCACTCTAGTGATAGAGGGTATATATAAGTTTGTCATTCCGTTTGTAACACATCGAAATATTGGTCTAGGACCCCATAAAGTATATATATTCATGATCCTTGATCGATTTTAAGTCGATCTAGCGATGTCCGTCCGTCCGTCTGTCTGTCTGTCCGTTGAAAACACGCTAACTTTTGAAAGACTTTACGGAGGCTCCTGAAGTTTGACATATATGTTCTCCATTTACCGGGTCAGGTTGGTATTGCAATCCAGCGAAATCGGTCCAGTGCACTATAGGAAATTTTACCCATTTTTTGGCCAAAAGTCAAAATTAAAATTTTTGCAAACATTATTTTTTTTCACATTAATATAAAAAAAACTTAACAAAGTAAACAATTCTTTCTCAATTTTTCGACAGAATTGATGTACTGTCACTTTATCAGTAGTTTTTCTTGCAATTTCTTACTTAGTTATAAAATAACGATTGAGAGCAGCGAATTTTGTGATAGCTTCTAACAAAAGTTTTTATATTAAGAATTTATAGTTTTTAAAAACTAAAAAATGGAAAATAATGTCAAAGGTGAGTACTTTAATGATAAATAGTGAAATGTTGGTGAACTCATCTATTAGATCGATTTTATTGGAAAAATTGAAGTGACCTTAAGATGAACTTATTGAAGTATGAATTGGAATTTTATTTTGACTTTAAAAAAAATGATAGCATATGTTAGCTATAAAACCATAAAAGTTCTCTAGGACAATAAATTACCTTCCGAATTTAAAAAATTTCAAGGTCGGATATGTGCAAACTTTTTTTTTATACCCATTTTTCCAGGTGACTACTGAGTGCCAAATTCGGAGTTATTTAATACATGGCGAGAGAAATAAAGCAGAGGTGGATAAGGAGCCGCTATTTCTGACCATTTCTTTTCATACATTGCTGAGAGTGAATGTTTCGAAAACTTTAAACAATATATAAAGAAGGAATTAAGAATATTTTGTTCAAATATAAATATGAAAAGGATTAAAAGTTGTAGGAGTTTGAAAATTTTTGAAAGACAGCATGCTGTTTGGCTTAAAGGCAATACTTGGCTAAAAAAAACTTGAAACGCAGCCTGCCTCCACTAAATCGAAACCTGGGCGACCGCAATTAACTTTTTTGTCAAAATCTGCGAGAACAAAAATACGAGTTACAGCAGAAATCTCTAAAGATCTAAATAAGGAAGTTGAGCCCCTAGCTCTTGCATCATCTACGGCTGCCCGTAGTGGCATTTTGAAATGTAGTTGACGACTTGGAACTCAAAAATAAAATTTTTGAATAAAATCCTTATTAAAAAGTAGATTTGTTTGACACTTCTTAACATTGTTAAAATAAATTTCTACTGTTATCTTCGAAAGTTAGTGTACACTCAAAAAAAAAATATTGTAAAAACAGTTTAGAAAACCATATAATCTATCAAGGATCTAAAAAATCTTAGATGCGGCAACTTATAACCCGGGAACCCTGTTTGGAACTAATTATTAGGTAATTTTTTAGGTAACTTTACTAATTTTTTTTTTTGAGTGTATGAAAACCTTTAAGAGTCACTCCCTCCCTCTAAAAAGTCTTCCAAAAGTCAAATAAAAAAAATCAGTCAAATCGGTCCAGCCGTTTGGCTGTAAATAATTTTGGCCAAAAAAAGGGTAAAATTTCCTATAGTGCAGTGGTTCAAAAGTTATGAGCAAAAGAGTAAAAAAAGGGTATTTTTCGAATTTACAAGATTAAAACCACTATAACTTTCGAAAGACAATTCTGAGGGGGCTGAAGCTTAGCATATATATTTGTCGTTCCACAAGGCTGTTTGGTTTTGAATTTCAGCAAAATCGGTTCAGTGGTTCAAAAGTTATAAGCAAAGCACTGAATTTCAGATTTGTTTCACCTTAAACTGTTGAAAACTCGTTAAACAAGTTTTAAAAGCATGGTGAAATACCAGTTTTGTAAAACTTGTTGTTGTTTGTTTTCTTGTCATGGGGTGCAGTTTAGTTGTTAGACAAGTAAATATTTGTTATTGTTTTGTTATTGTTAGTGTAACTGTATGTAACGGGAAAAAATCAAATAAAGTATGTGTATGACTAGCTTACCATCCCGGTACTTTGTTACCGGTTGTATTGAATACCGGATAATAGAAGGGTCAGGATTACACTATCGATTTAAAAAAAAATTCCCTACGTAGTCTTTGTTTTATCTACTTGTTCCCTGTTCTATTCCATTTTGTTCCCCGTTCTACTCCATTTCATTTCCAATTCCATCTCCTCTTCTAAGGTCATTATTATAGGAACAAAAAAAGTACCAAAAGTACACTTTATTACCCCCATTACACAGATAGAAAAACGCTTCATATCACTAATGAATGGAATTCATTAACGTTGGTTCATTGCAACAATGAAATTTTTCATATGCTGAATGAAATTTCATACATATTGTGCAAGATATTCATTTATTTTGATTCATTAGATTTCGTAGTTTCATTAAAAAATTTCATTAAGTTTTGTTTACAAAATTTTCTGTTTTTTGACACTTGTCGTGTCGCGTCTGTTTAGTCTGTTAGTTTGCGCGCGCAAAAAACAGCTGATCAGAGCGTAATTTTTTCTAAGAATTTTTTTTCGAAATTTAAAATGAAATGTTGTTGATTAATTATAAGTATTTATTAAACTCACATTGTTTTAAATTATTTCAAGTAAAATTTTGTTTGAGAAAAACTGAGTGAAATCTATAGATAAAATAAAAAATATGTGAAAGTGTTTTTTTAACTTGGTTATTTTTTGATTTTTTTAGATTTTTTTTACGAAATTTTTAATTAAAACTAAAATATTAATTAACTAATTTTTGTGATGTTTTATATTAGTTTGTGGTTTTAATTATGTATTAAAAGTTAAGGTTGGAGTAAAATTTTGTGCGAGAAAACTAAGTGAAAACATTTTTTATTTTTTTTAATTCTATAAAAAGATCTTTACAATTTCAAACATATATTTCATTTTAAAAATAAAAATAACATTTATTCAATAAAAGTATTTCATTTCAAAAATAAAAAGTAGGATTTATTCAATGAAAGCTTTTCATAAGAATTAAATACTTTTTTCATTAAAGTAATGAAACATTTTCATAAAATACAATTTATATTTTGTATGATTTAATGATTTTCATTAATTTAATGAAACTTGTTCTTGCAATTACATTTTATGATACCCATTTCATTAATTCAATGAAACCCTACATAGGTTCCTTTTTAACGTCATTTTTCATAACATTAATGTAGATTTTCATTATTGTCATGTACAAATTTCTATCAGTGTAGAAACGGAATTTCCAATAAGTACCTCATCCAGAATGGTTTTTCTTCACCGAAGGGCATTGGCGTAGATAGCCCTGTCTGGGGGGGGGGCTTAGCCCCCCCCAGAAAAATTTTAGCCCCCCCCAGAATTTTAATCATTCACATTTTTTTTTTTAATAATTTAATGATTTCATTCATTTTTGCAACAATAAATAATAATAATGAACCTTTAGGACTCGTTATGACTATTCTACGAGTCTTAAGGACTCGTAATGATTATTGTATTAGATCTAATAGTTTTTCCCATTGAAAAATAGACTGAGTTATTGAAAAAGTTTTTATATGAATCTGATGTTTTTGTCAGTCTTAAGGACTCGTAATGATTATTGTATTAGATCTAATAGTTTTTCCCATTGAAAAATAGACTGAGTTATTGAAAAAAGTTTTTATATGAATCTGATGTTTTTGTCAGTAATAAAAACTTTACCGAATCTTAGGGTTTTAACTTCACAAAAACATTTTAACTCCTTTGATTTAAAAAAGCTTCTAAATTCTAAGGAGTTTTTTATAGACAAAAGTTATTGAAAGAAAAAATCTAAGAATTTTGACTAATAATCATCAACTTTTGCAATCATCAGAACCTTTTCTTGAAAAAAATCATAGTAATCTAATGATTTTACTATAAGAAAAACATTAAAAATCTTGGAGTTCTAAATTTCCGAAAAATTTTCAGAATCAAAATTTGTTAAAAAAAATATTAATTTTTAACAGCTTTCGGGGGTCATTCGTTTCTGGGACACCTAGACGCATGTTAACGGGAACGCTTCAGGAATAGGTCTGGGTTTTTCTATTAAAAAAAATACAAAAAAAAAAATAAAAAAAATCTAGGGGGGCTTTAGCCCCCCCCCAGAAATGTTGGCTTCCTACGCCAATGCCGAAGGGTCCTATAATCCATATTTCAATTATCTATCATTGTTTTAGCCAATATTTAAAGTACTTTTTATCCCCGTTAAGAAACGGAATTTCCAAAAAGTACTTCTCCCAATCTTTTTTTTTTCACCGAAGGATTTTACATTCCAAATTTTTTGTTTCTGGAACCATTATATCAGGAAATAAATAAGTACACTTTTTACCCCTTTTAACCCCTTTATATTCCGAGAGACGAACCCTTTCCAGTTTCAAGTTTCTTTGATTATTATTTCAGGAAATAAAAAAGTACCAAAAGTGTACTTTCGGTACTTTTAACAAAACGTACTTTTTATAAATGGTACTTTTTTATAAAAGGTACTTTTTATAAAAGGTACTTTTTATAAAAGGTACTTTTTATAAAAGGTACTTTTTATAAAAGGTACTTTTAATAAAATGTACTTTTTATAAAAGGTACTTTTTATAAAAGGTACTTTTTATAAAAGGTACTTTTTATAAAAGGTACTTTTTATAAAAGGTACTTTTTATAAAAGGTACTTTTTATAAAAGGTACTTTTTATAAAAGGTACTTTTTATAAAAGGTACTTTTTATAAAAGGTACTTTTTATAAAAGGTACTTTTTATAAAAGGTACTTTTTATAAAAGGTACTTTTTATAAAAGGTACTTTTTATAAAAGGTACTTTTTATAAAGGGTACTTTTTATAAAAGGAACTTTTTATAAAAGGTACTTTTTATAAAAGGTACTTTTTATAAAAGGTACTTTTTATAAAAGGTACTTTTTATAAAAGATACTTTTTATAAAAGGTACTTTTTATAAAAGGTACTTTTTATAAAAGGTACTTTTTATAAAAGGTACTTTTTATAAAAGGTACTTTTTATAAAAGGTACTTTTTATAAAAGGTACTTTTTATAAAAGGTACTTTTTATAAAAGGTACTTTTTATAAAAGGTACTTTTTATAAAAGGTACTTTTTATAAAAGGTACTTTTTATAAAAGGTACTTTTTATAAACGGTACTTTTTATAAAAGGTACTTTTTATAAAAGGTACTTTTTATAAAAGGTACTTTTTATAAAAGGTACTTTTTATAAAAGGTACTTTTTATAAAAGGTACTTTTTATAAAAGGTACTTTTTATAAAAGGTACTTTTTATAAAAGGTACTTTTTATAAAAGGTACTTTTTATAAAAGGTACTTTTTATAAAAGGTACTTTTTATAAAAGGTAATTTTTATAAAAGGTACTTTTTATAAAAGGTACTTTTTATAAAAGGTACTTTTTATAAAAGGTACTTTTTATATAAAAATAAAAGGTACTTTTTATAAAAGGCACTTTTTATAAAACTTACTTTTTATAAAACGTACTTTTTATAAAAGGTACTTTTTATAAAAGGTACTTTTTACAAAAGGTACTTTTTATAAAAGGTACTTTTTATAAAAGGTACTTTTTATAAAAGGTACTTTTTATAAAAGGTACTTTTTATAAAAGTTAATTTTTATAAAAGGTACTTTTCATAAATATAACTTTTGATAAAAGGTACCATTATTTCAGTAAATAAAAAAAAAGTACCAAAAGTACACTTTTTTCGTATTACCCCCGTAGAGTCAACCTTGGTAAAAACATAGACTTGGTGAATATTTTTTTCTGTGGGGTGTACCTACATTGCAAATTTTAAGTTTCTAGGACCATTATTTAAGAAAATATAAAAGGTACCAAAAGTAAATTTTTTTACCCTTTTTACCCCCTTAGAATCAACATTGGCAAAAATCCAGCTATAGTGGATCTATATTCCGGGAGCCTCACCTACATTCAAAATTTCAAGTCTCTAGCTTCAGCGGTTTGGGCTGGGCGATGATGAATGAGTATGTCAGTCAGTCAGTCAGTCAGTCAGTCAGTCAGTCAGTCAGTCACATTACTCTTTTATATATATAGATTGAATGTTAATTTGTTTTTGGTTTTTAAAGAAGAGGATGGTAATATAAATAAAAAGAGGAATATATGTGAAATAGTTTTTTTTTGTATTACATATAGGTATAAAACAACAAAAATATTTTACAAAGTAATTTGTTACTCAAAGAAATTGTACACTAAAAAAATATTTACACTCAAAAAAAATGTTACACTCAAAAAAAAAAATGTACACATTATTATCATTATTTTTTTTTAATGAAATGGCAGACTCAAAAAAATGTTGACAGTCAAAAAAATTTTACACTCAAAAAAATTTGATTGATTAAAAGAAAGTTTGACTCAAAATAATATACATATTTCTAATAAAAAATTTGTAATGCAATTTTTTGATTTTTTTTTTTAGAAAATTACTATTAGATAACATTGTGGAGGGTATTCATAGATTCGACCAAGTCGAATTTAATTTTTCTACTTGTTTTTTGACTCTGATTTATTGTATATGGTGCTCCAAAAAAATTAAATTGGTAGATACTGACCCCAACTTACCCTAGATATATTCATTTCGAGGCAAAAATACGCCTCACAAAAATTAAGAACGATCGGACATGGATAAGGTGTACCGCATGGGCCTTGAAGTTTAGACAACGGATTACAAGGAAAAATATGAATTTTTTTCTGTTTTCTCAATTTTTTTTGGTATTTTAAGTTAAGTTTTAATTCAAGTGGTTACAGAAATATAATACGGAGTAAAATGCCTCTCTAATAAGGTACCAAAGACTGAAATCGGTTGAAAATCAGCCAAGTTATTACAACTTCCCCAGGCATCTAACGTATGGCAGAACACTTGATTAAGCAATATAATTTTTTTATTCTTCAAGTTCAAATGTAATTAGATGACAAGTATTTTTCATATTGTGTTTTGCTAACATTTTTTAAATTAGTGCTAAAAATGCCTGCATTTTCAACACCCTTTTGAAATCTCTATTTAAAAAAAAAAAATATTTTTTTTGTTTTAAAATTTGGAAAAGCCAAAAAAATATTACACTGAAACATGAATAATGAAAAAATGTTATTACAGTAGAAAATTTCAATAAATTTAAAAAAAGGGACTCGCATTCTTTAATCAAGTGGTATGACACACGCTAGGTGCCTGGGGAAGTTGTAATAACTTGGCTGATTTTCAACCGATTTTAGTTTTTAGTACCTTATTAGAAAGGCATTTTGCTTCACATCATAATTCTGTAATCACCTGAATTCAAACTTAACTTAAAATACCAAAAAAATTGCGAAAATAGAAAAAAATTCATATTTTTCCTTGTAATCCGTTTTTTAAACTTCAAGGACCATGCTAAACACCTTACCCATGTCCGATCTTCCTAAATTTTTGTGAGGCGTATATTTACCTCCAAATGAATATATTTAGGGTAAGTTTAGGTCAGTATCTACCATTTTTTTTTTTTTTTTGGAGCTCCATATAAAATAAATCAGAGCCAAAACATTAAAGGTGTAATTTTAAAAATTAAAAAAAAAAAATAGAAAGAATTGTGATCACATCTCGAGTAATGGCTTAAAAGTTGCGTAATTTAGAGTAGAATTTTTATAGTTTTTTACAAAAAAATTGAAGGTTTCGGACTTTTTCAAAAAGTCGATTTTAATTTTTAAACCTCAAAAAATAAGTGATAATTACTTCAAATAATTTTTTCATATTTTTTTTCTAAAACTACATTTAAATACCAACAAAACGTTGTCCAACTTTTCTTAAAATATCTATATTTTTTAATGGTCAAAATTAATTTCAATTTCAATTTCAAAACTTCAATTTTTACTTTTTTGGAGAAAATCGCCATTTTGAAAAATTGATTACTCAACACCATCTTGGAATAAAAGGCTGAAAATTGGTGTCCAAGTTGCATTTAATAAGGACTAAAACATACCTAAAAATAAAATAAATCGAATGGGGTCGGGTCTAAAAGTGAGTGATTTGGCTTGGAATGCCCCATATACATGTATTCAAAATATTATTCATGGATTTTGCCAAGTTGAATTTTTATTTTTTCTGAAAATCATAAAACAAAATTGTGAATTACTTTTAAACACCTTTTTAAATGCAAAAAAATCAAAATGTTATCTTAATAAGAAAATGTTGCCTTGTTTTGAAAAATCGTCATTCTCTAGGCAAAAATCGTCAAATCATCATTTGCCATTTTTTTTACCAACAAATTGTCAAAATGACGATAAATCGCCAAATATGGCAGCCCTGATTGTACACATTATAAAACCATTTTTTTTTTTATTTGCAAAGTCCTTTTATGAAGTAACGAATATATTTAGTCAAACATGTGTTATTTTAAAATTTAAAAAAATATTACAGTCATTTCTTTTTTTAATGATATTTTGTTTTTATTTATTTTACGCTTCATTTATTTTGGTTATTGAAATCTAATGGATATTAAATGAATCAAATCGAATTATACACCTTAACTCATAGATGGGAATATGTTACTATTAGGGCAAGTACTTTTTTAAAAAAGCATGTTTTTATTCGACACTCTAATCTTACTATAAATCGAATATTTGTTTTTAAATTTTATCAAAATTTTTTCAAAACCCACTGTTAAATCCTAATAAAATTTTTAATTGCAAAGGCGATATTTCGTAAGGAAAGGCGATATTTCGTATGATTGTCCCAAGTGCCCGGGCAAATTTTTATTCTAGTGGACATAAAAAGTATGTGGAATGTCAATCGGCTTAAATTAACCCTTGGCGCCAGGCTATCATAGTTTTGGATTTTTGAAAATTATAAAAAAATAAAAAAAAGCTATGACTCGTTACTAATGTTTGGGGTAAGGGAATTTCCGGGTCGGATTTCCTGGGAAAACTCTGACGGGAATTCCCTTGATTATTTATCTTTCCCGGGAAATCCGGGAATTATAAAATTAACCTTTTACATAAAAACGCTTATTTTAATTTAATTTTTAATACATTGTACCAGAAAAATCGCAGCATCTTTAAAAAAATAAGCAAAAAAAAGTTTTGAAAAGAGGATTAGGAGGACTATAATTCAATAACTTTTAAAAGCAAAAAAAAAAATCGTAAACTTTTTTTAATAATATTTATTGAAATTCTTTACTCCAAAACGGAAAACAAATAGTGTGTCCAGGATTTAGAGATTTTTAAATAAGTTTTTCGGTACTTGAAGTTTTTATTGAATTTTTTTTCTTCAAAAAGCAACAAAAAATTTCTTTTCCGGAACATACAAAACTTTTAAACATTTTTCGGTGCTTGGAAATTTTTCTAATTTTAATTTTATTTCCCATTTTTTATAAAAATATTTAATCCAAAACGCAAAAAAAATGTGAAAAAAATTTTGTGTGTGGAACTTTAAATTTTTTTTTTCAAAATTTGTGCAAAAAATGTATTTTAGAATCATTAGAGAAATTTTTTACTCCAAAACAAACACACTATAAAAGACGTTTCGTACGGGAATTCGGATGAATACGCTGAAAAAAAATAATAGACGGCAAAACTTTCTTAACTCATTAGTTAATGAGCTGTTTGGAGGTCTTTGATAGTCTTTTGCTCCAAAACGCAAAAAATTTAAAAATTTAAAATTTTTTTTTTTTCTTCTCTTTTATTTTACTATTTAATTGTTTGTTTGTGTTTTAATTAGTTGTTCACACAGAAAGAATTAGAAACGAATTTCAATCAACAAAAACGCGGATTCAATTAATTCTTTAATTGAAGCTCCTCCAATGAAGAAAATAGTTATATCAATCATTAAATTGTAGGTGATTAGTTGATTTTTTTTTTTCAATCAATCACTTTTTCGACTTCGATAAAAAATTTTATCGATTTTTTATTTTAAGTCAATTAAAATAATGATTGATTTAACAAATTAATTTTAGGCTTATGACAAAATTATGATGAAATTCATATTTTTTTGCTTTCCAATATGTTGCCGACAATAAAAAAAAAAATAAAAGCCGAGTATAAAGTATGAGTATAAAGGGGGGAAAAAGGGGAAATTCCCACCCCAGACCGAGTTTTAAAAATAAAAAAAGGAAAAAAAGAAAGAAAAAGAAAGAAAAAAAAAAGAAAAAAGAAAGAAAAAGAAGAAAAAAAGAAAGAGGAAATTTTCTTAAAAAAAAATTCCGAAGGAAAAAAATCTCGTAATCCGAAAATTTTTATAGACTATTTTTATAGTGAAAATTTTTAAAATTTTAAAGGAAAAATGTGACTTAATCTGAAAATTTTCTGTGAAAATATATTTTTTAAGCTTATTATGTATTTTAGTATAAAAATATAACTTAAAATACGTTTTCTTTTAGAAAAATGTTGCAGGATCTTAATTTGGTTTACGTAAAAAATGTTTGTCTTCTACACAGTGTTGCCATATATCAAGATTTCCCTTTTTTTGCAAGTTTTTTGAGGTGCTAAAAAGATTTCAAGATTTTTTCTAAAAAAATAAGTTTTTCGGAAAATAATAAAGTTTTTTCAAGTTTTTCTTAATTAGTTAAAAAATACAAAAAGCATCATTTTTTTTTTTGTAAATACCCAAAATATTGGTCGTAGACCAAGCTTTTAGTATACCGACCGATTCAGAATCACTATCTGATTTGACTTAGCGTGTCCGTCCTTCAGTCTATGTAAACGGTTACAATTAAATACGTCTTTATTCTATGAAAATATGAGATATTCGATTACAATTTTGTTTTTAGCTTGATAACCTTATTAAATCCATTTAAAATCAGATCATTCTTTGACTTGGTCGCCATATGAAAATTCCACACGATATTCACTTAAATCTGTAAGTTGCCAACATAGAAAAATTCTTCTGTTAAATTGTTGCACTAATAAAAGATTTTACCACATATAGATCCAATCCGTCATATATTGTCGAGCATGCACCGGTGTTTGATATTTGCTTACTGTGTACAATTTTCTGAGCCTTCATAAGTTATGACTCTTTCAAGGCTCCAAAAAATTAATAGAACGCTCGACATTTGGATTCCTGAAAGATTCATGTTTGACTCTTAATCCTGGATATGTAAAAAATTAAAAATATGTTTTTTTGAACATTCATAAAAGAGTCAGGAAAGAATACGAACATATATTTTTCAGAATCTTTTATGAGTCATATAAGGCTCCTGTAGGTTAGTTGGTAGCATACTAGCCTATGAAACAGGGGTCGTGGGTTCGATTCCCACTAAACCCTTGGTCGATTTCGATACAACGAGACGGTCATTTTAACCAGTTCTCGGTTAGGTTTAATTAATTATTAAAAATGATTTGTAATTAAATTGAGAAAACTAAATAAAAACTGATCGTTGGATTAAAATTATTATTATGATATTATAAGAGCGCTAAGAAAAAGGGATTATGTTTTCTGAACGTCTAAGAACTCTTTTATGAGTCTTTTCGAGCTCCAAATGAACGCTTGGTTGTGTTTTTTATTATTTTTTTTACGCTTGATATAAAAAATGAATTGAAAATACATAATGAAAATACATACTGTATTAATTTTTTTTTTTTTTTCAATACTTTTGTAAAAAAAAAGATTTTTTCACAAAAAAAAAGATTTTTTTTCAGAAATAAAAAGTTTTTTCAAAAAAATATATGGCAACACTGCTTCTACATAGGAAAAGGAAAAACATCTTAAAAATGTTGATAGTCTAACGTATGTCAAACTATTGTGGAAAATTTTTTCAGAATGTCTTTGAATTGGGCACCTGAAACCAAAATTCTTTGTCAAATTCGCTACTACGAGACGACAGTCATTGTAACCAGTTCTCGGTTAAAATGATTTGAAATTATATGAAAACAATAAATAAAAACACATGATCATGGGATCAAAATTATTCTATTATAATATTAGAATTTAAAAATTTTTGTTAGGAGAAATGATTCAGAAAATAAAAGTATTGAATGTCCATAAATCTAAATTTTTTTTAAATACAAATTTGATATTTATAATAAAATAGATAAAATAAAATTGTCTCAGAATCCTAAATGTTGCTATAAGAAGTGGCCCGAATCTATAAATTAGATGAAAAATAATACTCAAGCGCTAAAAGTACTTTTTATACCATCCAACCACAGTATGGGGGTATACTCACTTTGTCATTCCGTGTGTAACATATCGAAATATCGGTCGGGGACCCCACAAAGTATATATAATATTGATCCATGATAGAATCTAAGACATTCTAGCGATGTCCGTCCGTCCGTCTGTAGAAATAACGATGCAGTCCAAACCAAAAGAGCTAGACCTCTGAAATTGAGCAGGAATATCTCTTATGTTACTGGTAAGGTTGAGTTCGAAGATGGGCAAAATCGGACCAGGCAGAAAACAGTTCCCCCTTGAAGAACTAAAACGACCCCTGAAAAATACGATATTGTTACGAGTTTTTTTTAAATTTTTGCTCAACAAATGTAACATTTGTATGCCAAATTATGTTCAAAGACCTGCGCTTGGATCAATGGGTTAGGAAATTCGATTTTTTTCAGGCCGCCCCCTTTGGGGGGCGGCCACCAACTCCACCGACCCCCCACCAAAAATAAAATAAAAAGACGCCCCTGCATTTTTTTTTAATTTTAAACGTGTTGGAGGGTATAATAGATTCGGCACTGCCGAATTTAACACTCTTACTTGTTTTTTTTTTGAGAATTCTTCTACAACAATCCGTAAAAGAAAATGTTGGAGAATTGAAACACTTTTCTTTGTGAAAAATCTAAGGCCTTTTATATAGAAAAAATGTCTCGGAATCTATAGAAAAAAGGTCTTAGAATCTAAACTTATTCTATATTAAAAGGATCTGAGACTTTTTCTATAGAAAAAGGTACAGAAAAACTCTAAAATTTTTCACATCCTCAAAATTTTTTTTTCGGATTTTTATAGAAGAATTTCCAAATTCTAAAAGTCTCAGTCTCTTTTCTTAAGGAAAAAGGTCTCAGAATCTGAAATTTTTTTGAGAAAAGGTCTAAAAATTTGGTATCTGAGACTTTTTTGATAGGAAAAGGGCTCGGAAAAAGGTCATTGAATTTAAGACTTTTTCTATAGAAATAAGGTTTCAGAATTTTAGAAAAAAATGTCTCAGAATCTGAGACTTTTTCTAAAGGAAATAGGTCTCAGAATCTATGACTTTTTTTTAGGTAAAAGGTTCTGAGGCGTTTTCTTTAGAAAAAAAAAGTGCCGGAATCTTTTCCTTTTTTATGTAACAAAAACGTCTCAGAATCCTATAGGAAAAACGTCTCAGGACTTTTTTTTAGGAAAGAGTCTCAGAATATCCGACTTTTTCTATAGGAAAAGGTTTCTAAATCTGATACTTTTTCTAAAGGAAAAAGGTCTCCCAATCTGGGACTTTTTAAAAATGAAAAATTTCATAGAATCTGAGACTTTTCTATGGGAAAAAGTCTCAGAATCTGTCACTTTTGCTTTAGGAAAAAAAGTGCCAGAACTTTAAACTTTTTTATATAAGAAAAAGCTCTTAGAATCTTAGACTTTTTCTATATGAAAAAGGTCTGAGAATCTGAGACTATTTCTTTAGGAATAAGATCTTAGAATCTGAGACTTTTTCTAAAGGAAAAATGTCTAAGAATCTGAGAAGTTTTCAATAGGAAAAAGATCTCAGAATCTCAGACTTTTTCTGCAAAAAAGAATCTGCAAAGAATCTGAGACTTTTTCAGTAGGAAAAAGTTCTAAAAATCATAGACTTTTTCTTTGGAAAAAAGGTCTCAGAATTTGAGACTTTTTCTTTAGCAAAAAATCTAATAATCTGAGACCTTTTTTATAGAAAAAATTTCTCAAAAATGCTTTAAAATATGAGACTTTTTCTGTGGAGAATAGTTCTTAGAATCTGAAAATTTTTCTATACGAAAAAGTCTCATATTCTGAGAAATTTTTCGTAAAGAAGAAGTCTTAGACTCTGAGACATTTTCCTATTAAAAATCATTTCTTTACGAAAAATGTCTCAAAATCTGATATTTTCAGGAAGAATTTTCTCTATCGAAAAATTCTCAGATATGTATAGACTTTTGCTACGTCAAATGTGTTATAACCTGCGACTTTTTGTGCACATACGCAAATGTACAGTTTTTTTTAAAACAAATTAGAAAAAACAAGTGAGAGTGTTCTTTTATTCGAAGTAAAAAAAAATTTCCCACCCTCCCAAACCAAAAAGCTGTATCCGCCACTGTTTTGAATTAATGTATTCAAATAAATTGAAACGAAAAAAAATCTGGTATGTTGAAAATTTGTAATTTGATAGTTAAAGAAAATAACAAAAAATGCTGATCAAACCAATAATTGACTCATTTAAATTTTGTTGATCAATAGATACTATTGAAATTGTTTAGCCGATAATTTTTTGTGTGCACATATTGCTTATTTCTAATAACAAAAATTTTTGAAATTTTAATGTTTGTTAAGGTATTATGATGTTGTCTTTTCTTGTAAGAGCCGTGTGAGCAAAACAGATATATATGAGTAAAAGAATAAAAACTACATTGAATTTTCGAAGTTGACGTCTTTTTATTTCCATTTTATTAATAATACAATGGGCCAAATATCATTATTTATAAAATAAATTAAACAAATTTTAAAAATTCAAAAAAAAAAATTAATTTATTTATAAAAGTCTAACGAAATCTTCAAAACATAAATTAAAGCATTTTTTTCATAATAAACCGTGCAACCCGCGTTGTATACATATGTAGATAAAAATTAATTATACAAATTTTGTTCCAAAAAATAAACGAAACTGCCCCATTGTTCGAACAAAAAAATAACATATTATTAAAAATTCAAAATTTTGTAAAATTTATGCAATAAAACACACTGAAATTATGATATTTAAATATCTTTATTTTGCTATTAATTTATTTTTCAATTTTTTGCACATTTTTATTAAAAATAAACACAATTTTCGATTTTTTTTGTAATTTTCAAATATTTGTTTTCTCATTGTTTTGGTTTTTTTTTTTTAATTTTGTTTATTTGTTTTGGAAAAAGAAAAAACTGTCAGTTGAAAAATAATAAAAAGACAACAATTTTTGTCTTATTCAAAGTTTTGCTGCTTTTCCTCTGCTTTCAGAAACTTGAAATATTGACAAGAAATAACTTTTTTGTTTTTATAGTGTTTGTTTTTTACTCATTACAAAACCTATAAGAATATAGTCGGACTTTTTCGTCAGTTCTTTATCAAGACGAAAATTTGAGGAAAAAAAGTGTACATCATAATACCTTTAGGGATTTATATTAATAGTGAAAATTTCCCGAGATTCCCGGGAATAAATAAAAATAAATTTTGAATTTCCCGATTCCCAGGAAATTGAAAACTCCGGGAATTCCCAAACATGTAATGTACAGGGTTTACTACAACATAATTAAGCTGCAAGCAGTATAAGGCTTCAGCAAAAGTAAACAAAAATTTATATATATGCTTAATTTTTTGATAATATGAACTGTTCGAGTAGAACCAGGAAGGACGTGCAGGAGCCATTGAAGCCACTAGCAAGCAGTCGTGTGGGGGGTTCGTGTCCACCTGATTTTCCTTATTTTACATATATAACCTGTTACATAGAGATATTATAGACTCCTTTTTTAGTATTTGAAATGTCTAAACGAAACAAGTCATAGTTTAAAAAAAATGTACCCCTACTATGACCAAAGCTGTAAGAATATTATTGGGTTTAATCGATTCGGTATATTTTGTTAAAAGGGACTTCCTGATGGAGTGAAGCCCTATACGTCTATACCCTCCCTTCCTATGATCTCAGAAATGTGATTTTGTCTGAAATCCCACAACGGAAATTTGCCCTAATCTTTTATATCATCACGTAAGAAAACAGTATTTTTAATTTACAAATCCATATTAAAATATTTATTCATTCAAAAAGTATTGATATTCATTAGCAAAAAATCTTAGTTCTAAGAATTTAATAACTAGCCTTAACCAGAAATTCATGAATAAATTCAACTTAAAGATAGATATCATGGATATTAATTTTAACCACAATCAAAACTTAAAAAGTTTTTACAGTTAGCCGTTTAGGCATATTTTTGCTATTATATATGAAAATTTCCAACAGGGGTTTTAACTTATAACAAATTTTATTTCTTTATCTATTTTTCAACAAATTATGAGTTTTGAAAACAATAAAAATTAAGATAGAATATTCCGTGTTCCTATCATATTTACTAAAAGAAAGAAGCAAAAACTAAAAGAAGTTTAATAACAACAAAATTGATCATCAATTCAATTCGTTTCACTACCCATCTGTAATATATTTAAGAGTGTTATACTCTATTTGATTGATTTCATGATCTCTTTAATTACATTAGTTGTTGCTTCTTATTTATTTTAATATTAAAAGTTATGCAAAAACAAAATTATTATTGACAAAAAATACCATAATGATTTGACTCACCAAATGTAATGCAGCAGCAGCAAGACGTTGAGGCCTCTCTATTTTGCTGTAGTTATGTATGTTGGTTAGTGTGCTATATTAAAGGTAATGACATAATTACAAAAATTTGTGTTTTTGCATAGAGATTAAAATATTTTAATTACTAACTTTTAATGATCATTAAGTGTAGGGGTTTTTTTCTGTTTTTGGAGGAACCTTACGATAGATTCGAATACAGAATTATTTTAATTCTAATTTAAAATTCAGGTGTCTAATTTGTTTTCATTCGAACTTTACAAAAGTGATTAAATGATTTGTTTAACCATTTTTTTCTTGATAAACTATAATTTAATTGGTTTTGTAAAGTTTAACGTTTTAATCTTTTGGTTTGCTAAAAATAATTAATTTTTTAAAATTTCTTTAGAACATATTTCCTATAAATATGTATTCCTATTTCGTTAAAAATGCAAATCCCAAAATGTTGGTTAAATAGTTAAGTTGTTGTAATTTTTGGAAAGTGTTTTTGTTATAATTTTATAACAAATAAATTCAATATAAAATTTTTATAAATTTCATATGTTGTTGTTATTTTTGGTAATTTTAGTTGTTATAATTTTATAACAAGAGATTTAGTATTGAAGTTTTATAATATTCTTATGTTGTTGTAAATTTTTTTAAAATTTTAGTTATTAGAATATTATAGGATGGATTAGGTATGGAAGTTTGATATTTTCCATATGTGGTTGTAAATATTGGGTACGGAAAAAAATATTAGACTTGCATTTGTCAAGTGCTAGTAGTCATTTTAAACACGACAAAAAAATGTATGTGGCCTATCAGGTCCAGCAAATTTGCTGAAACGCTTTAGATTGTAACTACTTTTAAAACCCTATTGTTAGACACTATATGATCAGTAAAAGTTTCGGTTCGGGAATAATAAAAATTTCATGGTATACTTAATTAGTTACTCATACATATCTTCTAACAAGTTATTGTAAAGACCATGCCCACTGAAGATGAAGTATGTATCGATGTTTTCCATATATTTGAGGATGCTTGGTTACAAATGTAACACTATAACCTTAGTCCAGATGTATTTATAGGTTATGTCTAGAGGTGACTATGATGATTCGTTGCAGAAAAGTTTCTGATCCAATGTCAACATTACTTTTCAGACGCAAATGCCACTAAGAAGGTATAGTTCCCAAATTGATGATGATCAGGTTATTGTCTTGTTTGTCGATCGATTTGAGAAGTTGACAACAAGATTTATATTTCTAGCAGTCTACGTTGAGTTCTGGTTACAAGTTTTTATATATTCCAACAAAAAAAAACATTTACTTTGACTATGAAAGTACTCAACTTCGTATTTTGCTTTAGGAGTAACACAATGGTTGAGTGAATATGGATGTTGTTTAGTTTTTGTAATTTGGATTTTTTTTTATGACCCTTAAATGTACAGTGGTGGCTAGTGGTACCGGCCACCACAGACTTTCGGAAAACTGATTATACACAACCTATTTAGTAGAAATTTCTAAATTAGCACAAAGTTTTTTAACAAAATGAATTGAATTTTACCTTGCTTTGGTTACGTAATAGCTGCGTACAAAATCACCGACCATGTGTCTTGCCAAAATTTGGTTATGTACAATGCCAAAAGAATTCGGTTTTTCTTTGGTAAAATCAGCAGAAAAACTCTCGGACATATGCCGGATAATTCCAATAGATCCCTTCCCGATTATGGGATATATCACTTTAGGAAGTAATTGTTTCTTCCGAAATTTTCAAAACTATGACGTAATTAGTTTTGCCACGAATTCCTAAGTTAATTTAAATTTATTCACTATTATTTCAAAATTGGCTAATATTCGTGGAGTTACCTTAAGTTTTTATATTTTAATTGATTGAATAAGTAGGCGATGAGTTTTTAATAAATAATTTACTGATGTTTAAGTATTAAATTTTTATGGCGTAAAAAAAACTTTCCACTGCTAGAAGTGCTCTAGTTGGTTTTCTGTTGAGAGTTGAATAGAAAAGGAAATAAATTACCTGCCAAATTACTCAAGAGAGCTGCAAATCTAAAACCAACCAAACAACTGCAAATCGATAGCTCAACCACTAATCGATAATGCATGTTACTACACACGTCTTCGAATCAAATTTAAACTTTAATAACAATTACGTTATAAAATATCTCATTTTTACCAGCAAATCAAAATTAAATCTCAACTACGCTATTTAACCACCCTAATATGCATAAAAAACGTAAAGTTTTTCTTCACTTTATTTTAGACAAGTTATCGACTGTAGTATTACAGTTTAGTCGGGACGCAAACCGTATTTGGATGGTTACAGATAGTTTCATTATTAATGACATCGTTTTTAACACAATATTTTTCTGTTTTATTTTAAACGAAAACATTGCAATTAATATAGGTTGTTAAAACCTTAATACGAGTATTATGACAAAGTCACGGTACATTAACACTCCGTAATAAATGAATAAAGTAACATTAGATAAAAGAAAAAAAAATTAATAATTACAAGGATAGTTGACCATTACAAACACTAACTGGTAGTCTACTATATTTTTGTTTATCTCATTCAAAATTAACTCGAAGCAGATTGTAATATGCTCTTTAATTAAGCGCTATTCTTTCACATACCCAGTAACTTTAGATTAATTAAACTGGTTCAATTAACAAATGAAAAATTTATATCTGTCATTTTACACCTTTTATATTTAAAATAATATGGCATTTTTGATATTTTTACAAAATTCAACATTTAAAAGGTTTTGTCTTGTTATGTTTTTTTTTTGTTTAATGTAACGAATCAGAAACCCATCATATTGTATCATTCAAAGCATTTTGTATGGTTGTATGTTTAAATTATTTGCATCATTAGTAACATTATTGTCTCAAAACCATCACTAAAAGGTATTAGGCACAATATCTATCACATGCATGCATGAGAGTAGGAATGATGTGTTGTGTCATTGTCTATTCATCAATTTGATTTTTTACATCCATTAGGTTGAAACACCTACGAAAAGGGTTGTTATTTTAGTCCTATTTATGTCTGATGCTTCATTAAGATGCGTTTACACGAGAAAGAAAACTGCTGTAGAAAGTTTCTAAAAACAAACCGAGTAAAAATTAGATCTTGAGTGATATATTAAGATCTTATTATATCAATTGTATCCGAACAGATCTTTTAGATACGAAATTTGTTCTCAATTTCGAGATTTAATGGAGCTCGAAAATAGGAAAAAATCTCGGATCCAGAAGATCTGATCAGATGTATATATTTATAATAATTGTAATTTTACCTAAACAGATCAGTTCATATATAATCCATTTTTACACGGAAGTATATGAATTACTTATGAGAAAATTAAAACGAAAATAAATTTATTTATTGTAAATAATTTCGGCTAAATGAAGTTGATAAGATTTCTTATTTCTATATTATACATTATATTTCCTTCTGGTGTAAACCAGCGTTAACAATCAGCGCCATTTATTAGAATCTGGTTGCTACCAGCCAACACACATGTACGTTAGGGTAATAACTTTTATGACTTTTGTGAATCGGACATACGACCTCGGCACTACCAAGCTTTTACGCAACCATCTAGCAACCATCTGCTTTTCTTGTGTAAGAAGAAAACTTCTTTTGATTTTTGAGGCGGACGTGTTAAAGGAAATTTTGCATTTCGCACTTTGCGAGTCTTAAAAATTGTGAGTTTAATATTATTTTTTTTGCAAGAAGGAAAAAGTTATAATCCTTATGTTCATATCTTTGTTAGTAATAATGTATGCATGTGTATCCATTAAAAGGACTGATTAATCTGTACTAAATGACAAAACAGAATATAAAATTCGTCAAAAAATGTTTTGTAAATTTTAAAATGATAGATTTTTCAGTTCATTTTATATTGAATAATGGGTACACACATGTTTTTGGCAACGATATTTTTACAATTATCATTTATTTTAATAGCCAGTAATAAATTGAAAAACATTTTATCTAACATTCTGATGACAAAATGTCGCCTTGTCGGATATACTGATACCCTCCAAAATGTAAACAACCGCGAAAAAAAAATTGTTAAAAAAATTCCGCGAAAAAAATTTTGTCTAAAAAGATATTTTCACATTTGTCCATCACATATGTACATTCCATATGTGCTAGCGCGCATCCAGAGGTGGGAGAATAGGAAACCAAGACATGAACTAAGAAACTTAAGTTTTTATTTAAAAATTGTATTACCATCCACCGGAAAAAAAACAATTATTTTAATCATAAATACATGACTATATATTAGGGTGTTCAATTAATCGGGTTTTTTATTGTTTGATTTAACGATTAATCGATATTTGGCATTTTTAAATTATTCGATTAAACAAATAAAATTTTAAAATTGATCGTTTAATAGAGTAATTCCAAATTCAGAAATTTTCAAAATTACAAGATTTTTTTTCGAGAATTTAAGGGAAAAATCGTACCTACTTGAGTAAATATATCGAGGTCCTATATTCAAAACCCTCTATCTTCCATATTCACGAAAATTACTTTTTTATGGCAAAATACTTAGTAAAACTGCCCTCATATATTGTTTAAAATTCAGAACAAAAATATTTTTTTTTGCTGTTTTATTTGCATTTTTGGTTTTTTTCATTTCTTAAACAATTAATTTTTCTGACTGCAAAACCCTATATCTTTTCAAATAATTAATTTAAAAATATTTTTTTGAATAATTTCATTATGCATTACATGTTTTCATACTAAATTTTGCATGCTGAACATGAATTTGTCAACAAAATTCCAGAAACACGTTTTTGGTCCACTGATGCTAATTTTTTCTGAAAAATCTTGTTTGACTTTTTTGAAAAATATGGCTCAAAATTTGGATGTCTTGTGTACATTATGAAACAAAAATTTTAATCTTAAAAATCGCGATGTTGATCAGCATCTCCGGACCAAAATCGCGTTTTTAATTTTTTTACTATTTTTTACATAACATAATACACAGTTTGTCAACTTTTGAGATGAATTCGGTAAAAAAATTTTTTTGTCTTAAAAATTAGCACTTGTGGACCAAAACCGCAATTTCGGATTCTTATAAGCCGTTATCATTAATAAATCACGATAAAAATTTACCTATGTCGTAAATGAAATCATAATAATTAATTTTTATTAAAATACAAAACCCTCTATCTGATAATTTGTATTCATATACTTAATATTTTTAAAAAAACAAAACCCTCTATCTATCATAAAATCCCCAATAGTGCAAAATTTTAAAAACGAATTATATGTCAGATTCAGTAGTTGATTTAAAAAAAATATTATAAAATATCGAATTTTAATTACTCTAACAATACGCAAAATAAACAGTTTTTTGGCTCTCCTGAAAAGTAGTGTTTTTTTAGATAGAGGGTTTTGAATATAGGCCCTCGATATGGTTTATTTTATTTTTCTAATATTATTTATATTTTTTTTTTTAATTTTGTTAACAAAAAAAAAAGGAACAAACGTAAAGCATTACAAAATGTATCAAAATTTAAGTTTTGTGCAATTTTGTTTGTGAAAAATTTAAAAAAGTAATTTTGGAGATTTGAAATATGTGTAGAATTCAAAAATTATTTTTGTTGCCAAACATATATGGATTACAAAAATTTTATATATGAGCTTTTCGGAAGCCAGTCTGGCCAAATCCCAAAAATTTTTTTTTTGATTTTATCGTTTTAAAATATGTAATTCAACACTAAGTTTGTATGTGCGAATCATCATTTCGTTTAATTTAAGTTAACACAACTAAAAAAACATAATTAATTTGGCTACGAAAAAAAAATTAAAAAATTTCCGAAGCCAAAAAGTTCAACTCCAGCTTTTTTATGACCATTTAAAAAAAGTTCATTGAAAAAAAAATATATATATTTACTGTTTTTATCTTCTTTTTGTTTGCTTTAAGATAAAAAAAAAAAATAAAAAAATTCTGTAGGAAATTTTTCTTACAAAAAATCTAGTTTTTAATGGACTCGGAAAAAAATTGAAAAATTCTTCAGAGAAAAAATTATTTTTTTTTTTAAGTTAATTTTATATTTTTAACGTATTTTGGTTTACTTTAAGATTTAGAAAAAAATACTACTAAAAAATAAATTCTAAAAAAAAATATTCATACGAAAAATCGATTTTTTAATGTTTTTTGGTCACTTTGGCCTCGGAAAAAATTTAAAAATTCTTCAGAGAAAAAAATATTTTTTTTAAGTTAATTTTATTTTTTTAATGTATTTTGGTTTGCATTAAGATTTAGAAAAAAATAAAAAAAAAATCTAAAAAAAAATTTCATACGAATAATCGATTTTTAATGTTTTTTTGTCACTTTGGCCTCGGAAAAAATTGAAAAATTCTTCAGAGAAATTTTTTTTTTTAAGTTAATTTTATATTTTTAACGTATTTTGGTTTGCATTAAGATTTAGAAAAAAATTAAAAAAAAATTCTAAAAATATTTTTTCATACGAAAAATCGATTTTTTAATGTTTTTTGGTCACTTTGGCCTCGGAAAAAAATTGAAAAATTCTTCAGAGAAAAAATTATTTATTTTTTGAGTCAATTTTATATTTTTAATGTATTTTGGTTTGCATTAAGATTTAGAAAAAAATAAAAAAAAAAATAAAAAAAAATTTTGCATACGAAAAATCGATCTTTTAATGTTTTTTGGTCACTTTGACCTCGGAAAAAATTTAAAAATTCTTCAGAGAAAAAATTATTTTTTTTAAGTTAATTTTATATTTTTAACGTATTTTGGTTTGCTTTAAGATTTAGAAAAAAAATAAAAAAAAATTCTAAAAAAATTTTTTCATACGAAAAATCGATTTTTAATGTTTTTTGGTCACTTTGGCCTCGGAAAAAATTGAAAAATTCTTCAGAGAAAAAAAAATTTTTTTTTAAGTTAATTTTATATTTTTAACGTATTTTGTTTTGCATTAAGATTTAGAAAAAAATTAAAAAAAAATTCTAAAAATATTTTTTCATACGAAAAATCGATTTTTTAATGTTTTTTGGTCACTTTGGCCTCGGAAAAAATTGAAAAATTCTTCAGAGTAAAAAATGTTTTGTTTTAAAGTCAATTGTTATCTTATTTCGCTTGCTTTAAGATTTAGAAAAATAATAAAAAAAAAAAGCCCACTTTGGTCGCTATGTTTATCTAAATCTTAAGCAAAGTTTAAAATATAAAATTAAATTAAAGAAAACAAAATTTTTTTCACTGAAGAATTTTTTAATTTTTTTGACGCCAAAGAGGCAAAAAAACATTAAAACATCAATTTTTCGCAAGAAACATTTACTTACGAATTTTTTAAAATCTTAATAAAAACCAAAATAAATTAAAAATATAAAATTGGAAAAAAATATTTTTTCCTCTGAAGAATTTTTCAATTTTTTCCGAGGCCAAAGTGACCAAAAAACATTAAAAAATCGACTTTTCGTATGAAAAAATATTTTTAGAATTTTTTTTATTGTTTTCTGAATACTAAAGCAAACCGAAATACGTTAAAAAAAATAAAATTATCTTAAAAAAAAACAGTTTTTTCTCTGAAGAATTTTTCAGTTTTTTCCGAGACCAAAGTGACCAAAAAAACATTAAAAAATCGATTTTTCGTATGAATTTTTTTTTTTTTTATTTTTTTCTAAATCTCAAAGCAATCCAAAATACGTTTAAAATATAAAATTAAGTTAAAAAAATAAAATTTTTTCAGAGGACAAAGTGACCAAAAAACATTAAAAAATCGATTTTTCGTATGAACATTTTTTTCAGATTTTTTTTTTATTTTTTTCTAAATCTTAATGCAAACCAAAATACGTTAAAAATATAAAATTAACTTAAAAAAAATTTTTTTTTTCTCTGAAGAATTTTTCAATTTTTTCCGAGGCCAAAGTGCCCAAAAACCATTAAAAATCGATTTTTCGTATGAAATTATTTCTTTAGAATTTTTTTTTAAATCTTAAACCAAACCAAAATGCGTTAAAAATATAAAATTAACTTAAAAAACAAATAATTTTTTCTCTGAAGAATTTTTCAATTTTTTCCGAGGCCAAATTGACCAAAAAACATTAAAAAATCGACTTTTCGTGTGAGAAATTTTTTTCAGAATTTTTTTTTTATTGTTTTCTAAATCTTAAAGCAAATTAAAATACGTTAAAAAAATAAAATTAACTTAAAAAAAAAAAATTTTTTCTCTGAAGAATTTTTCAATTTTTTCCGAGGCCAAAGTGACCAAAAAACATTTAAAAATAGATTTTTCGAATGAATTTTTTTTTTTAGAAATTTTTTTTTATTTTTTTCTAAATCTTAATGCAAACCGAAATACGTTAAAAATATAAAATTAACTTAAAAGAAAAATAATTATTTCTCTGAAGAATTTTTCAATTTTTTCCGAGGCCAAAGTGACAAAAAAACATTAAAAAATCGATTTTTCGTGTGACAAATTTTTTTCAGAATTTTTTTTTTTATTTTTTTCTAAATCTTAAAGCAAATTAAAATGGGGGGGGTGAAATAAAGCCATAGGCAATAAGGCCATATGGCCTTATTTCTCAATTCAATGGGAAATAAGGCCATATGGCTTTATTACCAACACGATTGAGCAATAAAGTCATATTGATTTTGCAACCAAAGTGGAAATAAAGCCATATCAGTTGAAAATGTGGAAATATATTACCCCGTAAATCCTGCTACCCAAAAAAAAAAATTTCAATCTCTAAGCGCGGCAGGGTTTTTAATTTAAAGATTGTTTAACAAACAATTTTTTCTGTGTAGCCGGCCTTCGGCCGGGCTTAGGGATTACAAAATCCATGCATTAAACCCACCCTCTCCGCAAAGTAAAGTTTTCTATGGTAGCAGGCCTTTGCGCTATCAAATTTGTTATGCCTCAAAAAGGCCTGATAGCCAAAATAGCTTTGGTTTGCAGAGAGGGTGGGTTTAATGCATTGAGTATGTAATCCCTAAGCCCGGCCGAAGGCCGGCTACGCAGAAAACCTTTATTAAAGAAAAAACAAATCATAGAAGTCGTAATTTCGACATTTCGTCAAAAAAAAATATTTTGGATTTTTTGACAATTTGGTTTTGGGAGAAATGACATTTTTAGACCTATCATTTTGGGCTATTTGTCGCAGCTTGGGCGATATGACATATACGGCTTTGGGCAATAAAACCTTGGGCGCTATGTCCGTACGCCATTTCAAACTCCATAAATTAATTTAGCGGCTTCGCTAAATAATTTATTTTGGGTAGCAGGATTTACGTGAAAATATATTTCCACACTCTCCGCAAAATAATGATGAACATGTTTAAAAAATATTCAAATGAGTAACAAAGCCATATATGGCTTTATTTCCAACAGTGGTTGGTAATAACGCCATATGGCCTTATTTCTCAACTCTTTGGGAAATAAGGCCATATGGCCTTATTGCCTATGGCTTTATTTCACCCCCCCAATTAAAATACGTTAAAAAAATAAAATTAACTTAAAAAAAAAATAGTTTTTTCTCTGAAGAATTTTTCAATTTTTTCCGAGGCCAAAGTGACCAAAAAACATTTAAAAATAGATTTTTCGAATGAATTTTTTTTTTTAGAATTTTTTTTTTATTTTTTTCTAAATCTTAATGCAAACCAAAATACGTTAAAAATATAAAATTAACTTAAAAAAAAAAAAAAAATTTCTCTGAAGAATTTTTAAATTTTTTCCGAGGCCAAAGTGACCAAAAAAACATTAAAAAATCGATTTTTCGTATGAAAATTTTTTTTAGAATTTTTTTTTTATTTTTTTCTAAATCTTAAACCAAACCAAAATAAGTTAAAAATATAAAATTAATTAAAAAAAAAACAATTTTTGCTCTGAAGAATTTTTCAATTTTTTCCGAGGCCAAAGTGACCAAAAAACATTAAAAAATCGATTTTTCGCGGGAGAAATTTTATTTAGAATTTTTTTTTTATTTTTTTCTAAATCTTAAAGCAAACCAAAATAAGATAAAAATATAAAATTGACTTAAAAAAAAATCAATTATTTTTTTTTATTTTTCATCAGAAAAAGATGAAAAACCGCTATTTTTTGTTGGAACTAGCAATCGTTTCAATTAGAAATTTGGTATAATAAGAGATTTAGCATTGTTAAGTTAATTTTTCATGAGATTTTCAATAAGTATTTAACAGGGAATTTTGGAAAACCTTTAAACTTTAACAACGATTTATTCGAAATATTGTGGGCGGGATTTGGCCACATTGGCTTCCGAAAAGCTCATATATCATCAGGGAAACCAAAAATATGCAGTATCATGTTTTTTCCTGCGCATTGTATTGACAAATGGTTAAGGTATTTATCCGTTTCAAAAGATTTTAAGAAATCTGGCATCGATTTGTTAAAGCATATTTTTGCATATTTTAGCCTTAAGAGCATATTTTTGCATATTTTAGGTTTAACAGCATATTTTAGCATAAGAGTATATTTTTAGAGCATTTTATTCAATTTTTAGAGCTTTTTTCACTTTTAAGAGCATTTTTTTTTAAATTTTAGTGCATTTTCCAATTTTTTTTATACCAACGCTTATTTTTAAATTTTTGTGTGATTTTTTTTTTAATTTTTTGTAAATGTATTGAAATTTTTGTTTTGTTTTCTTGTTAGTTTGAAATGTCAGGTTACTCTGCTAGAAGAATAAAATTACATGAAACAACAATTTTAAACTTTTTCCAAAATTTCGGGGTTTTGACGATTGATTCCCATTTGGCCTCTTCTTGCTTCATATCGGTATATTAAAATATGTTTTCTTTAAATCTGAGTGTAGGGTATATTCGGCAATTTTGTTCAAAATATGCAGGCAAATATTTTTGTGAAACATATTAACCCTCTAACTCCCCCACATAACGGTATATTTTGGGTCTATTCTCTAACAAATTGTAAAAAAACACCTCAAAAAAGGGGAAAGTTTTTTTTAAGAGCATATTTTTATTGTTTTTAGAGCATATTTTCCGTTTTTAAGGGCATTTTTTAAGCGCATAAAACGTGTTTTTTAGAGCATATTTTTGGTTTCCCTGTTTATCATACATATTTTAGGTCGTTAACAAATCCAAGCAAAAATCCGAAAATTTTTTAAAATAAGGACCACATGATAGTTTTTTTTAATTCCAACGGCCACATCATGGAGTTAAAAGGATAAGAGGTATTACGGGTGAAACCCCACTCTGTTTAAGATCTTTTTTAGTCGTGAACTCTGATTATCTCCGGGAAGAAAACCAGAATACATTTCAAAAAGAAATCGAAGAAAAAAGAGAAACCCTAAATTCATTTCAAAAGGAAATAAAGAAAATAAAAACGATTGCATTTATAAGGTAAATGAAAAGAAAATAATTGTATCTATTCTTTTATCGGAAAAAGTCCGCCTTGAGATAATCGTAGTTCGCAATTTGGGTTTCTCCAAAGTTTCTCTAATGGTACCTCTGTTCCTTTTTACTCTATGGTCACATACATTTGGTTTGTTTATTTTATTTAAAACTTTAAAAAAATTATACATATTTTCAGAAAAATCATATAAATAATAATATGTATATGATTTTTCTGAAAATATGTATAATTTTTTTAAAGTTTTAAATAAAATAAACAAACCAAATGTATGTGGCCATAGAGTAAAAAGTCGAATAATAATATTCGATTAATCGGCATAAATTCTTTGATTTATCCTTTTATCTACACTCTAATCAATTTTCATGTAAATTTACCCTATTTATAGTAGGTAACTTGTCTCCTACTATAAACCGTGTAAAAACACATTTTGTGTTTAAAAAGATAGACACAAAGTATGTAAAAGTACATATTCATGTGTCTACAAAATGTTTCGGAACAAAAATGTTTCAATAAATTTTACGGTGTTTATGTGTAAACATAAATTTTAATTTAGTAAACTTAAAATAGAAATGCCTGAAAATATATGGAAATTATGTGCATATACATTGAAAATGCGTTTCATAAAACCACCCTAACTTTTCAAATTTCAAATATAAAAAAAACAAGAAATTTATTTTGAAATGATGCTTTATTTAAAATAAAAATAAAGGTTTAAAAATAAAAACGCTAAAACTACACTCTAATCAATTTTCATGTAAATTTACCCTGTTTATAGTAGGTAACTATTCTCCTACTATAAACCGTGTAAAAATACATGTTGTGTTTAAAGTGATAGACACAAAGTATGTAAACGTACATATTCATGTGTCTACAAAATGTTTCGGAACAAAAATGTTTCAATAAATTTTACGGTGTTTGTGTGTAAACATAAATTTTAATTTAGTAAACTTAAAATAGAAATGCCTGAAAATACATGAAAATTATGTGCATATATTTACATTGAAAATGCTTTTTGTAAAACCACACTAACTCTTCAAAATTCAAATATTAAAAAACAAGAAATTTATTTTTAAATGATGTTTTATTTAAAATAAAAATTTTAATAAAGGCTTAAAACAAACTTAAAATTAAAAAAAAAACGCTAAAACTACATAAAAAAATTAGATTAAACAAATAAACAATTAAATTACCAATGTTGCTGAAATAATTTTATCTTTTAACTAACTCTTGCTAAGATCTAACAACTTTTCTATAAAAAACTAGTCGAATAGCCTGTCCCTGCCAGGCGGAACACCAAATCACTTTTCTTAAGAATTCTAATTTTTTACTAAACTTTATAAAAAATTATGTTTTGTGCTTCAAAAATTTAATATTGCTACATTGAGTTACATCAATATATTTCCTAAACTGGAAAAAAATTTAATGAGTATAAAAGGTTTTATTGATAAAATTTTAGAACTTAATTTAGCACGCCCATTTCGTCTCTCCGTCCTTAAACCGGATATCAAAAATCCATCGTATGGATATGTCCCATCGTCACTCCTATATAAATGGAAATTTGTATATTTCTCAGTCATGAAGGGTTTTAAAATTAGCTAAAATGTTAAAAAACACAATTTTTTCACATACATTTTTCCTTATAATTCTCCGTACACAGTTTAAATATTAAATCTGACATCATAAGGATATGATCCAATGTCAATACTTTATGATTTACAATTTTCAGCATCCTTAGTCATTAGGGGTTTCAGAAATAGTTTGAGGCTGTTATTCATAACACTTATAGTAGACTTATTGTAGGTTTATTTGACAAATATGCCTGCAATATCTGTCAAATAAACCTACTTTAGTTATATTTTAGTTTTTATGAATAACCACCAAAATGTTTAAAAACTAAATTTCGCCGTCTTCCGCCACTCCCCCTGTCTTAGAGGCCGAAAATTCGGCTACGTTACAGATTATATATATAAACTGAACAAAATTCACAACGGATTTTTTTTTTGTATCTCCGCCCTTTTACTGGATATCCAGGTCAGTGTTGATCTTTGCCATAGTCCGTACCATATGCATCCTAATTTTCATCTTTCAAGGTCATAAGGTGTCTTCAAAATTAGGTAAGATGTGAAAACATAATTTTTCCATGCCCATTTCTTCTCTTAATTCTCCGTCCATATTTCAAAATTTTTAAATCTGACTACTTTAGGATAAGCTCCATCGTTAGTACTATACTCGTATCCACGCCCGTTTCCCTCTTAATTCTCCGTCCACAGTCCAAAAATTTTAAGTCTGACTACTTTGGGATATGGTCCAGTGTCAGGACAATATGCTGGCCAATTTTCGGCTGCGTAGGTCATTAGGGCTTTAAAGTTAGTTAAAATAAAAATAATAAAACACAATATTGCCTTGTCCCTTTTTCCCTTCAACTCTCCGTCTACATTCCAAAAATGTTAAATCGGACTACTTTAGAATATGCTTCATAGTTAGGACTACATGTTAGGGACTTCAGCTTCCTAATTCACACAATCAAAATAATAACTCTGTAAAATACTCTGTAAAATGGCTGTAATCTTAATTCAACAGATATTTGACAGAGTTTTCTGTCAAAACACAGATTTAAAGAAAATTCTTTGTATTTTTTGTGACAAAAAAAGTTTCTTTTGTAATATAAATTTTAACTTTGCAATCTTAATTTTACAGATAATAGCGAAATACTCTGTATTTTTTATAACCAAAAAACTAAGTTTTGCCTGTATTTTTACTTATATCTTATGTAATCTTAATTTCATAGTTTAAAACAGAGTTTTCTGTAAAAACACCAAAATTATATTTGTATTTTTTTCGAGAAAATGTTTAAAAAGTAACAAACATTTTACAAAATAACATGTTTTTTACTAAAGTCTGTAACAGAGTTTTTTTCTGTAAAATTTAGGTTGCATAAAATGCATTTTAATTTACAGAGTTGTTCTTTGCTAAATGGTGTTTTATTTAACCAATATTTTACTTGGAGCTCTGTAAATTAACAGTTTTTTTTGTCAAAATCATTTTACAGAGTTTTATAGTAAAATTACCAAGAAATGTTGCTAGCTGGAAAAGTATGGTGTACTCTGTTAAATTAGCAGAGTTTTTTCGTAATTTAACAGAGTTATTATTTTGAGTGTAGGGACGGAGCTTAAAAATACTCTAAAATGTTACAAAAAAAATATTTTGCCAAGTCCCCATTTTCTCGTAATTCGCCGCCCATAGGCAAAAAATTCGGCTTGGTAAGAATCTGTCCCTGGTGTTTTACTACACTCAAAATAATAACTCTGTTAAATTACAGAAAAACTCTGCTAATTTAACAGAGTACACCATACTTTTCCAGCTAACAACATTTCTTGGTTATTTTACTAAAAAACTCTGTAAAATGATTTTGACAGAAAAAAACAGTTAATTTACAGAGTTTGTAGTAAAATATTAGTTAAATATGAAAGCTTTTTTACAGAGAAAACTCTGTAATTTTACTATTAAACTCTGTAAAATGCTTTGGACAAAAAAAACTGTTAATTTACAGAGTTTCTAGTAAAATATTGGTTAAATAAACCACCATTTAGCAAAGAAAACTATGTAAATTTACATATATTTGTAAAATACATTTGATGCAAAAAAAAATACAGAAAAAACTCTGTAAATTTACAGAGTTTAGTTAAATGCATGTTATTTTGTAAAATTTTTATAAAATTTCTGAAAAATTTTTTTTGATAACTTTTTTTGCTACTATTTAAACTTTTTCTCAAAAAATCAAAATATACAGATAAAATTTTGATGTTTGGTAACAAAAACTACTCAAAACAGAAAATTTTTTTGGTTATAAAAAAATACGAAGTATTTTGCTTAGGTCTGTATTTTAGCAGAAAACTCTGTTAATTTTCTGTAAAATTAAGATTACGAAGTAAAATGTAATATAACAGATGACTCTTTGTTTTTTTGTCACAACAAAATACAAAGTATTTTCTTTAAATCTGTATTTTGACAGAAAACTCTGTCAAATATCTGTTGAATTGAGATTACAGTCATTTTACAGAGTATTTTACAGAGTTATTATTTTGAGTGTATATACATGACATTTTTTAGCGTATAAGACCATTAATGAAATTCAAAAAGCGCTGGATACACAAAAAATAAGAAAAACACACAAAAAAAAATATATGTACAGAAAATAGATGGTAATAAATTTACCACACCCCTTTGCCTTTCTTATTCTCTACCCATACACTGGATATCAAAAATCCAGGTTCGTGTTGATCTTCCCCATGAAACCTACTATATACATGCCAATTTTCATCTTCCTAAGTCATTCGGGGTCTTTAAATTAGTTAAAATATTAAAAACCCAATTTTTTCCCGCTCTTTCATCTTTTAATTCTCCGTCCACAGTCGAGAAATTTAAAATCCGATTACTTCAGGATAAACAACATCGTTAGCACTATACGCTATCCATTTTCCGCTTCCTTTGTGGGCTTCAAAATAAGTTAAAATGTTAATAATCCCAATTTTGTCCATTCGACATTTTCCTTTCAATTCTCCGCCCACAGTTCAAAAATTTAAAATTCGACTATTTCAGGATATGCTTTATCGATAGGACTATATGCTAGGAAATTTTCAGGTTCCTAAGTCATTAGAGGACTTTACAATAAGCTAAAATGTAAATTTTCATCTTCATAGGTCATTGGGGTCTTCAAATTAGTTAAAATATAAAAAAACACAATTTTGCCACGCCCCATTCTTTTCTTAATTCTCCTTCCACAGTCTAAAAAATGTAAGTCCGATTACTTCAGGATATGCTTCATTGTTAGAACTAAATGCTATGCAATTTTCCGCTTCCTAAGTCATTTGGGGGCTTCAAAAGAAGTAAAAATGTTTAAAAAATCCCAATTTTGCCACGACACTTTTCCCCTCAATTCTCCGCCCACATTGCGAAAATTTTAAATCCGACTACTTGGGGATATGCGCCATCGATAGGACTATATTCTAGGAAATTTTCAGCTTCCTAAGTCATTAGGGGGCTTTAAATTAAGCAAAAATGTCAAAAAATTGAATTTTGCCACGCCTACTTTTTCGCTTATTTCTCCGCCCACAGGCAAAAAATCGAAAATCCGGCTACGTTAGGATGCCCCAGGTGTTTTACTATATGCCCCAGGTGTTTTACTATATGCATGCCAATTTTCAGCTTTGTAGCTCATCAGTGGGCTTCAAAAAGCTCTGGATAGACAAAAAAAGAGGAACACACAAATAGGGAAATTATATATATAGATGTCCCAGAGTCCGAAATTTTTTTTTTTTAAACCTTTTTTAATATCAACAAGAGTGTTAAATTTGGCTGTGCCGAATCTTTTATACCATGCAGATTCTGAAACACTTTTTTTATAGAAAAACCTCTTAGATTCTGACACATTTTTCTATAGAAAAATTCTCGTATTCTGATACACTTTTTCTACAGAAAAATTCTAAAATTTTTAAAAAAAAAAATTTTATAGAAAAATATTTAAATTCTGAAACATTTTTTTCTATAGAGGATTTTACAGATTCTGAGATATTTTTTCTATAGAAAAATTCTCAAATTTTGAAAAAATGTCTCGGAATTTGAGACAAAATTTCTCAGAATTTTAATGAAAAAAATTTTTAAAAATCTGAAAATTTTTCTGTAGAAAAAATCTCTTAGAATCTGAGAATCTTTCTATAGAAAAAATTACACTGAGTCTGAGAATTTTCTATAGAAAAATGTCCAAAAATCTGAAAATTTTTCTATAGAAAAAAAATTTCTAAGAATCTGAGAATTTTTCTATAGAAAAAATGTCTTAGAATCTAATAATTTTTCTATAGAAAAATTGTCCCAAAATCCGAGAACATTTCTATAGAAAAAATGTCTCAGAATCTGAGAGTTCTCCTCTAGAAAAAATGTCTCAGAATCTGAGAATTTTTCTGCAGAAAAAATGTTTCAGAATATGAGAATTATTCTATAGAAAAAAATGTCTCAGTATTTGAGAATTTTTCTAGAGAAAAAAAGTCTCAGAAGCTGAAAATTTTTCAATAGAAAAAATGTTTTAGAATGCACTATGGTTCCAAATGCATTTTTTTTGGCATAAATTCAGAAAATGAAGCAAGTTCACTTAGAATAATTCTGGGATGATTTTTATCTCTTAGCGCAATCAAAAATCAATTGTAAAAAAAAAAAAAAAATTGAAAAAAAAAAAAAATTTTTTGAATTTTTTTTTTTTTCGAATTTTTTTTTTTGGAAAAATTTTTTTTTTTTTTGAAAAAAATATATTTTTCTTTATTAATTAGCTTAAGGGAAGGTAAAAAAAATTATAAAAAAAATAATTTGAAAACGTGTCACGCAAAAAACAGCAAATTTGGCCGAAATTTGTGCTAAACTAAAATGGAAATTGTGGGAGTTTGCCAAAAAATGCTGGCAATATGTAAATTTTAATATTAAATATACAATATTGAAAACACTTTCACGTTTAAAGACTCATGCAAGTTCGTGCCCAAATACAACTTTTTGGCCACAAAAGATATAGGCTATTTTGGCTCCAAAATCCTCATAATCAAAACACCCAAGAATAACGCCAAGGATGCATTAACTGTCAAATAGGAATTTTTAATAAGAAATAGTATCCTTAGGTTTCAATTTGTCCCTTTAGCTTCTTTATAATTTTATTTTTTCCCATTTGCCGTTTGTTTAATTGTAATATTGATTTCACTCCGGTTTTATTATACGCCTTAAAACTTTCAACTTTGAAAGCCTAGCAAACTGACAGTATTGGCACCAAATTTTTTCCATTATACTTTCTTGATAGCTTATAGTGTTGCCATTGAGGAAATATATAAGCTTTTGAAAATTTGTTAATTTTCTTTTTTTTAATTTCTGCCAAAAAAAATGGATTTGGAACCATAGTGGAATGTAAGAATTTTTCTATAGAAAAAATGTGTAAGAATGTAATAATTTTTCTATAGAAAAAATGTGTAAGAATGTAAGAATTTTTCTATAGAAAAAATGTTTCAGAATCTAAAAAATTTTCTATAGAAAAAATGTCTCAGAATCTAAGAATTTTTCTATAGAAAAAATGTCTCAGCATGTGAGAAATTTTCTATAGAAAAAATATCTCAGAATCTGAGAATTTTTCTATGGTAAAAATGTTTCAGAATCTGAGAATTTTTCTATAAACAAAATGTCTCAGAATCTGAGAATTTTTCTATAAACAAAATGTTTCAGAATCTGAAGATTTTTCTATAGAAAAAATGTCTCAGAATCTTAGAATTTTTCTATAGAAAAAATGTCTCAGAATTTGAGAATTTTTCTATCAAAAAATGTCTCAGAATCTGAGAATTTTTCTATAAAAAAATGTCTCAGAATCTGAGAATTTTTCTACAAAAAAATGTCTCAGATTCTAAGACTATTTTTCTATAGAAAAATTCCCAGAATCTGAAATTATTTTGCTATAGAAAGTTTCTCAGATTGTGAGAATATTTTTCTATAGAAAAGTTCTCAGAATCTGAGAATTTTTCTATATAAAAATAGTCTCAGAATCTTAGAATTTTTCTATAGAAAAATAGTCTCAGAATCTGAGAACTTTTCTATAGAAAAATATTCTCACAATCTGAGAATTTTTCTATAGAAAAATAATTTCAGATAGAGATATAGCAATGGATGAATGTTTCCTATTGGTTCCAAATTTTTAAGAAAATTTTCATGTAAATTGTTGCTCCATATTTTGACTTTAATATTGGTTTCCTAAAAAAATTAAGAAATTTAATAAAATTATACAATGCTAATTTTTAGATTAAAAATTTGAACTAAATAAGGTCCTCACACGTAAAACAGGGTCTTCATAGAAACCACAACTCCATCATGTGCGAAACTATCAAAAAAAATGCATTTACTTACCAAGAGAAGCTGATATTATTGTATTTAAATCCTCAGTTGCAAGCTGTTTTGGGCTTTATTGAATTTTTTAATTTTAATAATTTTTCTAAAAGGTTTTTTTTTTAATACAGTTTTGACAATTTCCTTAATACTATGTTAAATTATGTACGATTACATATTTTGTGTTTGAAACAAATTTTACATAGAAAAACTTTATATTTAAAGTGGAAGTGTTTATGATCTTATAAACATGTTTCACAAAACACGATATACTATACTTTGCGTGTAATTCTTTGCAAATAAATATGTAACTATTTGGTTTACACACTACGTGTTTATGTATGCGCTTTTTCTGTAAATATACATGAAAATTTACTAACTTAATAATAGTAAAGTTAAATGCATTTTTTAGAGTGTACATAAAAAAAGTTAGATAAAATAAATAAAAAATGAAATTACCAATGTTGCTGAAAGAACTTTATCTTTTAAAAAAAAATGTATTAGAATTTTTCTATAGAAAAAATGTTTCAGAATAATAGAACTTGTCAGCAGAGAAAATGGTTTCGACTTTAAGTATTTTTCTATAGAAAAATTTTCTATAAAAAACAAAAAATCTATAGAAAAATTCTCAGATTCTGAGACATTCTTTTATAGAAAAATTCGTAGATACTGAGACATTTTTTCTTTAGAAAAGTTATCAGATTCTGAGACATTTTTCCTATAGAAATATTCTCAGATTCTGAGTCATTTTTTTTTATATAGAAATAATTTCTCAGAATAAGAAAAACTTTCTACATAAATTCTGAGACATTCTTTTAAACAAACAGATTCGGTAACATTTTTTCTATAGAAAAATTCTCAATTTTTTTCTATAGAATCTGAGACTTTTTCAATAGAAAATATCTTAGAAACTTAGACTTGTTCCATATGAAAAATGTTTAAGAATCTGAGACTTTTTCTATGGGAAAAATGTCTTAGAATCTGAGACGTTTTCTATATTATGAGACATTTTTTCATAGAAATATTCTCAGATTCTGAGACATTTTTCTATAGAAAAATTCTCAGATCCCGAGACATTTTTTCTATAGAAAAATTCCCAGATTCTGAGACATTTTTTCTATAGAAAAATTCTCAGATTCTGAGACATTTTTTCTATAGAAAAATTCTCAGATTCTGAGACATTTCTCTATATAAAAATTCCCAGATTCTGAGACATTTTTTCTATAGAAAAATTCTCTGATTCTGGGTTATTTTTTCTATAAAAAAGTTCTCAGATTCTGAGACATTTTTCCGATAGAAAAATTCTCGAATTCTGGGACATTTTTTCTATAGAAAAATTCTCAGATTCTGAGACATTTTTTCTATAGAAAAATTCTCAGATTCTGAGACATTTTTTCTAAAAAAAATTTGAACGCTGGGTGCTACCGGGTAATAAAATCCGATTGGTCTCAATTTTATATCACAACAGTTTCACCGGTAATTAAATAAAACTTTGACTGGACACTGGGGAGAATCAAAGTTAAAAAAATGTCATGGTTAAACAATTGTTTAAACGATAAATTTTTGTGTTTCTCAATTTAAAAAAAAAACATTTTGCGGGTACATTTTGCATGAAAAAATGGTGTCCTTCGTTACTTTTACTTTAATGTTTAACATCACACAGGTCACACTATGTTTCCGTTTTTTATAAGATGGAACCTTCTTTATCAATTTATGTAAGTTTTGGAGTGGTTTTAGGTCCACCTAATGCTGCTCCCATTAATTGCCGCTTTAAACAATTTCTGTAAACAATATGTTAAATAAATTAGTTTTTAAATTTAAATCCATATATTTGGTGGAAAAAATTTACCTTTTAAAAATACTAATTTTTAAATATTTTTCCCTGTTTTATTCGTTTTTATTTAAATTTCCAAAATAATATTTTTTTTTTAATCAAGTTTTGACAATTTCAACAATACTTTGCTGATATGTACGATTACATATAATGTGTCTGAAACAAAATTTTACATAGAAAAAATGTATATTTAAAGTGAAAGTGTCTGTTATCTGATAAACATGTTCCACAACACACAATGTACTATTCTTTATGTGTAATTCTTTACAAATAAACACAACGTGCTTATATTTACGCCTTTTCTGTAAATATATATGAAAATTTACTAACTTAATAATAGTAAAGTTACATGCACTTTTTACAGTGTATACTAGCAGTTTTAAATTAATCGAACAATTATTCGTCTAAAATTGTTCGAATAATCGAACAAAAATTAATCGACTGAACACCCTACTATATATACATAAATATATATTGTTCATATATATATGTGCGTACGTACAAATGTGAAACCTTCAGTACTTTTCCATACAAGCATTTCAAATCAAAACAGCTTAGAAAACCACAATTTGAATGTATTTCAAAAGCTTAAAGACTGCCGGCCGGTTGGTGATTGTAAAACCACAAAATAAAAAAGTAAACAAATGTACATATTGATATGTTAATATATATGGGACATTCCATGTCAAATCGGACACTCTGAAATTTTTTTTTTTTAAGATTTTCCCAATTTTTTTACAGTTTTTAGTACCCTTTGAAAATTCCGCCGTGGTAAATTTTCAGATTTTTTTGATGACCCGTTCAAAAGATATCGATTTTTTAAAAATTGGTAGTTTTTTCCTTTACTGAAATTTCTTATAATCATTACTTCTTCAATAATGGTCCAAATTTCAATTTTTTTTTTCAAAATTTTTGTTTGTTACGTACTTTTTAAAAAAAATCCCAAAAAATTCTTAAAAGCGCTCTAGTATGCGTTTTTTAAGTTTTAAAATTTAAATTTCATTTTTAAAAAATGTTTGTACTCTTTGACTTTTTTTAAAATTTTTTTCTGTAAAAGTTCTTTCGATTCTAAAAATTTTTTGCCCAGGAGGATCGTGGGATAACGATTACACAGAGAAAAATAAATTTCCAACTGAATTTTTCAGTTGTATTAACTCAAAATTCGGTTGCTGCTACTACATTTTGATGTGGCTAACGAATTTTATAGTTGTTTCAATTAAAAGACAGTTGTAATAACAACATTTTGTTGTAACTACCGATATTTAGTTGTTTCAACCTTAATTCAAATGCATTCACCGATTTTTTATTGCAACAACTGAATTTCATTTGGAAATTAGCAAATTTGTTTTCTGTGTGTATTACATTTTTTTTGAATTTTTTGAAAAAAATGTATTGTAATTTTCCAATCTTAAAATCATTTCTACTGCTCCAATGGTGCGTCTTAAAAGGGTCATTTATAAGACCGACCCCCATTAATTTTAACGTC
Organism: Pegoplata infirma; assembly: GCA_963921195.1. NCBI lineage: Eukaryota > Metazoa > Arthropoda > Insecta > Diptera > Anthomyiidae > Pegoplata > Pegoplata infirma. The sequence goes on from OY992539.1 coordinate 172,288,074, forward strand.
TTAATATTTCTTTGGAACAAACTAATACCCTATCTCCAATTTCTAAGGGGGCTCCCACACAAAACGATATTTTTTTAAATTTGCTCCTACCGCTCTAACTGCCCTAATAGTGCTCTTAGAGCAACAAAATGTATGACCGACCCACAATATTTTTTTAGTCCAAACATATTCTCTGAACACACCTACCCTCTATCCTTTAACTGTTAAGGCGATCCCCATACATTTTTTTTATTTTTTGTAAATTTGTTTTATTTAGTCAGCTTCTACCGGTCCAATGGTGCGTCCGAGAGGGGTCATTAGTGAGACCGACCCCCATTGGAGATACCTACGCCCTATCTCCACTCCCTTAGTAGGCTTCCATTCAAAATTACATTTTTATAAATTTTGCTCCAACTGTTTGTATGGGAGTGGACATAGGGCATAGGTATGTTTAAAAAATGTTGTAGGGTAAAAATAAATAAAAATTTTGAAAAAAAATATTAAAATTTGAAAAAAAATTTTCTTCCAAAATGTGTTTTCAATAAAAATTTTGTTTTCATCAATTTTTTTTATCATAATTTTGTTTTTCGTAAAAAAATCATTTTTTTTTTCATTTTTTTTACCGAAACTACTTTTTTATATTCTCTACACCAGCGGTTACCAACCTTTTTGGCTCGCGTACCCCTAATTTTAAATTTTATCAGCCGCGTACCCCCCAACGAGTTTTTTGTTTTCGTTAAAAAACTTTACATATAAATATTAGAGATAATTTTGAAATTTTGGATCAGCGGGTATTATATTTTTTTTTTAAGAATTTAGGGGAGATCAAAACAATGGTCGTATTTTTTTTTTTTTTTGGAAAAATGTTCGCTCCTTGGGGTGATTGATCTGAAAATGTAGTTCAATGCATCTAACTTTTCTGCAGAGCAAAAACGACTGAAAATATTGCAAATCTGATTTCACCAGTCAATTCTATACCAAAAATTAAAACAACGGACGTTTTTTGAACTCTTAAAAAGAGTTCCAAAACCCCATCAATGGGGGCGGAAATATATTTTTTTTAATACGATGGCAGATCAATAACTCCGAGATTTTTCGAATGAAACACCCTCGTATATACAACGAAAGGGCATTTTGAGATTAACAAAATGGTACCAAAATTTCCACTCTATTACAAACCCGTCTCAAAAACGCCCAAAAACACGTTTTTTGAGAACTTTGACATAAATTTGCTCAATAACCTGACATCATAGAAAAATTTAGGTACCATATTCGGAATCTGCATCGAAAGTTTAATCGAAAACAAGTAGTCAGATCTCAAAATATCATCCAAAAATATAGCAAAAAATGTTCTCTAAATTGCACAAAAATACGTTTTTTTGTGAACTTTGACCTCAACTTTCTTAAAAACCTGAAAGAAAGAGATGCCGAACCAGCATTGAAAGGTTAATCTGAAACGAATGTCCAAATTATTAAAATTTTGCGTACCCCTGCGGGCAGTTTCGAGTACCCCCTAGTGGTACGCGTACCATAGGTTGGTAATCGCTGCTCTACACCATTCTATATATCGTGAACCTATATTCAAAATATGCCAACTCAAATTTGACCGAAATGAGTTTCCGATGGTATATAGCTCCCCTATGCAATACCCATCTGTTGTAAAAGTTTCAGAGCAAAAAAATTATTTGTTGTTGTTTTACATCAATTTTTGTTATTTTGCTAACTCAAAGTACATATTTTTTTGGTGAAAATAAATGCCAACTCCCATTGTAAATTTCCAAAAAATTTTCAAAATTTTTTTAAAAAAAAATTTGACCACATATTTTATTGCAATTGCCACGCTGAACACGAATCTGGTAAATATTTTGATATCTAATGACCAGTTTTCGAGATATTGCCATTTTGAAAACATCGGTAAATAGTGTTTGCAAGAAAAAAAATTGCTTATATATATGTAACTTTCAAGCTATTTATTAGATTGAAACATTTTGGGTGGGGCGAATAAAGCCAATGATATAAGCTTTCAAAATAGCTAGTTTGGAGTGAGACTATTACAATACAGCGTGAGTTACAGAGTGCCAAAGTTGACCACCCCGAGATTAAAAGGCTTTTAGAGCTAGTAAATTTTAAAAATATGCAAAGATTTTTATTTTTTTTTAGTTTTTGCAATTACCGTACTAAGGAAAACAAAATCAAAAAAAACAAGTGAGAGTGTTAAATTCGGCTGTGCCGAATCTTTAATACCCTCCAACATATAAAAAAAAGTAAAAAAAAAATTGCAGGGGCGTTTTTTTTGGGGGGGGGGGGTCAGTAGGGGTCATTAGGGGGCACATAAACCCATGCAGTAATGTTTAAAAATTCATTTATTATGCTTTTGAAGCTTCAGTAACACAATTTTATCATTATTTAAAAACATTTTTAATGTCCACGCCCACAAAAGGGGGGCGGGCAAAAAAAAACGATTTTTTTTTATTTCCTGGGTCCAAGCGTAGGACCTTGGACTTTTTCTGACATCAAATTGTTTCATTTGCTTTACAGAAATACAAAAAAACCTGTGAAAATATGGCGTTTTCAGAGGTTAGTTAAGTTCTTCAAGGGGGAACTTTTTTCCCCCTGGTCCGATTTTGCCCATTTACGAACTTAAACTGCCTAGGACCAAAACACATTTTCCTGCCAAACTTGACGAGTCTATCTCTTTTATTTTGGACTGCATCGTGTCTTATACAGACGGACGGACGGACGGACGGACATACGGACATTCTAGAAAAGTCTTAGAATCGATCATAGATCAATAATATATATACTTTATGGGGTCCCCGACCGATATTTCGATGCGTTACAAACGGAATGACAAAGTGAGTATACCCCCATACTGTAGTTGGAGGGTATAAAAAATTAAAAAAAAATTTAAAAAAAAAATATATTTTTATTTTCCGACAAAATATGCCAACTCTAAAAAAATATTTGTTTTTCAACATAGTAATAAATGCCATCTCTGAAAAATACGCAAAGAAGTGAAAAATATGAAATTTTTGGCATAGGTAAAAATTATTTAGACTATTTTAACCATCTTATGGAAGGTACATTGTTTATTTTTACAACTAGTTTTTACTAGTTTTTTAGCTCTCCTGAAAAGTAAGCATTTTAGAGTTGGCATATATTGAATATAGTTCGACGATATATTCTCATATATAATGAGACTCAAAATAATCGGTGTGTATTACTTAATGTATTAAAAATACAAAAAAGTAATGCATGTGATAAGCGGTAAAGAAAAATAACTATTTTTTGCTCATACTTTACTTGGTAATGCATTACGTAAGTAATTACCACATATTAAGTTATGCTGGGATCCTAATCACCGAACCAAAAGTATATGGTTTTGATTTAAATAAAATGCTATTGTTCCGTTTTTAATAAAAACCTGTTGATTTCACTTAGAAAATGTTTTGGGTGTATTTGTTTATTCTTATAAATAATTTTTAAATAATAAACAAGAATGATCAAAAGAAATTAATCTGTTAACCACAATTTCAAATGTTCACTTAAGGCAAATCAACACAACAATTATCAAAAAATGGTTTGGCAAAGTTTGCCTGAAGGCTCATTAGTTAATGTCATGGTTGCCATGGCAACCATGAAATGGCTGTTTATGGGGTTCCCTTGTTAAAAAAATATGCAAAATTTGCCAACTTACCAACCCTAAAACAGAGATTTTGTGTTCTCTGTCAAACTTGGTTTTGTTAATTATCGAAAGAATTAAGTCAATGACTATGAAAGCTTTGAGAATTAAGAATTAATTCAAAGCTTTTGATGATAGGGAATGACAAATTCGATTTAAATATTTAATTCGAATTTAAAAATAAATTAAATAATGAATTCTTGCGAAGCTTTGATCTTAAAACAGAATTGGTATTTAGCAAGGTTGACAATCGAATCGAATAACGGTACCGATATCGGTATTGGTATCGTTTTTTATTTTATTTCGGTATCGGTATCGGATACGGTATTTGAGTGGAATCGATTACGGTAATACCGATACCGAAACCGGTACGTACCGGTATTATCGAAAAAATATAAAAAACATATAAAAACTTAAAAAAAAAAAATTTTTAAATTAAATACTAAACACTAGGGCGTCCCATCAAATCTAAACTATCGAATTTCATTTCGTAATACCTGCCTAACGATGGCCACAGAAAAGCTGATGGTGGGAAAAATTAAAAAAAAAAATTTACAAGAGCATTTTTAGTCGGCAACCAGCGATCAAAGTTTGAAAAAATTTCAAAACAGCGATTGTGGTCTACAGATGCTGATTTTCCAATATAAAAATTTTTGTTTAACCAAACTCGCCTCAAAAATTGGAATATAATGAGTATGTTATGTAAAAAATATTTAAAAAAAAAATGGTGGACAAAAATGCTTATCAGCATCTGTCAAAAAATCCTTGTGCACCCAACCCACATCGAGGATTAAATAAAAATCCCAAAAAACTATACTTTACGAGTACAATGGCCGTATTGATTTTTTCTTTTTTTGAGCTTAAAAGCGCCCAGAAAGTTTCTATTGGGAGTCAAAATTACTATAAAAATTTCGTGAAAAACAATAATTTCCTTATACTCCCGCATCTCTGTTGAAGTATGGATTTTTTGAAAATTTTTACTATATCTGCGATGTGGGTGCCCATTTTTATTTTTTTTATTTTTATGAGACTTCGGGAGAGGAATATGGAGTTCTAGAAGAAGGTTTTCCACCATATCACAGAAATTGCTAATGAAGTTACGATTTCGCTATTTTTTATTACTTAAAATATCATAATTCGCGAAAAAAATATTTTTGCAATATTTTTGGGAAGACTTATTTTTCCAAATAGGGGAAGACTTATTTTTCCAAATAGGGGAAGACTTATTTTTCCAAATAGATAACACCAACAAAAAGAGCTTGTTTGCCTAAAAATAAGATTTTGGGGATTTTACTTGAAAATCTCGATTTTAAAAATCGATACGGCCTACTCTACAATGCATAGTGTCCAAAATTAATTTAAGTAGAAAGCACTTTTAAATGCAAAACCACAATTTACAAATTTTTATTAATATTTTTTTTTTTTTTAAACATAGATTATAAAAAAACCGTTTCAATACCGGTACATACCGGTACCGAAGGAAAAGGTTTTTGGATACCGGTATCCGATACCAAAACTGGGTTTCGGTATTGGTACCGATATTCAATTTAAAGGGGTTTGAAACGGATAACGGTATTGAAAATGTATCGATTGCCAACATTGGTATTTAGCATTACAAAGTTTGTAAACAAGATTTTTGCTTTAATTGCACAGTGATTAAAAATCGAACTTTCTGAGTCGGAATGGGACGAATCCAAAAGCAAATGAAAGTTGACATTTTACATAATTTTCAAAGTTGGTGATTTTAAAGCATTTAAAGTTTAAACAAGTTCTACTTTATGGGCCCCTGATGCTGCCCTTATTGGATATGTGGGGTCCAGCGTCCAAACTCAAGTTTGAAATTACGTTTGCTATAACCGGTATGACTTTCGTTACAATCGATTACGTACCTACCTACTGAATAGCCAAATTATTTAAAATAGTGAACAGTGCATCGTTGCGTATGATTGTTATTTAAAGGAAATTACAAAATTAATCATACGTCTTTTTCAGTTTTATAGCAATTTTCAATAAAATTATAATAAAAGTAAATCTAGCGCTCAACTAAAAAAGGTTTTTGTTATGGACTATGTCAACTTTCATTTGCTTTTGGTTTTATCCTATTCCGATTGTTGCACTGTGTTGTTACACTCAAAATATTTTGTAAGCAAAAAGAAACATATTTTAAAAAAGTGATAAAACATTTGAAAACCATCCCAGTAATTATTCATTTGTTTTATCAAACATCAACATTTATTTTTTACTAAAATTTTCTAAATTAAATAACGTTGAACATTAAAAAATAACGTCACTTTCATTTTTTTACCAACAAATTCGAAAAAAATAACATACGAAAACATTAAAAATTAATGATTGTTGTGTTATTTTTACCAACAAATTAAAAAAAAAAATACCTACGAAAACATTAAAAATTAATTATTTCGAAGGTTATTTTTACAATTTTTCTATTGAATTTTATTATTATTTTTGAAACAACGTGAATGTGAAATAATAGTGAACACAACATGGAACCAAGCCAAAGCACTTGCCGAAAATCGCAATAGATGGAAAGAATTCGTTGACGCCCTATGTTCAACAAAATGAACTGTCGTATAATTATTTATCATTACTATTTTTTTTGTTTGTAATGATTAATATTTATTATGAATAAAGGCCTAAATATATATATAATTTTTGAAACAAAGAACAGAAATAGTCATTTAAAAAAACTGAACATTGAAAAAATGTTTTTTCTTTTCAACGACAAAACGTAATACTTTTGAAATAAACTACAAACAGTTAATGACATAATTTTTTGAGTGTAGTCTTTATTGATATAACATAATATCAACCACATTTCTTGACTTTCCGAGTATCTCATTTGAATTTGGTGTAGTGCCGGTAAAGATATTGAAAAATGTTGGCAACCCTAGATTAAATCAAGTTTAATCATGTTTTCAATACTAATATGAAGGCATGTCTTTAAATGGAGGCTTGGTTGCAGTTGTCTGACTGATTTTGTTTGTTATTTTTTAAAAGAAACTCGATGAAAGAGTATAAACAAAAAGCTTCTTCCATATACTATACCACAGAGTCAATTTAATATTTTAGGTAATACAATTGGAGGTAAAAAAAAGTTAATTTATGACTGAAGTTTCAGACAACCTTTTCAAACAGACTGTTCAGACAGACTTTTCGGGTAGTTTGAAAAGTATAAGATAACAAAGAACCCTGTGAGAAATCGATTACACCGCTTGATCTAACAAAAGATATCCCATGGTTGGTTCAACGAGAACTGATCACAGAATAACAGTTCTATGACTAGAAAAAAAGGGTCAACTGAACTAAAAAAACAGCTCGCAATTTGTCCTGCGACATGCCACAATGTTTTAATTAACCCCGCCCTAGGACATCGCCATGTTAAAGTGACAGGTCCCTTTCATACAAAAGCGCTGCTAAATAATATTTTAAAATTATAACCTCTAATTGAGTAACTCTATATATAACATCCATTTTTTGCCAGTCATTAAATTACTCTTGGTGTTTTTCCATTGAGCATATTCGTTTTCTTTTCATTTTATCTTTGATTGCTAATATTGAAGTTAGTTTTTATACCCTCCAAATGCTCCATGGGGGTATACTCACTTTGTCATACCGTGTGTATACGAAATAACGGTCAGGGATTCCCCGACAGGAACCTCATAATATGTATATATATAATTGATCCATGATATATTCTATAACATTCTAGTGATGTCCGTCCGTCTGTAGAAATTACTATGTCGTCTTATTATACTGGTAAGGTTAAGTTCGTAAGTGGGGAAAATCGGACCATTTTACTACCCCAGAAAAAATAAATTTACATGTTATTTTTTATAAAAAATTTAAATAAAATAATCGAGCTCGAGGTCTATTGTTGTTGTAAATAATCTTTATTTTACTTCTCCAATTGCACTGACAATGAGTGCAATTCCAACCGACAATGTGAATAGAAGTAGCTTAAAGTTTACTTGTGTAATTTTTTTTAACTGATGATGAAATTCGATGAATTTCGAAATATTGGAGAAGTTAAATAAAGATTATTTACAACAACATACCTCGAGCTCGATTATTTTATTTATATTACAAATTACAGGTCGAATAAATACAACATTAAAATTAAAAAAATTAATACCAACTGATACCTGCTTTTCGACTTATTGGGTTGGAAATGCAAGGTTTTTTCGTGCGGCCCCATTAAAAGGTGCGGTTATAGAAAATATTGATAAAATTATGTATATTATTTAATCGCAAATATCATAATAAATAAATTTTGTAACATTTATGGCGAGGGGAAGGCATCTCTCGACAACCCCGCAAAAAATAACCCGCCGCAACTTCCCTTTTGTAAATGTTATTATTTTTTTAATTTGGTCTCATGTTGAAGGGTATAAAAGATTCGGCGTAGCCGAATTTAACACTCTCACTTGTTTTTTATTGATCAATAGAGTTTGTTACTAAGCAGAAATACGAATTGATGTTATAAGATATTAGGGTGATTCCATGTCAAACCGCACAGAAAACTGTGATTTTCGGATTTGTCACCTCCGATTTTAATGAAATTCGCAAAAAATATTTCACATGCGTTGTTTTCATAAAATGATTACCTTACAGGCTCCAAAAATTTTTAGTTTTCGAAATATGGCGTCTTGAAAATTGGCAAAAACGTAAAATTTTCAATAAGGTGCACATACAAAGTCACCCATAACTTTAAAACTATAAGACCCACAATTACCAAATAGGTACCATTTGAAAGCTGAAGGGATTACCTTAAAAGTGACATGCACAATTTTTTCTACTACTGAAAGGTCAAAGGTCATATTTCAATGTCTAATGTTCAAAGACCTATATCTCAAAATCCGATATTTTTTAAATTCTCAAAAAAATATATGATAACAATCAAGTCTTTCCCTACATTTGTATCAAAATTTCAGGGTGGACACTCATATGGTTCCAAAGTTACAGAAGAAAACGTGCTCGAAGGCAAGGTATTTTCTACGAGTTCATATAAAAAATATTGCACAAACAAAACAATATACATAGTCGTAAACAAAGGTGCGGGCCTAGAACAAGGCTTAAAACTTTTTATGTATTTTGAGTTATATTGTAGGGGTTTTCTTGTTCTTTTACAAGGAAAGTCCTCGAAAGTGAACATACCTGATTTCTTTAAAATTTATACACAAGCTAGAAAAAATAAATCTAAAATCAACCAGTCTGAGCTTGTCGGCCTAAATTCAGGTTAAACGGGGTTAAAAATTACCAATTTTCAGTTATTTTAAAGTTTAGGTACTTTATATTGATGCCATATATAACAGATCGGTTTCATTCGAAACCTATGTTCTTCCATAGTAAGGAAATAGGAAGGGGGTGGGGGATCCGTATGTTCAAAGCGGAATAAAGCTCATAAAAAAGAATATAATCAAGCATAAAAATGGTTTAGAAATGGAAACACTAATGTTTCGAACTTCTTTGAATTTTTGCCTTATTTTATTTTGGACACACTAATAAAGATTTTTTTTTTTAAATTCGGATGAAACCCGACCTGTAAGAAAAACTGCCAACAAAAAATTCATGTGATTGCTTAATTTAAATAGAAAATAGTACCAATAATGAATTTGTTTTACAAAAACTATAAAAAAAAACTATACATTTTTAGCAAAAACAATTATGCAACAAATAAAATGTCTCAAACAGACGCCAATTTTTTTTTTTCAAATTAAACGGAAATGATATAAGTGGCATCAATGTACCTAAAAGTTAAAATTACTAAAAATCGGTCATTTTTGACTCCCGTTTAACCCTTTAAAACTAAATTAAGACCAATTTATGCCTTTCATGGGCATAAATTTCAAAGAAATTACGTATGTTCACTTTGAAGATTTTCCTTGTAAGAAACAAGAAAACCCTACGATAAAATTCAGTTTTGATAGTGAAATCAAATTCAGGAGGTCGAAATTAGAGATGGGCGCTGGTCACGTGATTTGCGTGATTCACGTGAATCACGCGTAAATCACGCGTGAGTGTAAGTGATTTTCATTTCAATCACGTGATTGTGAGTGAGTGTGAGTTGAAAAAAAATCCGAGTGAGTGATTAGTGAGTGAGTCATTTATTTTTTGCGTGAGTTTGCGTGATTAGATTTTTTGATTTGCCAAATTTTTTTTTAATTTTTTTGTAAATTTTTTTTTTTTGATTTTTTTTCTTTTTGGTAAGAAAATTTTATTGCGTGAGTAGATTTTTCGTGACTCACGCGTGAGCGTAATTGAATCTGGCGTGAGTCACGCGTGAGCGTGAGTAAGTTTTTTATTACTGACGAGAATGTGAGTGAGCGTGAGTAAAAAAAAAAAATTGCGTGAGTGATTAGTGAGTGATTCGATTATTTTTTGCGTGAGCGTGAGTGAGTGTGAGTCAAAATCCACTCACGCGCCCATCTCTAGTCGAAATATTAATAAATAATGGGTTCAGTTTTTAGGTCCGTCCCATTGCACACAGGGCCAGCCAGATCGATTTCCGGCCAAAAGTCCTTTTATTTAAAATCTCAAAAATATATATTCCAATTTGTTAGGCATATATAGAAGCAGGTTTTCTGAACTTATCTTTATGATCCAACTACACCATTTCCTTTGACAGGTCTTCAAAGTTAAAAAAGTTGAAAAAAAATTTGTAAGTGGAGATACTTTTTTAATTTTTTTGTTACACATTTCTATTGCTAATGATCAACTTTTGATTTGCAGGGTTCACCCTTATATATAAGCCTTTGTAACGAAAATAATATGGAAAAATATAACTCATTTTCCTGACAGCAATTCGCGTTTTTGTGAATATAACTATGATTTTTTAGTTATTTACTTCGCGCCGAAAAAATCCTCAGCGATCCTCAGTTCGATACAATCAGTCTATATTTTTTCTTATATAGAATGGATCCATATCTTTCGAAAAAAGTTGCCCAAACTTGCTCGAAATGATAAATGGCGAAATTACAGCTATATATGCAGTGGTCCGAGATTTGTTTTTAAAAAAAATAATTTAACCCAAAATAATGTTTTACGGCTTGATTAGTTTTTTTATCGTCAAAAAGTGCCTTAAGTGTAGGAAAAAAAATTATCTACATTTCTAGTTTTTTGTAAAAATTATGGAAAATATCAGTTACACCATTTCCAATGAAATTCAAAGATTTTTATTGAATTTCCAAAATAAAGAAAACAAAAGTGAATAATTTGTCGTCACCATTTCCAAAAGCTTTTCTGAAACTAAGTAAGTCATTTACACCATTTCCATATATATATCAAAAATAAAAAATATAAAAATTGTGTACGTAGATTTAACTTCAGTCACTCTTTATACTCTCAAAACTAATTTTTAGTTAGATCAGACAAAGTTAAAAAATCTAGCCGCCATATTGTTTCCGCCATATTGAATTTTATCAGTTCGATTTTAAGATAACAGACCCGGAAATTTACTAGGCCACACTTTCAACTAGCTTCAACAACTAAAAGGAATATAACTGTGTGTAACTTGTAACTTGTAACAAACTTTACTAAGCATATTTAGTCCGCCATTTTGTTTTTCAAAATTCACGCCAGTAATTCTGATTCAGTAACTCCAAGACCTCCTTAAAACAAAATTTGAGTTAAATCGGACAATTATTAAAAAAATTTGTCCGCCATATTGAATGCGCCATTTTGATTTTTTTTTGTTTTTAGTTAAATTTTGAGATCAGCGACCCCGAAATACTCTAGAAGCACATTTTCATCCGGATCCAACAACGATAAAGATTTTTGGCCGGAGTTGGATCATTCGTTAAACTTTAAGAAGCATATTTAGTCCCCCATTTTGTTTTTCAAAATTCGGAGTAACAATTCTTATTCAGTAACTCCAAGACCCACACACAACAAAATTTGAGTTCAATCGGACAATTTTTAAAAAAAAGTTGTCCGCAATATTGGATCCGCCATTTTGATTTTTTTGGTTTTTAGCTAAATTTTGAAATCAGCGACCTCGAATTCCTCTAGAAACACATTTTCAGACGGATCCAACAACGACAAAGACTTTTGGGCGGAATTGGATCATGCTGGCCCTCTGTGCATTGTTTGTTTACTGCTAGCAGCATGCTAGCATGTAATGCTGCTTCGTGTGTGTAAGCTTTTGCATATGAACTCGTAGAGAAAATCTTGACTTCAAGCACGTTTTCCTCTGTAACTTTGGAACCATATGAGTGTCCACCCTGAAATTTTGATACAAATGTAGGGAAAGACTTGATTGTTATCATATATTTTTTTGAGAATTTTAAAAATATCGCATTTTGAGATATAGGTCTTTAAACATTAGACCTTGAAATATGACCTTTGACCTTTCGTTACAAGAAAAAATTGTGCATGCCACTTATATGGTAATCCTTTCAGATTTCAAATGATATCTATTTGGTAATTGTGGGTTTTATAGTTTTAAAGTTATGGGTGACTTTGTATGTGCACCTTATTGAAAATTTGACGTTTTTGCCAATTTTCAAGACGCCATATTTCGAAAACCGAAAGGTTTTGGAGCCAGAAAGGTAATGATTTTAGGAACACTATCACTTTGCAATATATTTGTCAAATTTTATTTAAATCGAAGGTGACAAATCCGAATGCTGTGTGGTTTGAGGTGGATTTGCCCATTAACTTCACAAAATACTGACAACCAACAAACACTATTGCATAATATTATATTTATTTCATGTATACAAGGCTGCCAGATTTTTGGATTTATTCTCAAAGATAGGGATTTTTGGGAAATTAAAAAAAAAAATATTACTGTGATATTTAGGAGATATTTAAAAATTAACAATTTTTTACAAAATTAGAGAAGTACTGAAAATATTTTTTTAGAAACACTTCATTAGAGATTAGATGAGTTACATAGAGATCGACTTACAGATGCCCGTCTGATGAGTGATGGGGGTCAGTGGGGGACTTTGAGAGCACCTTCCCATCGCGATAAATATACCTACTGTTTCATTTATTTAACAAAAATACAAAAAAAGGCATCGGTTCAAATCCCAGCCATGTCAAACATATATTTTTTTTTTGCCAATTTTTATTTTTTTTTATTACAAATATTATAATGGAGTTTTTTTAATTTTCAAATTTCGCAATTTTTAAAAAATGCAAAAAAATACGATTTTTGCATCTTTTTTCTGAAATTATTATTATTGTATGGTTTTAATTGGCTCCATTCTCTTGTAAAAATTATATATAATTATCTTTAAAGGCAAAAAAAAATGTTTTTTTTTTTAATATGTATATTAAGGGTGGGATAGTGTTGTGTGAGATTTTAAGCAGCAATATTTGGAAGCGCTAGAACCGCTCATTTTGTGAGGTTGGTAAAAAAAGTGTATGAGCCAAAAAATGGGGAGGTCGGATAGGATCTAGGGGTCGCTCATCGGGGTCAAAGTTGGGCGCAGAGGGGAAAAAATCCACAAAAAGCCCCAAAACTCCCCTGGTTTTGCTCCTAGAGGGGTCAAATGTGAGACCGGCCCCCATTATTTTTTCCCCTTGAACACTTTTGCCAAACATACCTAAGCCCTATCTCCAATCCCTAAGGGGGGTCCTATACAAAGGTTCAATTTTTAAAAAAATCTTGCTCCTACCGCTCTAGCTGTCCTAGAAGTCACCCTAGAGGAATCAAATGTATGACCGATCCCCAATATTTTTTCAACCCCAACATTTTCTTAGAACATATCTACCCCCTATCTTCAATCCTTAGGGTGGTCCCCATACATTTTTTTTATTTTTTCTTAAATTGTCATATTAAATCAGCTCCTACCAGTCCAATGGTGCCTCCTAGAGGGGTCATTATCAAGACCAACCCCCACTAATTTTTAGCCCCCAACACTTCTTCTGAACATACCAATTCCATATCTCCAATTCCTAAGGGGTCTCCCAAACAAAATGACATTTTTGTAAAACTTGCTCTCACCGCTCTAACTATCGCAGGGGTGACCCTAGAGAAGTTAAATGTGTGACCGACCCCCAATATTTTTTCAGCCCCAACATTTTCCCCAAACAAACCTACCCTCTATTTTAAAGCCTTAAGGGTATCCCCACACATTTATTTTATTTTTTAATTTTTTTTTATAAAATCTGCGCCTACCGCTCCCATTCTGCCTTTTAGGAACGGTAAATGCAGACTGACCCCCATTAATTTTTGCCCCCTACATTTTTTCTAAACATACCTACGCCGTATTTCCACTTTGTAGGGGTGCTCCCCTGGGGAAAACTAAATTAGTAATGTATGTAGAGAAGTCAAATGTATGACCTGCCCATATATTTTTTTAGCCAAAACATTTTCTTCAAACATACCTACCCTCTATCTTCAAGGTGTTACCCCACAATTTTTTTATTTATTTTATCGAGAAATCCGAGGTCTTTAATTTGTAATTAAAAAGTAACTTTTGTTAAGCGTAAAAAAATATTTTTTTTAACTTGAAAATAATAAAAAATTATAAATAATATAACTATAAATCAAATTAATTTATTTTTATCGTGTGATGGATATTGTTTCCGACTTTCGGCCACGACCTGAAGCAAAACTATTTTTTCCTCCTCGTTACGGCACAACACGTTGTTATAGTCTTTTATTAATTTTACGCCTCTTTCGACAGCGTCGTTGACAACATGTAATTTACGTAATATTTGCAGCGCTCGCTGGTAGTCCTGACGATTTTCCCAAGTATTTGGATCGGAAGCAATGAAATTTGTTGTTATTCCGAAGCGTGCAAAAAATTTTGGAGTCTCAGGTGTGACGTAGTGGCTTAAATCAGTTTTCATGAGTTCTTGATTTACTTGTTTCGATGCCATGTTAATTCTTTTCACACCTTCGAATCCAACAACATGTACTGGAGGATTACAATCCTTGTTGCCACTGTCGCCGCTATCCTCTGAGGCATCTTCTTCCCCGATATCATCGTCTTCTTCTTCCTCGCTGTCTTCGTTAGACGATTCGTCCATCTCATCGTCAGATAACTCTTCCTCCATTTCCTCTTTCTCTTCTTCAAATATACGAATTGCATTCGACATTTTTCGTTTTATTTCACAAGAGATATTCGGATCAAATAGTGCGAGAGCAACATCTTCGCCACTGAGATACCAGAGATGTCCACAGAATCTCTTGACCAATCGTTGCGACAGAATCTTATAAATTGAAGCATAATTGGCAATCGCTTTCAAAAAATTCAAATCATTATTTGGAGCTTCTATTGCTTTGGTAGCGCTAAACCAAGCTTTTACTTAAATTGTTATGATGAAAACGGTCACATCAAGAAGTGCATTTAATTCTTTTTTGGCCAAACCGATATATTTTCGGAACAAAAACATTTTGCCATCCATCGAGCATGACTGATGGGTCCTGTTGGGCTAAAATGCTTATTAGGAATATTTTCGCCAAGGTATAATAAAACAATTTCAAGAAACTCCTTGTAGTCGTCTCTGGGTTGCTTTTCTTTTATTTGAGCCCAACAAAACAACTTGATGTCAGTTTGGACTTGAGCTGGTATGTTGCCTGCCACTTCCTTCCACCAAGACTGTACGGTTTGTCTTTTATATTTTCCCACTGCTCTTTAAAACGCGCAAACATTAGCACTCCTGGTCCAGACGTTTTGTCGAATTTGGTTTCAAACACTTAGTTTTCCCCAGGGGAGCACCCCTACAAAGTGTAAATACGGCGTAGGTATGTTCAGAAAAAATGTAGGGGGCAAAAATTAATGGGGGTCAGTCTGCATTTCCCGTCCCTAAAAGACACAGTGGGAGCGGTAGGCTCAAATTTTATAAAAAAAATTAAAAAAAAAAAAATGGGTGGGGACACCCTTAAGACTTAAAAATAGAGGGTAGGTTTGTTTTGGAAAATGTTGGGGCTGAAAAAATATTGGGGGTCGGTCACACATTTAACTTCTCTAGGGTCACCCCTGCGATAGTTAGAGCGGTGGGAGCAAGATTTACAAAAATGTCGATTTGTGTGGGAGACCCCTTAGGAATTGAAGATATGGAATTTGTATGTTCAGAAGAAGTGTTGGGGGCTAAAAATTAATGGGGGTTGGTCTTGATAATGCCCCCTCTAGGAGGCACCATTGGACCGGTAGGAGCTGATTTAATATGACAATTTAAGAAAAAATAAAAAGAAATGCATGGGGACCACCCTAAGGATTGAAGATAGGGGGTAGGTATGTTCTAAGAAAATGTTGGGTTGAAAAAATATTGGGGTCGGTCATACATTTGATTCCTCTAGGGTGACTTCTAGGACAGCTAGAGCGGTAGGAGCAAATTTTTTTTAAAATTGAACCTTTGTATGGGACCCCCTTAGGGATTGGAGATAGGGCTTAGATATGTTTGGCAAAAGTGTTCAGGGGAAAAAAATAATGGGGGCCGGTCTCACATTTGACCCCTCTAGAAGCAAAACCAGGGGAGTTTTGGGCCTTTTTGTGGATTTTTTCCGCTCTACGCCCAACTTTGACCCCGATGAGCGACCCCTATGTAACCCATGTATGAGATATTACACGATTACATGGTTTGGTTGACATTTTTTGATTTCACCCATATAGCTAGATTGTCTCAGAAATGGATCAATGGTATATAAATTTAATGCGGTCCTCGACCGACATTTCAACTAGTTTTGCATTGAAAGGCAAATAACATTATTTTTTTCTAAAAAAAAGTACACCCGAATCTTCAGCAAAACGTTATTATGATTTAATGTTTAGGGCTAGAGTACAAACTTCGCAGGCATTTTTTTGTAGAATAATAGGTAGTGTCCGATCGAATACACCTTTTTTGGCCGAAGCCGAGTAACCAGCTAAATTTTCACTATTCGGAATACACAAATGTATAAAAATGTTTACTAGAATGCTTTTATTTTAAGCAACTTTTTTTTATAAATTTTTGTAAACGATTTTTTTTTTCAGTGGAAATCTTTTTCGATCGAAAAATTTTTTTGAGTGTAAAAATTTTGTTTAGTTGCAAAAATACTTACAAGGGAAGTCTCCCTAGTGTCACCCGCGGATCTTTATGGAATTGGTTTTATTTTGTAGAGCAGAAAAAATAAAGGGACACGTATTTTTTTTTAGCGGCCCAAATTCATATTTAGGGGGTAAAAAGGAGGGGGGAAGACAAGGCCATTTTTCAGTTTTTTTTTTCGTTTATCTCCTATATTATGCAAAGAAACCTAGTCATGTTACATACTAAATGAAAGGTCTTTGGAAAACCTATCTACGTGTACTAAGAATGTGTTCAAACATGCACAACTTTTCGTCATATTGAGTAAAATACCAAAATTTTAGAACATTTTTGTTAATAGTCGAAAAATATTAAGTTCTTTGGCCCGTTGTTAGCACCACGAGATAGGTATTTTTAATACCTTTAATCTGATAATAAACATGCCTATATTAATTTTGTTTAAATAGGCGTAAATTGTAAAAAACTTAAAAAGGTAAATTTCCCCCCATACAAATCGACCCCCCCTAAAAATGTGTTTGGGCCGCTAAAAAAAAATACGTGTCGAATTAATTTTCGTTCTTAACAACATATTAAAATTTCATGAAGAGCGGAGGGTGACACCAGGGAGACTTCCCTTGTTAGTTAAATGTTTTTGCGGCTTTCTAATGTAAGTCAGATAGTGTGATTTTCAACACATAAGTTTAAATTTTATAAAATTTGTTTACTAGGAACTCCCGTAAAATTGGAGGTAGAAAAAATTATTGTACGAGGGTTTTTGGTCATTTCACAACATTTTTTTAAGTGTAGTGGATGTAATATGTACATTACGGTGGCACAAATCATGACTTTTTTCGAATTTCGTCATTCGGCGGAATATTATGGTTCGTTTTGGTCTAAGAACTCTATGTTTAAATTTTTAGCCAAATCGGACAAATTAACCGGTGCTTTTGGGGGTTTAAGTTAATTTTTTTCCATACAAACCAAACATTTGTATGATTTTTTTTTAATTATTATTTTATTTGGTGAGATAAACCCTAAAAAAAAATTGTAGGGCCCTTACTCTAAAATTTTTTTTAATTTTTTTTTTTAGTTTTGGATTTTGGCTGAGATGTTGATTTGAATGTTACATATCCACAAAACAAAAATTTATTCCTATCTGTGACATCTTTATCGTGTTCTGAAATGTATCAAAAACAGCAAAAAATGTGTTTTTACCTTTTTTCAAATTTTAACACAAAAAATTATTTTTGTAGATTGTCTGGCAATTTATCGTTCGTTTTGGTCAAATCGGACAATTTTAACCCATGCCCCTGGGCTGTTAAAGTTTTTTGTAGAAACAAAAAAAATTTTAGGGCCAAACTTTAAAACTTTAACCTGTGCCGCTGGGGCAAAATTGTCCGGAGTATCTCAGGAGTTTGGGTTGTTTCATGAAGTTACCCTTTTTAGCATTGGGAAAAATGACAGTTATTAAGGAAACCTTATCTTAACCTCGGACGGATTTATTTCCGTATCCGTGGAAATGATAAGGATTAGGGGTAATATAAATGTTTTTCAATGTCTCACATGACAGCGAAGATCGACATTTCTTTCACCCAAATAAACTTGCAACACAGCAAAGCGGCTTCTGCTCTTCTATGCAGTAGTTATGCTAAGTTGCATACAGATCCACAAATAATCTTAATACAAGAACCATGGGCAGTCAAAGGACGAGTCCGTGGTTTAAGTATGATTAGATGGGGATCAATCTTGTATGACACAAGATCACTGCGGCCACGGGCCTGTATGGTTGTCCCTAGGACAATCGAGAGCTCGGTGTTGAGGCAATTTTGTTGCCAAGACGTCGTTGCAATTAGTGTGCGATTTCGTATAGAGGGTAAAGTGGTAGAGACTATTGTTGTATCTGCCTATCTGCCCTATGATTCTATTTATCCCCCGCCTTCTGAGGAGTTAATTAGAGTCATACGATACGCGGAGGCCAACAACTTGGGGTTGATTATTGGATGCGATGCCAATTCTCAGCATATCATCTGGGGTAGCACAAAGTGCAACTCTAGAGGTAACAAATTGTTGGACTTCATCTTGTCTTCAAATCTGGTGATTCAAAATGTTGGGAATTCTCCAACGTTTGTCACGCAACGAAGACAACAGGTCATTGATCTTACCTTATCTAACAGTAAGGCGAGTACAATGCTAAGGGATTGGCGTGTTCTTGATGTGGTATCCTTGTCGGACCACCGCTACATCGAGTTTAGGCTTGGGATTGATAAACCAACAATCCTACAGGGCCGAAACCCTCGAAAAGCGGATTGGAAAAGATTTGAGGAACTACTTCATCAAAGATTACGTCCCATCCCAATACCTAGTTGTATAGGGTCGGTTGAAGTGGAGTCTGAGAAATTGGGTAAAACTTTAACTGACTGCTATGAGACT
Organism: Pegoplata infirma; assembly: GCA_963921195.1. Classification (NCBI taxonomy): domain Eukaryota; kingdom Metazoa; phylum Arthropoda; class Insecta; order Diptera; family Anthomyiidae; genus Pegoplata; species Pegoplata infirma. The sequence goes on from OY992539.1 coordinate 172,307,146, forward strand.
GTTTGTCCGTTAAGGAAAAGCAGACCAGGTAACTCAGTCCCTTGGTGGAACGTGGAACTTGGTAAGCTGCGAAAAAGTTCAAGAAAGCTTCTGAATAGAGCCTTAAAATCTCGAAAGGATGCTGACTGGAACAATTACCACCTCATACAAAAGGAATATAAGAAAAAAGTGAGGGAAGCCAAACTTGAGTCTTATAGGACTTTCTGTGAGGAGGTAAATGGTACGAGGGATACGGCAAGGCTCTGTAAAATCTTTCAAAAAGATAGCTCAGCGAAGCTTGATTCCCTCAGAAAGCCAGATGGTACCTTCACAAACAACCAACAGGAGGTCAATGATATTCTGTTATCTACTCACTTTCCAGGATGCAAAGTGACAACGATAAATACAGATATTATTGAGAGTCCTGTTGGTAATACTACTTGTAGGAACTGGTATATAGCATCTAGGGTAGTTTCTGAGGAATCGATCAGGTACGCCTTATCTTCCTTTGATAACTATAAATCCCCTGGACCAGATGGTATATATCCTATGATGTTGAAGAGTGGTGGAGATACCCTAGTGAAGGTACTTAAAAATATCTTCAGAGCCAGCCTGGCTTATGGGTATGTTCCATCATCTTGGTGCGATGTCAAGGTTGTTTTTATTCCCAAACCTGGGAAGGAGGACTACACCTTGGCAAAAAGTTTTAGACCAATCAGTTTATCATCCTTTCTACTGAAAAGTCTTGAGCGAATGGTTGAGAAATTCATTAGGTCAGTAGCATTAATCGAATGCCCCCTAAATAGTCAGCAACACGCGTATCAGAGTGGTAGATCTTGTGAGTCGGCACTTCACGATCTTATGGTTAATATTGAGAAGGGCATTGACAAACAAGACTATACTCTGGGTGTTTTTGTTGATATTGAGGGCGCTTTTGATAATGCTACTTTCGACTCTATGAAAACTTCGGCTGAATTGCATGGCGTGGATCCAGTTCTAGTCAAGTGGATTCATTTTATGCTCTCCCGGAGATTGTTGACGGCTGAAGATGAGTGGGGCACAAAAGTAACGGTTGAGGTTAGTAGAGGTTGCCCTCAAGGGGGTGTTCTCTCTCCTTTGCTGTGGTGTTTTGTGGTAAACTCACTCTTGGTTGAAATACAAGCTCTAGGTGTACACATACAGGCATACGCTGACGATGTGTGCGCATTAGTATCCGGAAAGTCACTTAACTTGGTATGCAAGAAAATGCAGACCGTTATTGACTTGATGGACAACTGGTGCAATCGACATGGATTGTCTGTCAATCCAAATAAGACAACACTTGTGTTGTTCACGCGAAGAACCAAACATAAGGGTCTTCAGCTTCCTACGTTGAAGGGCATAACTCTTCAACTGTCCACAGAAGTTAAGTATTTAGGGGTTACCCTAGATAGTAAACTAATGTGGACAAAACATGTTGAACAAAAAGTTTCACGGGCACTTCGGATTTTCTGGCAGTGTCGGCGTGCTTTTGGAAAGACATGGGGTCTAAGACCAGCTAATGTACATTGGATGTACATAGCTGTAATTAGACCTATTGTGACGTATGCGGCGGTAGTCTGGTGGCCGAGAACGATGGTGAAAACTATTCGATCCAAGCTAAACGGACTGCAAAGAGCGGCTGCCTTGGGAATTACTGGTGCCATGAGCACCACCCCAGGCGCAGCTCTGGACGCTATGTTAGATATGCTTCCCTTGGACTTACATATTCAAGGAGAAGCCATGAAATCTTTGTGCCGGCTCCGCAAAAGCGGAACATGGCATTGGGAGTACAATGTGGGACATGGTCGTCTGTTCAATAGGCTATCGGAACTTTGTCCGATGTTTTCTATGCCTTTGGACAATACAACCTCTTGCATCGAGTTTGGTAGGAAGTTTACTGTAATATTTCCGAGTAGGGAAGACTGGGGAAACCCAGCAGACCTACTGGAAAATTACACGGATACTTTCTACACGGATGGATCCAGTACCTTAAATGGCTCTGGGTCTAGCTGGTATTTGGACGATGCGACCAAATGCTATATTGCTATGGGAAAAATGGCTACAGTATTTCAGACTGAAATATTTGCTATTTTGGACGTAGCGACCTGGATAATTGGGAACAGATGGAGTAATAGGAGATTCAGTATTTGCAGTGACGGCCAGGCTGCGCTCATTGCACTTGAATCTCCAGTCACTTCATCCAAAATTGTCCAGGAATGTAGACGCAGACTCAATGAGGTCTCATGTGGGAATAGCGTCAGTCTTCTGTGGGTTCCGGGTCATAGGGGAATACGGGGAAACGAGATTGCTGACTCTTTGGCAAATCTTGGCTCTGATACAATTCCTTACAATCCGGAACCTCAAATTGGTATTGGCTTGACATGGCTGATGCGTTGGATCAACTCTCATATGAAAGCAACTTTCATGGAAAGATGGTCAAATGAGTTGGCATGCAAGAATACCAAACGTTTTATAATTAAGCCAGACAAGAAAGTGGCTAACTATCTACTCAGTCTCAGTAGAATAGACTGTCGCAGACTTACTGGCTTAATTACGGGACACAATGCCTGTGCTCGTCATATGACGAGATTAGGTGTCTTATCAGACCCATTATGCGTGGCTTGTCTTGAGGATGATGACACAACTGAACATTATGTATGTTGTTGTCCAGCGTTCTCAAGGGCTAGACTGCGGATATTGGGTTCTGATATTCTGTCTATGGACACGGTCCATGGACTTCCCTTGTCTGATTTTCTCAAGTTTGTGAAGCAACTGAGAAATTCTGAGCAAGCACTTTTTTTCTTTTTTTTTTTTTTTTCCTCTCAACCTTTTATCACCCTTACTTAATCTTTCTTTTCTGGGTACGGTACAATGGACTATTTTAAGTCTGAGCGCCATGGACTTGCCTAAAAATTTACCTATTTTTTAGGCTTGTACAACCCACCCTCAACTCAACTCAACTCAAGGGAATCACAATGGGTATTTGGACCTCCGTCTGAAAACAATGGACTCTCATCCAACTTTATCTATGCCAAAAAATGTTCCAGATGCATTTTGTTTTTTAAACGATCAGAATTGACAAAATTGTATCAAGTTAATACCTCCTAGTTTTTCGTTGTGGCAAATCGAATATTCTTTTTCATGTTTTTTTTTTTCTCTGCTAACTAAACAATTCTATTTGGCTTTAAGCTTGTGTTGGCCTTTCTAAAAACTGATGACAAAAAAAACTGTTCTAGTTTTTTCATGTTTGTTACTTTCCAATTTCATTATTGTAGTAGTGTATGGAAAATGTTTGAAGCAATACAATACATCATTTTGTACGAATTTGTGGGTTTCTAACGGTTTTTCATGTTAATAAAATATAAGAATTCATATATGGGATTGTACAGTGCAAAAACACTTTGCATAAAAAGTATTTTAACTGCACTCAAAAAAAAAAAAACCTTGTAAAATTAAAAGAAAAGTTTGTAACTTTTTTTTGTTACCTCCTATCGTCAAAAGCTTTTTACCAATAATTTTGTAATTTTACAAGCTTTTTACCAAAAAAAAAAATGTAAATTTACAATTTTTTTGACGCGATAAAACTTACAAGGAGGTTTCGTGATTTTACTATATTTTTTGCTACGAAATTTTTTGTAATTTTACAAGATTTTTACCAATAATGTTATAAATTTACAACTTTTTTGGCGAAATATTTATTTATATTATTTTTATTTTGGCGAAATTTACTAGATTTTTTTATGTAAAAAGAAAAACTGTAAAATTACAAAAAAAATTGAATTTCGATCGAAAATTATTTGTTAAACAATAAAAAAAAACTGTCAAATATTGGTAAAATTGGATTACGAGACTTTTTCTAGTAATTTGACAAGGATTTTTTTGAGTGTGTTGAAATTATTAGAATGTGTTTTTCAATATCTGCCAATGGTTTTAGCGATAAATTTTTATACCCTCCAACTACAGAATGGGGGTATACTCACTTTGTCATTCCGTTTGTAACGCATCGAAATATCGGTCGAGGACCCCATAAAGAATATATATTATTGATCTATGATCGAATCTAAGACTTTTATAGAATGTCCGTCTGTCCGTCTGTATAAGACACGACGCAGTCCAAAATAAAAGAGATAGGCTCGTCAAGTTTGGCAGGAATATGTATTTTGGTCCTAGGAAGTTTAAGTTCGTAAATGGGCAAAATCGGACGGGGGGGAAAAAAGTTCCCATTGATGAGCTTAAGTAACCTCTGAAAAACACCATTTTTTCACAGTTTTTTTGTATTTCTGTTAAGCAAATGAAACAATTTGATATCAGAAAAAGTTGAAGGTCCCGCACTTGGGCCCACGAAATAAAAAAAATCGCTTTTTTTCCCGCCCCCTTTTGTGGGCGTGGATATTAAAAATGTTTTTATATAATATTAAAATTCTAGTACTTAAGCTCCAAAAGCATAACTAATGAATTTTTAAACATTTACCGCATGGGTTTATGTGTCCCCCAATGACCAATACTCCCCCCCCCCCCCCCCGAAAAGATCCCCTCTAATTTTTTTTTAAATTTTTTTTTTATATGTTTGAGGGTATTAAAGATTCGGCACAGCCGAATTTAACACTCTTACCTGTTTTTTTTTTTGCAAAGAAAAATAGGTAAGTTTATCTCAGCAACAATAGTTTAAAATCGCTAATTCATTTCTGTTCGTGTCATCTTACACCAACAGTTTTATTAAATATAAGAAACATTAATTACACTACTAAACATCGAAAATGCGACTGGAACGCGACCTTACACAGTTAATTGCCATTGTTCTATTGATCATAAATCTGGTCTCCAAACTTTTCCATCACATCTGGTTTTTGAGAAAATTGAGGTCAAAGTTCAAAAAAATCGCCGTTTTGGACAGTTTTGAAAACTCATGGCAGATGAACCGGAGGTGATGGCGACTTCAAAATAAGTCGAGGGTAAAGATTAAACATTTCTTATTAAGATACAAAGCTCATATAGTCCGTCGCTTTAAACCTTTGAGCACCAATTTTCTTTCAATGATGTCATATTTCCAAGTATCAAAAACAATCGTATTTAGAGGAAAAGAAATTATTAAAAGACAATTGGTGCTCCAATGGTTAATGCGAATGATCAAATTAGTTATACATCTCAAAGAGCAATGTTTGAGCTTTACCCTTGACTTACAAGGGAAGTATCTCAACCCTTATGAACCGATTTGCCTGAAACTTAAAATATATATAAATGAGACGATTTTAAGGTTGGGGTGTCTCGGCTTTTCGGCCATATCAATGTTTCAAAATTTCGTTGTCCCCTTATGAATCCATATGGACCTCCGGGAAAATTTCGATAACTCACGAACTAACAGGAATATCCCTTAGAGCAAAAATACGTGTCGACTTAAATTTAATAAAGATTATTTCATATTCATATGAACATCGTTGCTCTATGTCTTCATATAAATACCCCCAAAATTTTCACATTTTCATGAAAATAGTATTTAACGAAGCCCAACTTTTACAAGGTTATGCCACCGTTGGATAGGCATTAAAAAAACCTTTCTTCTCATATGTAAACATCATATAGTTTCTTAAAAAGAAATGGCTGAAAAATCCAAAAAACGATTTTTTCGCCATTTTTTGACCCATGTTTTGAACCCTTTAATCCCCGATATGGCCGATAAGCCGAGACACCCCAACCTTAGAATTGTCTCTTTTATATATATTTTACGTTTCATGCAAATCGGTTCATAAGGGTTGAGATACTTCCCCTGTTAGTTTTAAGTCGTTAGCACACCGGGTTTATCCTCTATGAGTTTTCAAATATGTCCGAAAACACGATTTTTTTGTATAAAGAAAATCTATAAGTATTTAAGAAAGAAGACCCCTGGGTTTAAGTCAGTGGTCGGCAGAAAGAGGGAAAATTTTTACATATTTCTAAAACATAGCTTCATCTACCCGCTTTTTTAAATGCTACCATGACACTAAATAAAATATTTGTATTTTTAATGCTCTCAGTTGCGAGTTTCGTTGACATTCGCGTTGTCTACGTGCAAATAGCCAATTTCATTATGCACCTGGGTGCAATGGGTGCCGACAACTGGTTTAAGTTGATGGTTGCCAAAGGTGAGGACTCACCAAGAGCCTGCATCTTGGCGAGAAATGGCTTAAATATATTCTTTTTATCAACTTTTAGTGATATGGATGTTACAGCATCTAGCTTGGAGCTTCATGGGAAGTCTATTTGGCTCGCCTCTGCGTATTTTCCTAATCCGGGGCCAATACCCCCGGAGAAGGTTGGCGGTCTGATTCGGGAATCTGAATCTTGGGGACACCAGTTAATAGTGTGCTGTGATGCTAATGCACATCATTCGATATGGGAAACTACAGACAGAAATGATAGAGGCAATAACTTTTGGAGTTTTTGTTAAGAACTAACCTGTATATTTGTAACAAGGGTAGTGAACCAACTTTCGTTACAAGTACGCGGCAAGAGATTCTTGACGTAACACTTGTATCAGATACATTGTCTGATAGAATTGATGACTGGAGAGTTTTGGAAGAGCATTCTTTCTCAGATCATCGCTACATTGAGTTTTTACTCAGGGTGGGTGAAATATAGGGAGACTTTTTCTTTGCTTTTGGGTGAAGTACCCTTATCTGAACCGCATAGTTTGGCGGAAATTGACTGTCTGGTTGACCATATAACAAATGTTTGTAATAGGTGCCTGGATGCGTTTTGCCCTTCTGCAAAGCCTAGAGGGAAAAAGAAGCAACCATGGTGGTCAAATGAGTTGCAGACGAGCAGAGATTCCTGCAGAAAGCTCTTTAGTAAGGCTAAATCTTCAAGAGCGGACGAGGACTGGTCTGCATATAAGCTGCAACTTAAGAGTTATAAAAAGATGATCAGAATTGCCAATGTGATTCTTGGAAAAACTTCTGTGGAAACATAGAAGACGTTTCTGAGGCATCCAGGTTGCGCAAGGCTCTGGCTTCTTCTCCTTGCACCCTGGGATACCTGAAAGATCCTAATGAGGTGTGGTCTTCCTCCAGTGGAGAGTCGCTGGATCTCCATTTAAACACGCATTTTCCGGGCAATTCCATGACGCCGTCTCAAGTTTTGGAACATTCTGACGCCCAAGCATCTGAAATTGCTTCGGAAATAATAAATATGCCAACATTAATCTGGGCGATAAAAAGCTTCAGGCCCTATAAATCCCCGGGACCTGATGGTATAATCCCGGCTGAGGTGCAGCAAGTGTCGGACTATATAGCCCCGTTGCTGTATAATCTATACACAGCATGCATCAACTGGTCGTATATTCCTTTAAAATGGAGGGATAACAGAGTCGTATTTATCCCGAAGGCTGGGAAAAGTTCTCACACAGCTTCAGACCAATTAGTCTGTCTTCTTTTTTGTTGGTTTTCGACAAAGCAACATGCATACATCAAGGGTAGATCAACGGAAACAGCTCTTCATGAGCTCGTTGATACCATTGAGAGATCGCTTTCGGTAAAGGAGTACACTATTGTGGCCTTTCTTGATTTCTTTTAATAATGTCATCCGAAACTCGATAATTTTGGCATTGTCTTGTCTGGGAGTAAAACGTGGGATCGTTTTAATGGTAGAAAACTTACTTGCCAATAGACGTATAACGTCTGAATTGGGAGCGTCCGTCATATCTCGACTTGTCAATAGGGGCACACCACAAGGAGGTGTTCTTTCGCCGCTTCTTTGGAACCTGGCACTGAATTCAATGCTGCTTTCTCTAGAAGCACGTGGTTGTCATGTTGTCGCATATGCTGACGATGTCGCGATAGCGGTAAAGGGGAAGCATCTGCCAACATTGAGGGACATTCTTGAGGGTTCTCTGAAAGATCTGTCTAAATGGGCAAGAGACTGTGGTCTAGGAGTTAATTCAAGTAAAACAGAGCTTGTTTTGTTTACAAGGAAAAATAAGATTCCTGCTTTTGATCCTATTTCTCTGGACGGCACTGAAATCACCTTCTCAGATGGAGACAAGTATCTTGGAGTATTTCTAGATAGGAAGTTGAATTTCAGGCGTATATTGAGGAACGGGTGAGAAAAGCAACGATTGCTTTATATTCATGTAAAAGGGTCATTGGAAAACGATGGGGTTATAGTCCTTAAGTCGTTCATGGGACCCAGGACTGATATCGCTTCCAAGAGGAGAGATTTCGACGGTGGTTGCTATAATTACCGGACACTGACTTATAGGGAAGCACACAGAGCGGTTAAATGTGCCGTCGAATGACTTTTGCCGAAGTTGCATGGATGAAGAGGAGTTGGAAACTATCGAACACCTCATTTGCCATTGCCCGGTACTTTCTGGTCAGAGACTTGCTTCACTGGGATCTAGAGAGCTGTACGATCTTTCTGATGTGTCGGATGTCAAAATTCAATATCTGAGGAGTTTCATAAGAAGCTCAAACTGGTTTAACGACAGGGACAAGTAGGACAACCTATTACGGGCCCGTGGTATCACAATGGACCTCAGAGTCTACGTGTGTTGACGTAAAACATCAGCAGCCACTTACAACCTAACCTAACCTGTTTGAGAAAGAAAATCTATAAGTATTTGTTGGGAGAATATCATAAAAGAGAAAGTAGAGTTAACATAAGAACATGCGGAAAATAAATGACCTCGAACTAGAATAATCACTATACCATTGTAATTCCATAACTATTGAGCACAGTGTTTTTACACATTGTTTTTAGTTTCTAGTGTATAATGTTCATTTTGTCATGCCATTTACTGACTATTTAATTGCTATTAGCAAACAGTAAATTGTAGTTTTGAGAACATGCACACTGTCAGACTATACTAAATACAAGTACAGGTAACCCCCGATGTACACAAACACGATTTAGATTAAACCAAGTTTGAAAAACACATGAAGCTTACTTAAAATTCCGATGCAGGATTTTTTATGTGCTTTAAACCTTTAAAAAAAATAATTTATATTAAGTAGTCCCTCGATCTCGCTGATCGAGAGTCTCATGTACAAGTAATAATAGTAGCATTAGCGAGTGAAACTACATTAAGTAAGTACATGGAAAGTCATAGCAGTCAGTCATTATCATCATGCAAAGTTCATTGTCACATATTTTTTTTTTTTTCAAAATACAATGAACCAAAAACACAGAAAAACAAATTTTGTATACTTTTTTTTATAATTTGAATTGTGTTTATTTTATCATTATTTATTTTTTTTTTGTTTTATTTAATTTCAATCATTAGTTTCATCAGTTTTTTAAATTATCACAGTCATTATCTTAATCAAATTAACCCTTGTTTATCTGTCAAATCTATAGAAAAAATCGTACCTGGATTTTTCTGATCGTGCTCTAAGGAAAGTTGTTTGCTTTACATTGTTCGGATAATAAGTGCTGGATATTTTTGTAATTTTTGTAATTTTTAGATTTTTAACACTTTTTCTGAGATTTTAAAAATTTCTAATAAATTTTGAGTTAACGTTAATAGAACAGAAGCTCTTTCAGCATAAACTAGGTTTTAGATTTGAAAAAGCTGATATCGCTTTACGTCAGCACTTATTGACTCTGGGGTCCATTGTGACACTACGGCACAAAATGGGTTAAGCAGAAAATAATAAAATTAAAAAGAATTAATATAATTTCAATTCAGTTGTTTCGTATTGTTTTAGCGCTGTTGCCAAGTGTATAAAAATCACAAAAAGATCAAGATTTTGCTAAAGTATGCGGAAGGAAATTATAACCAATATTAGAGTCATACTTCTGTGTGGGAAACTCAATATTAGCGTTTTTCACGGGAATTCCAGGGACGGGGATTCCCGTAATTTTTCGATCCCAAAATCCCGGAAAATAGAGCGGGTATTCCCGGAAATTTTTAATTGTTCCTGTTGTCACGTAAATTTATTTTTTTGCATCCTTCCGCAAGGAGCAGGAGGTTCCAAAAAGTATCTCAAGAGACCCGTACTAAATAAAAAAAAAAGTCTAAAAATCTGAGACTTTTTCGAAATGAAATATGTCTCACAATCTAAATCTTCGATTGGAATTATTATTCAGAACCTGATACCTTTTTTCGGAAGCTAAGGTCTTTTTTCTATAAAAAATCAGTCTCCGCACATGATTCTTTTTAAATCGATAAATCGAAATTAAATCTATGTTAAGAATGACTCCAAAATTTTTAATTTTTTTGTTTCGCTTAAATGATTTTTTGGAAAATTTTTTCTTAGAATTTGGTTTTTCTGAATGAGTTACATTCAGTTTCAGAGACAGGGGATCTGACAAATCCCGAAACACGTGTCGATTAATTCGACACGTAAATAAATTTAAAACAGAATAATAATTATCTTGAAAATTATTCTATGAGAATATCATAGTTTTAATTAATAAAGAAAATAATGACCTCGAGCTAGAATAAACCTACTCAAACTATAAAAAAAAATATTTTAGAAATATTTTACAAAAATTACTAACTAAAACGTTGTAATCCTTTTAAATGGAAACAGGATCACGAAATGAAAAACTGTTAGTGCAGTTTTACGTCATTAACTCTTTAGTTTTAAACGTATATTATCCCCCAGAGAAGAGTTATGATTGTGGCAACCGTAATTTAAGAGCGTCATATTATTGAAAATTGAAAATTCTATCATAATATGTTTATGGCAATAATAAAATGTTTGTTGCAACCATATTATGCACATAAATTATAATTGTTAAAATATTTTGGATCATAACATGATTGCTGCAAAAATGTTATGGTTGCTACAAACAAGCTATAATACAGTTTTCAATCATAATATGACTCTCTTAAATTATAATTGCCACAATCATATCTCTTCTATGCGTGATGCAGTTCGTGTTTAATGAAATTTTTTCTTTTTGTCGGACGGTGTAATTATAAGACACATTCGTGACAAACTTCAGGAGTCCAGCTCTGCATCGTGCTTTCCATACACGGACGGAGTGGGTCGATGATTTGCATATTTGCTAATTAGCAAATACCAAAAAATCGGTGCCTATTTTCGAAAAAAAAATGTTAAAAAATCTGGGAATCGATCATTGATCAATAGCTTATATAGTTTAAGGGGTTCCAGACTGATATTTCGATGCGTTACACACGAAATGACGAAGTGAGTATACCCCTACAGTGTAGTTGAAGAGTGTAAAAATTCCCAATATCTTGGATAATTTCATTCCGCATACGTTTTGATGCAGCAGCTGCTTCGCTTCGATTTTTTTTCTGTTTATAAAAATGCTTATGATGTGAACTTTTGTTGCTAAGCGCTTTAGGGTTTTTTATTTAATTTTTATTTTATTTAATTTTTATTTTCAAAAGCGTATAATAGCTATAGTGTAATACAACGAATGATGGAAATGACATGAGTATGATAAAAATAAAATAAAAATGATTTAGTAACGGCATAATAGATTTTCTATATAAAATGATTTATGCCCTCTATAAACAAACTACGGTACCCATTAGTCTCTTAAGAATAATAGCACATTTGTACTGATTTGTTAAAATATGGTTGCGTTTTACCATATTTTTTGACAGAATGAAACATTTCGTTCGATGCACTTACGATTTTAATGAAATTTGCAGCATAGATAGTACTAACCGAGGGCAGAACTAATAGCGAAATTAGACCCCGATTGGGCGGCATAAAATGTCACGCCCCTTTTGCACTATACTGAACATTTTGTCTACCTTTTTCGCAACAACTCAAAAACGGCAGAACCAATTTATTTGAGATTTTCACTACGGATTGTGCCTACAGAGGAGGAACTACTGGCCATGCAGTATACCATAATTAGACAAAGAGCATAAAATTCCACGCCTTTTTGTATAAAAGATATACATAAATAAATCGTGTAGTGCAGACTGTTTTGACCACGATATATTTAAGTCTTCTTATTATCTTCCTTTTTCTACAGAACATTCACAGGTTTTTATGTAAAAGTCTCCCTTTAAAAACTAACACCATTTAAAGGTCTTACAACACTGATTTCACGTTGTATAAGTAATATAAAAAATGATTAAGCGAAAAATTTTAGAATACCCACAAAAAAGTCATTTCCACTTTTGAGTGGATTGCTTTAAAACTAAAACAAATGTAATTAAACACAAAAAAATACACAGCCCAATAGAAATTTTGCTGAACTGGCAGCAGCTTTTGAAAAGGAAACTCGAGTCAAGGAATTCCAAACCTGCTGAATTCATGCATGATTCTCTAAGGCGATGTCACACTTTAGAGCGCTAGTTGGATACACCGAAAAATCGCTCTTAAGATGCTCTGAATTCATATCTCTTTAGAGCGCTGAAAAAAAATTGCTATAAAGATGCAGTGAAGTTATGTATCTTTTTAGAGCTGATTTAAGCTGAATAAAGATGAAGCACATTTTACTATTTCTGAAATACAAATTTCAAAATCTGAAATACAATTGACTATTTCTGAATACAATTGGAAAATCTTAAATACATTTGACTAATTCTTAAAATCAGTTGACTCCCTGCAATCATTTGGAAGAAATATCGCCTAAGATATCCAATTACATTTAAAAAATTTCCAATAATATTTCGAAAATTTCAAATTATATTTCAGAAACTTTCATTTATATTTCAGATATTACCATTTATAAACAAAAACAAGTAGAAAAGTTAAATTCGACTTTGCCGAATCTATGAATACCCTCCATAATGCATTTTTTAAAGGGTAGTACATTTTTTAACGTGAAAAAAATTAACAATTTTGATTAGAAATATTTTATTTTGAGTAAAAAACTCTTTTTTTTGTCATTAAGGGTTTGTGATTGAAGAAGAAAACATTGTATTTCTAAAGATTATTTTTAATGTGGATTTATTCCAGACCATGGTTTCTGTAGCCACCTCTACGTCATCAGTGGAGAAAATTACATTAGATTTATATTGTTTGATTATTTGTAAGACTGTTTTTTCTATATGTTTTTTCATCAACAGACTTAACTCTGAGTGGAATAGAACCCACGTTCTTCAAATTTTCCATCAGTTTGCAAAGCAAGTACTCTACACTCAAAAAAATACGTCAGTAAAAAAGTTTGTAAAATGGTTTGTAACCCAACTTTACAGGTTTTTTACTAATTCTTACTAAAAAATTATTTTTTAGTAATTCTTTTTTGTAAACTCGCGTTACAAACTATTGATTTTTTACTGATTTTTTAATAATTTTTTCAGTTGATTTTTTAAAAATTATCGTACTAACTTTTGATAATTATTTTGTAAATTTTACAATATTATTTAGTAAATTTTGTTTTTTTTCTAGAAAAAAATACACTTTATTAAAAAATTGAAATTTTATTAAAATATTTGGAAATTAAAAAGAGCATTAAAAAATATATATTATTACTTTTTTTCCTTTTAATGTTAAAACAGTGGACCAACGCTTTGATGAATATTAATACATATGTTTATTACTTTTAATATTGAATCACACTTATTTGCATTTGTTTTTTCCAATTAAAGAAGCACATAATAAAAAAGGAAGGAAATATAGTGAAAAGAAGATATGCAAAAGCCACATAATAGAATAAATTATTTTTTCTTTGTTCTCAACTGGCGTTACTTTTTTCCTTATGCTTCCTATGAATATTTTTTTTGTTCTCGTGTACATAAAGGGCATTGTTGCCAATTTAGCTATTTTGTAGCTAGATTTAGCTATTTTTTTTTGCATTTAGCGACAAAAAAAGTCATTTAGCTCTTAGCTACAAATCTAGCTACTTTTTTTGTTCGCAAAATTTGTAAGAAAGTGTTTTTTTTAAACCGTTTTATTAGCCATATTTTCAAGTTGACATTTCGTTAACGTGCTATTTAAGTGTGTATGACATCTGCTAGTTTTTCAACTTTTCAAAAAGTTTTATCAGGGGTTTTCTATGATATTTCCTTTAACTTCAAACAAAAATTTTAAATTTATCAAAAATCTCTCCATGATAAAGTTACTTAAAATTTTCAACATCAAGCAAGTATCGTATTGGCATAATTCATAGAGAATGTAGTTTAGTACCAACATAAAGAAAAAACAGCTATGGGTTTAAAATATAATAGTTTTCATCTCTCCAATAACGGATAAAATTTTACACCAGAATTCATAACCAAAAAAACGAGTGGCTATAATCGAGCTTTTAATTCGCATTCAGATAATTGTGTATTAAAAAATTTGGTACTGCGAAACAACTCCCAAATGAAATAAATCCCAATGAAATAATTCCTAATGATATAAGTCCTAAGAGGAATGAATTAACTCCCAACTTTAAGAAATGAAATAAGTCCCAAATAAAAAATGAAACAAGTCCTAATATTTGGGAGTTATTTAAAATCAAAATACTTACTCCCAAAAAAATTAAAGAACTCCGAACGAAATAAGTCCAAAAAAATAAAATAAGTTCCCATTACAGGAATTATATCTATTATGAGTACTTTTTACGTATACAAAATGAGGTGCTGATTCACAGAAAAAAGTGAGGTGCCGATTCACAGAAAATAGAAATTCACAGGAAATAGTTCACAGGATCTGCAAATCCAGAAATACATACATATAACATATAGATTAATAATGTTTCTTTGTTAAAGAAATTGATTTAAAAGCTTAATTTAATAACTTAAGCGTTGGAAGCTTCATGCGTTATAAATTATATCTGCGATATAAAATATGAGTATTTAAACTTTTTGTTTGCAAAATTTAATAAAAATATTTGAAAATATTCGTTTTAATACCAAAACTAACTTATTTTATTATTTAATTAAAAACTTTAGCAAATAAAACCTTTTAAAAACCACAAATCCAAAATCTAGCTATAAAATAGCTAGATTTTTCAACTGTTTATACAAATAGCTAGCTACAAATAGCTAGCTACAAAATAGCTAGATTTTTTAACTGTTTTTAAATTTAGCTATTTCTAGCTATTTTTTTGTCCAATCTAGCTACATTTTTTAAAAAATAGTTGGCATCAGTGATAAAGGGTCTTTATTGAAGGGTTGATTTTTTTTTATTACTGAGAGTAGTATTGACAATTTTGTGTCTCTTCATAAATTGTGAATCACAATACAGCAGCAGACAGAAACATTTTTTATACAGACAACAGCAAAAAAAATAAATGAGGATATTTTTCTGTCTGCCGCTTGCTGTTGTATTGTGAAGAGACTCTTTGTGTAATTTCCTTTATTTCTTTCTTTTTTTTCTTTAGTCACAAAATAATACTCGAAAGTTGAACGTCGCGACACGGACGAAATGAACAAAAAATTAATAACAAACAAATATTACAACACAAGGAGGTAACCAAATTTTAAAGTATTTTTTATTTCAAATTAACTCGTATTGTTTGGATAATAAAACCCACGTAAAACATAATAGGAAATGATGAAAACAGGTAGCAATTGTATATTTACGTGTTCCATTTAAAAAATTATATTGATATTTTTTAATTCTAGAACATCATGCACAAATACCAACACATATTCAACATGTAAACAACACAATTTTCAAAGCATTAATGTTATTTCTAACAACAATTGAGTTTCATTGGAATAGTACTTGGCGACAACAAGCGCAACGGACGAAATGAAGAAAAAGTACGTAGCAGGTAACCAAATTCTAAAGTATTTTTTATTTAAAATTAACTCCTTTTTTAGGATAACAAATAAAACCCTCGTAAAACAAAATAGGAAATGCTGAAACAGGTAACAATTATATATTTATGTGTTCCATTTATAAAATTATGTTGATATTTTTTATTCTAGAACATCATACACAAATAAATACATATATTGCACATCTCAACAACACAATTTTCAACGCATTAATGTGATGCGATACGTATAATTTCTATTAAAAAAATTCTGTTTAATATTTTCTCTTATATATTTTAGATCAAAAATTCTAACAAAAATCGAGTTTCATTGGAATATTAATTGGCGGCAACAAGCGCAATACGCAGTTTACATATTGTACAAAAATACCAAAAATTAAAAATACAAAATTTACATTTTTTTTACAAAAAAAGTTAATAATATTTACAAATGGGTTTTAAAATTCATTTTACAAAAATTGTACAGAAAAATTCTGTATTACTAATTTTTACCAGTTATTTTAAGTTTACTAAAATTTTAAAACCAAAGTTTGTAATGGTAACTGAAAAAGTTATCGGGCACAAATTGAAAACTTTTTTAGTAATGGTAACAGACTTTTTTGTAAGGAATACTAACATATTTTTAAGAGTGTACCATCTGAGCTATCGCCCTGCTTGACAAACTAACAGCAGAAGTTGGTTTGTTCGTATTTCATTACAGATGTTAAGTGTGTGACGTCAACAGAAGATTTTTATTTTACACAAACAATTACGATCCTTAGAAACAACAACCTTCCTTAATCTCTTTGTGTCTCGTTTTAGCACATAACAATTTTAGCGCTGAATTATTTGTTCATACCAGGGGGTATATATGTCGCTCACGAGAAAAAACTTTAACCGGTGGGATTAAAAGAATGATGGTTGAAAGAGGAATTGAATAAAAAAGGGATTTTTGATTTCTTTAAAAAAAACACTTTTGTATTGTTTTAAACAAAAAAAAATTATGTGTTTCACACTTTTAAGATGTTAATGATTCAATATATTTTATAAAAAATTATTAAAATTGCAAATAAAGTACAAATTTCATGATTTTAAAAAAATCCCAAAAAAAACATTTAATCCCATCCACACTTCATTTGAGAGGAAAAATTGAGAGATGAGAGACACACAATCTCTTATCTTTCTTTCTCTATGTTCATACACGTTAAAGATGAGTGTCATTTAAAAAAAAAAAAAATTACTATTTTTTTTTTTTAGTGTAAAATTTTTTTCGAGTGTAATGTTTTTTTACTGTAAAAATATTTCTGAGTGAATGCACGTAAGCATTTTTTTTTAAGTGTTTTTATCGGCGCATGCCATATTCTGTTTTGTTATTAAGGGTTTGTGATTGAAGAAGAAAACATTGTATTTCTAAAGATTTTTTTTTGTATAGATTTTTTTTGAGTGTAAAATTTTTTTTGAGTGTAAATTTTTTTTGAGTATAAAATTTTTTCCGAGAGTAATTTTTAAGTAACCAATGCTTTTAAAACTAAACAAGTTTAAAAAGCATTGCTTTAAAATTAAACAAGTTTGAAAAGCATTGTTTAGTTACCACCAATGCTTTTAAAACTTGTTAAAACACGTGGCATTTTAGATGAAACTAATCTGAAATTCAGGGTTTCGCTTATAACTTTTGAACCACTGGACCGATTGAGCTGAAATTTAAAACCAAACAGACCCGGGGAACGGCAAAGATACATGCCAAGCTTCTCATTATTGTCTTTCGAAAGTTATTGCGTTTTTTATCTCGTAAACTCGTGAAACACCCTTGCCGAAATTTACTCTTTTGCTCATAACTTTTGAACTACTGCACTATAGGAAATTTTACCCATTTTTTGGCCAAAAGTCAAAATTAAAATTTTTGCAAATCTTATTTTTTTAAGCTTTAATATAAACAAAATACAACAAAGTAAACATCTCTTATTAAATTTTTGGACAGAATTCATTTACTGTTACTTTATCGGCTGTTTTTCTTGCAATTTCTAAATTAGTTGTCAAATAACGATTGAGTGCAGTAAATTTTGTGATAGTTTCTAATAAAAGTTTTCATAATAAAAATTAATAATTTTTAAAAACTAAAAAATGGAAAATAATGTCGAAGGTGAGTACTTTAATGATATATACACTCAAAATAATCACTCTGTTAAATTACAGAGATACTCTGCTGAGCCAGCAGAAAATACCATAGATTTCCAACCAGCAAGATTTTTTGTTATTTTACAAAGAAAACTCTGTTAAAAGATTTCGATAAAAAAAAAAAATTAGAAATATCTGTAAAATATTTATAAAACCGAAAAGAATTTTACCAAAAAAACTCTGTAAATTTACAAAGTTTTAGTTAAATTCATTTTATGAGTAAAAATTCTCTGCATCAAAAACATTAATTAAATTATTTAAAATTAAAATATTGTTAAATTTGCCCGCTTAAATGCTTCCAAATTGTAAATTTACTTTTTTATTTTTGTGAGTACTACGAGTTTTTAACAAGTAACTCCAATTTTACACGTCGTCCTCGTAAAATTTACCAGTTTTTATTGTAATTTAAGACACCTTTTAAAGAGGGGTTTATCGTTCATATTTGGAAGTTTTTTGAAGTGATTTTTATTTTTACAGAGCAATAAATAAAATTACAAATGAAATTTAGTATTTTGGTTACAAGAAAAAAACAAAGTATTTTTCTAAAATCCGTATTTTAACAAAAAAACAGTTTATTATCTGTAAAATAGAGATTACAAAGTAAAAAGTAAAATTACAGATAAAATTTTGTTTTTCGGTCACAAGAAAATTTAAATTTGTATTTCGACAGACAAATATCGACTTTGTCAAATATCTGTCGACTTTGTCAAATATCTGTCGAATTGAGATTACAGTCATTTTACAGAGTATTTAACAGAGTAATTATTTTGAGTGTAGTAAAATGTTAGTGAACTTATCTAGTAGATCGATTAAATTGGAAAAATTTAATTGACCTTAACTTGAACTTATGGAATTATGAATTGGAATATTATTTATACTTACAAAAAAATGATAGCATATGTTAGCTACAAAACCATATAAGTTCTCTAGGACAATCAATTACCTTCCAAATTTATCAAATTCCAAGGTCGGATATTTGCAAACTTTTTTTAAAAACGCATTTTGCCAGGTGACTACTGCGCGCAAAATTCAAATTTATTCAATATATGGCGACATAAACACAACGAATATGACGAAAGAGCCGCTATTTGTGCACATTTCTTTTCATACATAGATAAAGTGATCGTTTCGAAAACTTTAAAAAATATATAAAGGAGCAATCAAGAATATTTTGTTCAAATATAAATATGAAAAGGCTTGAAAAAGTTTTAGGAGTGGAAGTTTTTGAAAAACAGCATGCTGTTTGGCTTAAAGGCAATACTTGGATAAGAAAATGTAAAACGCAGCCTGCCCCCACTAAATCGAAACCTGGGCGACCGCGATTAACTTTTTTGTCAAAGTCTGCGAGAACAAAAAGACGAATTACAACAGAAATCTCTAAAGATCTAAATAGGGAAGTTAAGCCCCTAGCTCTTGCTTCATCTGCAGCTGCTCGTAGTGGAATTTTGAAATGTAGTTAACGACTTGGAACTCAAAAATCAAATTTTTTAATAAAATCCTTATTAAAAAGTAGCCCTGACACTTCTTAAAATTGTTAAAATAAATTTCTACTGTTATCTTCGAAAGTTAGTGTACACTCAAAAACATAGTGAAAAACAGTTAAGAAAACCAGATAATCTATAAAAGATCTAAAAATCTTAGATGCGAAAACTTATAACCCCGGAAACCCTGTTTTGAACTAATTGTTAGTAATTTTTTTAGGTAAATTTACTAAAGCTTTTTTTTGAGTGTATGAAAAACTTTATGAGTCACTCCCTCCCTCTTAAGGGTCTTCCAAAAGTCAAATCCAAAAAATCATTCAAATCGGTCCAGCCGTTTGGCTGTAAATAATTTTGGCCAAAAAAAGGGTCAAATTTCCTATAGTGCACTGGACCGATTTGGCTGGATTGCAATACCAACCGGACCAGGTAAATGACAAACATATATGCCAAATTTCAGTAGCCTCCGTAAAGTCTTTCAAAAGTTAGCGTGTTTTCTACGGACAGACAGACGGACGGACGGACGGACGGACATCGCTAGATCGACTTAAATTCGATCGAGGATCATAAATATATATACTTTATGGGGTCCTAGACCAATATTTCGATGTGTTACAAACGGAATGACAAACTTATATATACCCTCTATCACTATAGTGGAGGGTATAAAAATTTTATTACATTTTAAAAATTTTCAATTATATTGGAAGTATTTGAACTATAATTGGACATTTTTAAATATTATTGGAGATTCTAAAATATGATTGGAAATTTTTTGTAATATAATTTGTATTTTCTGAAACTAAAGCGGAAATGGTGTACTCCTTTTTTTTATTCAAAATTCAAAATGTGAGGTGTTATGATTGAAGCACTCTTTGCAGCGCTGATTAATGCGCAATAATGATGCAGCGAAATCACACTCAAAAAAAAAAAACTGTAAAGTTAGCAAAAAATTTAGTTAAATTTAACTAAAAAAGCACCTGATTTTGGGCCTACTAAATTTTTAGTTAATTTAACTAAAAATATTTAGCTAACTTTTCGTAGAATAAATGTAGCAAAAAAATTCGTAACTTTAACTAAAAATTTAGCTGAAATTTCGTAACGTTTTTATGTACATATATTAACAAAAAAATTAGTTGAATTCAGCTAAACTTTTTGTTACTTTTCGTAAACTAAAATTTACAAAATATTTTGTAAAAAATTGTAAGTTTATTTTTTCTGTTTTTTCATCAGCTTAAGTAGAACTTATGAGATTCGCATAGGAGGCTACACAAGAAATTTCACTTAACAAATTTGTTACGAAAAATCAGCAAATTAATTAGTAAAAATTCGTAAACTCAGTTTTGAAGTCAACAAAAAAAAATTAATTCAAAATTTGTTCAAAACTGGTATTTTCGTAAATTGAACTTAACTAAAAAAAGTAGTTAAAACGCTGATTTTAACTAAAAATTTGCTAAAAAGCCAGTAAACTCGAGTTAACAAAAAAAAATTTGTTAACTTTACAGTTTTATTTTTTTGAGTGCATGTGTCTTAGTCCAAAACTCATGATTTTTTATTCAAAAAGTGTTAAATATATTCAAAAGGAAAGCATGTATGAAATTTTGTCAAAATATAATATTATATTTTGAGTTTTATATAAAAAATCTTAAAAAATTTTTTTAATTTTTTCCCCTTACTTTTACTGCATCCTCAAGAGCGCTCTTTGATTTATTTTTGAACATCCTTTTCAATTCCAGAATTTGAAGATATTTAAGTAGTGAATTTCGCAAAATGGCCATACAAAAGTATATAGAACGATATTCAGTTCAGTACTTCTTATCTTCATAAATGAGCAAAGTCAGACCAGGGGAAAAAAGTTCACCCTGAAAAAAATTATTTATATATTGATAAACTTGTATTTCATTAGTGCAAAGAGCTTAAAAATTTATTTTTAAACATATATTTCAAGGGTAAATTTGTCCCCCAAAATGAACACCACCCCCCCCCCCCCCCCAAAATAAAATACAAAAAACGCCCCAGGATTTTTTTTATTTTTTTTTTTCCATTTTTGTGCATGCTGGAGGATATAAAATATTCGGCACAGCCGAATTTAACACTCCTACTGGTTTCTTGTGTTTTTTGTTGTATTTGAATCAGTATTATTGCTTTAGATGTAGGCCGCCCCTTTTTTTGCTGGGTAATAATTAAGAAAAAAACAATTATTTTAAACACTTTATGATACTAAATAATTAAATGTTCCTATTAAAACATACTTTTTGTATTTTCTTATTTAATATATCGATTGTATGTGGGGCAATTCAGCCCAAATCACTCACTTTTAGACCCGACCCCCTTTGATAAATTTTATTTTAAGTATGTTTTAGTACGTATTAAATGCAACTTGATCTAAAACTTTCGGATTTAGATACCATGTTGGTGTTGAGAAATCAATTTTTTAAAATGGTGATTTTTAAAAAAATTGAAATTTTCAACTAATTTTGCCCAGTAAAAATATAGATATCTTAAAAAAAATTGGACAACGTTTAGTTAGTATTTAATTGTAGTTTTAGAAAAAAAATATGAAAAAATTATTCGAAGTAATTATCACTTATTTTTAAACGTTTAAAAATTAAAATCGACTTTTTGAAAAAGTTCGAAACTTTCGATTTTTTTTTAAAAGTCTTAAAATTCTACTCTAAATTACGCAACTTTTAAGCCATAATTCGTGATGTGATCACAATTCGTTCTATTTTTTTTTTTAAATTTTGAAAATTGCACTTTTTTTTTGACTCTGGTTTATTTTATACTAGCTGTTTTACACCCGGCGTTGTCCGGATTGAAAAAATATTATATAATGAATGACAGTTTGTAATGCCCTATGGTTAAATCCTCGGTTAGCACTACATCTGTTGAAAATTTAAATTTCGCATACTCGACGTTAAAGCGTGATTACCGAATAGGCAAAAATAACTTTCAATATATTACAAAGGGTTTGGCAATTTTCGTCACGTTGTTCGATCACACGCCCCGCATCGGTTAGTCAGTTAGTAAAAATCGGCTCAGCCGTTTTTGCATAATTGCAAAAAAAAATAATTTTCAAATTATGAAAAGAGGCGTAGCATTTTACAACGCCAATTACGCGCTTATATGGCATATTGTTCACGCCTCGGTTAGTACTATATGTGGTGAAAGTTTTGTTTTGTTTTGGCGCTTTAGCGTAATTACGGAACAGACAGAAAAACCTTCAGTGTGATGCAAAGGGGCGTGACAACTTACGCCCCATGGTTTAAACGCGCTCTATTGTGGTTTATAGTTCTCGCTTCAGAAGTACTATATGTGGTGAAAATTCTATTCCCGAGTAAAAAAAAAACTTTTTAAGATCTAATTTGATCTCAAAATTGGCTGTATCAAGTTGTATCAAATAATTATATAATTGTATTATTTTAGATACACAAATATAAAAAATGATACAATTAGATCCGAATTTCTGTCACATCCAAATAAATCCAGTTGCCCGAGTAAAAATAAACATATATAACAATATATAACTTGATACAAACCTAACGAATCATATATGATCATATATCCCGTGAGCTGTTTTCTAAATTTTTTAAATGCAGTCATATGTATTTATATATGAAGGGCTTACTGCAAGAACTTGTTAAGCAACATTTTAATTTTTCGTGTTTTTTGCCTTCTGCTGATGTTCCATTGACAGGTTTTTGGCAGAAGTCTTGCTTTAACCCTTCGTGCAAGTATATTGAGAATAAAAGTTCTGCAAAAGTTCTATTTTCTACATTATTTTTAAAGTTTTAAGACAAAAGCCACCATAAAGTGAAATGTTGCTTATCGAGTTTTTACAATAAGCCCTTCATATAATTTAATCATGATTCGGATTAAAAGGCGTACGGTTGATATAATTATATTTAATTATATGAGGCTCAATACAAAAGTTGTTTTTCTGTATAATTTAATATAAAATTATATATATCCTATTCTGTTCCATATATAACACTATATGTTTCCATTTAACCAAAAATTTTCTAAGTTTTTAAGGCAAAGTATAAGAAACATTTTAAAATGTTCCTAAACATTTCCTTGTTAGGGTTATGTATATCACCTATCTGGTTCGAAGCGTACCCGAACATTTTTTTGTTTAAGAAAATTATATGTTTGGTGAATGTATCGTTGACCTGTGGTGTATCTGAACCCAAACCAAAAAACACCAGGATTTTACATGTTTTTATGCAATTAGATCTAATTAGATCCACTAATATATGGCAATGTCTGGTCAAAACTCGGATGAAATCAAATCATATTTTATACAAGTTGATCTTTTTAATGCAAAAACATCCACCATTATTCGGATCAAATTGCGTATAAATATATATTGTGTTACATATCATTATATATTGTATCATATAAAAATTTTTACTCGGGTGATCTTATTTTATATAAATAAATGTAGATTTATATAATTGTATGAAGTCATATATATTTATGTATAACCTCAGATAAGAAAATGGAACCATATTAAATCTTTCATATAATTTGATCTGAACATATAAAAACTCATATATATTTTAATTATATATTACTAGCAGGCCCGTCCGGAACTTTGTCACCGGTAATAATAAATACAGTATTAAAGAAGAATTAGAGTCCCCATTTCAAAAATTGTCCCCTGCAGAATCTTAATTTTATTAGATTTTTATAGTTGAAGTCTTTTATAAAAACTATTTAGAACAAACAATAAATTTCAAACAGACCCGTTTAGCCCGGAATCGTGTTCGTTCCGGTAAAAAAAATTTCTGGAAAATTTTCAATCCCTTATATCGTTATAATTGAAATCATTTCATTCCCCGTATCATTCCATTCCATTTCGTTCCCCGTTTTATTCCATTTCGTCCCATATTCTATTCATTTCAATTCATTAACTTCCAATTCATTTCGTTCCATGTAGGCTTCATTCCTTTCTGTATAACAAGTGTTAAAGAAATAAAAATAATTTAGGTTCGTTATCTCAATTGATATAAAAAGTACCACATTACACTACCTTAACCAATTGCTTACTCCTTTTAACCCTTAAACATTCAGATTTTAAAATATGTCCTTCTCTTCATTCTTAATTATGCTGGAGGATTTTAGGGGATAGTAAAAGTACAACAGTACAATAATTTACCCTTATAACCCCATTAAAATCTAAATTTCCAGAAGGCACTATTTTCAGAATGATTTTTGCGCTGGCGGATCCCACATTTCAAGTTTCTATGACCAATTTTTCAAGAGATAGAAAAGGTTTAAAAGTTCATTACTTTGCACCTATTTGCTTCATTAAAATCGGAATTTCCAAAAAGGAACTTTTTCAGAATGTTTTGAAATCGGATGAGTAGTAGGGGTGGGATAGTGCACGAGTTTTCGATTTCGACACGCTAGAACCGCTTATTTTGTGAGGTTCGTAAAAAAAATGCATGGGCCAAAAAATGAGGCAGATCGGATAGGATCTAGGGGTCGCTCATCGGGGTCAAAGTTGGGCGTAGAGGGGAAAAAATCCACAAAAAGCCCCAAAACTCCCCTGGTTTTGCTCCTAGTGGGGTCAAATGTGAGGCCGGCCCCCATTATTTTTTCCCCCTGAACACTTTTTCCAAACATACCTAAGCCCTATCTCCAATCCCTAAGGGGGGTCCCATACAAAGGTTCAATTTTAAAAAAATCTTGCTCCTACCGCTCTAGCTGTCCTAGAAGTCACCCTAGAGGAATCAAATGTATGACCGACCCCAATATTTTTTCAACCCCAACATTTTCTTAGAACATACCTACCCCCTATCTTCAATCCTTAGGGTGGTCCCCATACATTTTTTTTTATTTTTTCTTAAATTGTCATATTAAATCAGCTCCTACCGGTCCAACGGTGCCTCCTAGAGGGGTCATTACCAAGACCAACCCCCATTAATTTTTAGCCCCCAACACTTCTTCTAAACATACCAATTCCATATCTCCAATTCCTAGGGGGTCTCCCACACAAAATGACATTTTTGTAAAACTTGCTCTCACCGCTCTAACTATCGCAGGGGTGACCCTAAAGAAGTTAAATGTGTGACCGACCCCCAATATTTTTTCAGCCCCAACATTTTCCCCAAACAAACCTACCCTCTATTTTTAAGCCTTAAGGGTGTCCCCACACAATTTTTTTTTTTTTAATTTTTTTTTATAAAATTTGCGCCTACCGCTCCCACTGTGCCTTTTAGGGACGGGAAATGCAGACTAACCCCCATTAATTTTTCCCCCTACATTTTTTGTGAACATACCTACGCCATATTTCCACTTTGTAGGGGTGCTCCCCTGGGGAAAACTAAGTGTTTGAAACCAAATTCGGCGAAACGTCTGGACCAGGAGTGTTAATGTTTGCGCGTTTTAAAGAGCAGTGGGAAAATATAAATGACAAACCGTACAGTCTTGGCATATAAGATGAGGAAGTGGCAGGCAACATACCAGCTCAAGTCCAAACTGACATCAAGTTGTTTTGTTGGCCTCAAATAAAAGAAAAGCAACCCAGAGACGACTACAAGGAGTTTCTTGAAATTGTTTTATTATACCTTGGCGAAAATATTCCTAATAAGCATTTTAGCCCACCAGGACCCATCAGTCATGCTCGATGGATGGCAAAAGGCATATATTGCCTATAAATGTTTTTGTTCCGAAAATATATCGGTTTGGCCAAAAAAGAATTAAATGCACTTCTTGATGTGACCGTTTTCATCATAACAATTTACGTAAAAGCTTGGTTTAGCGCTACCAAAGCAATAGAAGCTCCAAATAATGATTTGAATTTTTTGAAAGCGATTGCCAATTATGCTTCAATTGATAAGATTCTGTCGCAACGATTGGTCAAGAGATTCTGTGGACATCTCTGGAATCTCAGTGGCGAAGCTGTTGCTCTCGCACTATTTGATCCGAATATCTCTTGTGAAATAAAACGAAAAATGTCGAATGCAATTCGTATAAGTATTTGAAGAAGAGAAAAAGGAATTGGAGGAAGAGTTATCTGACGATGAGATGGACGAATCGTCTAACGAAGACAGCGAGGAAGAAGAAGACGATGATATCGGGGAAGAAGATGCCTCAGAGGATTGCGGCGACAGTGGCAACAAGGATTGTAATCCTCCAGTACATGTTGTTGGATTCGAAGGTGTGAAAAGAATTAACATGGCATCGAAACAAGTGAATCAAAAACTCATGAAAACTGATTTAAGCCACTACGTCACACCTGGGACTCCAACATTTTTTGCACGCTTCGGAATAACAACAAATTTCATTGCTTCCGATCCAAATACTTGGGAAAATCGTCAGGACTACCAGCGAGCGCTGCAAATATTACGTAAATTACATGTTGTCAACGACGCTGCCGAAAGAGGCGTAAAATTAATAGAAGACTATAACAACGTGTTGTGCCGTAACGAGGAGAAAAAAATAGTTTTGCTTCAGGTCGTGGCCGAAAATCGGAAACAATATCCATCACACGATAAGAATAAATTAATTTGATTTATAGTTATATTATTTATCATTTTTTATTATTTTCAAGTTAAAAAAAATATTTTTTTACGCTTAACAAAAGTTACTATTAAATTACAAATTAAAGACCTCGGATTTCTCGATAAAATAAACAAAAAAATTGTGGGATAACACCTTGAAGATAGAGGGTAGGTATGTTTGAAGAAAATGTTTTGGCTAAAAAAATATATGGGCAGGTCATACATTTGACTTCTTTACATACATTACTAATTAAGTTTTCCCCAGGGGAGCACCCCTACAAAGTGGAAATACGGCGTAGGTATGTTCAGAAAAAATGTAGGGGGCAAAAATTAATGGGGGTCAGTCTGCATTTACCGTTCCTAAAAGGCAGAATGGGAGCGGTAGGCGCAAATTTTATAAAAAAAAAATTAAAAAATAAAAAAAGTGTGTGGGGACACCCTTAAGGCTTTAAAATAGAGGGTAGGTTTGTTTGGGGAAAATTTTGGGGCTGAAAAAATATTGGGGGTCGGTCACACATTTAACTTCTCTAGGGTCACCCCTGCGATAGTTAGAGCGGTGAGAGCAAGTTTTACAAAAATGTCATTTTGTGTGGGAGACCCCCTAGGAATTGGAGATATGGAATTGGTATGTTCAGAAGAAGTGTTGGGGGCTAAAAATTAATGGGGGTTGGTCTTGATAATGACCCCTCTAGGAGGCACCATTGGACCGGTAGGAGCTGATTTAATATGACAATTTAAGAAAAAATAAAAAAAAATGTATGGGGACCACCCTAAGGATTGAAGATAGGGGGTAGGTATGTTCTAAGAAAATGTTGGGGTTGAAAAAATATTGTGGGTCGGTCATACATTCGATTCCTCTAGGGTGACTTCTAGGACAGCTAGAGCGGTAGGAGCAAGATTTTTTTAAAATTGAACCTTTGTATGGGACCCCCCTTAGGGATTGGAGATAGGGCTTAGGTATGTTTGGCAAAAGTGTTCAGGGGGAAAAAATAATGGGGGCCGGTCTCACATTTGACCCCTCTAGGACAAAACCAGGGGAGTTTTGGGGCTTTTTGTGGATTTTTTCCCCTCTACGCCCAACTTTGACCCCGATGAGCGACCCCTAGATCCTATCCGACCTCCCCCATTTTTTGGCTCATACACTTTTTTTACCAACCTCACAAAATGAGCGGTTCTAGCGCTTCCAAATATTGCTGCTTAAAATCTCACACAACACTATCCCACCCTTAATGAGTAGTCTCGAAGGTTTTTAAATTTGAAGTCTTTTGACCCAAAGTTTTCTTTAAAATGGGTTCGGTCAATGAAACCTACCCTAACTCTGAAGGAGAATTCTAAATATCGGTGAAATCATTTTTGAAACATCATAAAAAGTTTCGTATATTTTAAAATTTTACGCCGATGAACCGTATGACCATTCTTAATATTGTAGATTTTTTTTTTTTTACAAAAGTAGACGTAGAAATGGGGGTGGTCAATGAAACCCAGCATATTTCCACTCTAAAGAACCATACAAAGCATTGGTGAAAAAATTTTGGATATCGGATGAGTAATTTTGGAGATTTTTAAATTTTATTTTTTTTGGGTAAAAAGTGGGCGAAGAAGAGGTCGATTAACTCCAGCCAATGTCCACCCAGAAGGAACACTCTAAATATTGGTGAAAACATTTTTGAAATCGGATAAGTAGTCCCATAGATATTTAAATTTTAAGTTTTTTGCCAAAGGCGGTCGTAGAAGTGGGCATGGTCGATGAATTCTAGACTATGTCCACCCTGGTGGAGCACTGTGAATATTGGTAAAAGCATTTTTTAAATCGGATGAGTAGTTTCAAAGATATTTAATTTTTAAGTTTTTTGCCAAAAGTGGGCGTTGTCGATGAAACCCAGTATATGTCCATCATGAAGGACCCTTCCAAATATGTATTAGTAAAAACATTTTTGAAATCGGAGTAGTAGTTTTGGAGATATTTAAATTTTACGTTTTTTTGCAAAACGTGGGCGTTTAAGAGTTATTACGACACAGGCATAAATAACTTTCAATATAATGCAAAGGGTCGTGGACTTTTACGCCCATCCGGCAGAACTCCCTCCTATTATAACCTATAGTGCCCGCCTGGGTTAGTACTATGTGTGGTGAAATTTTTATTAAAATCGTTTAAGCGTAATTACGATACAGGTAGAAATAACTTTCAATGTAATACAAAAATGCGTGTCATTTCCGCCCCTCTGTCTGATTGCTGTCCTATTATGAACCATATTTTCCGCTAGGATTACTACTATATGTGGTGAAAGTTTATTTAAAATCGGTTCAGCCGTATAAGCGTAATTGCTGACAAGGCAGATATAACGTTCAATACAATACAAAGGGGCGTGACATTTTACACCCACTTGGCCGATCGGTATCTCTTATAGCGTATAATTCCTTCCCGCCTCAGTTAGTGCTATCTGTGGTGAAAATTTCATGTAAATCGGTTCAGCCGTTTATCCGTTATTGTGGAGCAGATAGAAAGAAAAACCAAAACCCCTTTGTGTGAAAATATTATATTTACAAATAGTGGGCGTAAAAGGAGGCGTGGCTACAATCAAGATGCGGGATGGCCTATATTTTCTTGCAAAAACACCCTATTAGTATGCCAAATTGCATGCTAATCTGTAACAAACATCCAAATATAGTAACAAACAACCAAATATATTGAAAAATCTGAAATTTACAAAAAGTGTTCGTAAAAAGAGGCGGAGCATCAGGGAAATGAAAAGTCAGATGAACTCACAAAACTTGGAGCTGATGGTATACACTCAAAATAATTACTCTGTTAAAAACTCTGTAAAATGACTGTAATCTCAATTCGACAGACATTTGACAAAGTTATCTGTCGAAATACAGATTTTAAGAATATACTTTGTATTTTCTTGTAACCGAAAAACAAAATTTTATCTGTAATTTTACTTTTTACTTTGTAATCTCTATTTTACAGATAATAAACAGAGTTTTTTGTTAAAATACAGATTTAATACATTTTCTCGTAACCAAAATACTAAATTGCAACTGTAATTTTACTTATTGCTCTGTAATACAGTTTTTAAATAAAAAACTCTTCAAAAAACTCCCAAATATTTCAACCGCTCTTTAAAAAGCGTCTTAAATTACAATAAAACCTGGTAAATTTTACGAGGATGTCGGGTAAAATTGGGGGTACTCGTAAAATACATCGTAATTTTCACAAAAATAAAAAGAAGTAAATTTACAATTTGGAAGCATTAAAGCTGGCAAATTTACTCGGTGGCATTTTTCAATTGTCAACACTACTTGAACAATAAGGAAAAAGAAATTGATCAGAAATCAAATAGTAAATAAAATAGTAAAATTCTGGTCGCTTTTATCAATATTCTACAGATAATTCTGTAAATTTACAGGTTTTTTTTATCGAAATCATTTTACTGAGTTTTCTTCGTAAAATAACAGAAAATCTTGCTGGTTGGAAATCTATGGTATTTTCTGCTGGCTCAGCAGAGTATCTCTGTAAGAGAGTTATAAAAAGATGATCAGAAATGCAAAATGTGATTCTTGGAAAAACTTCTGTGGAAACATAGAAGACGTTTCTGAGGCATCCAGGCTGCGCAAGGTTCTGGCTTCTTCTCCTTGCACCCTGGGATACCTGAAAGATCCTAATGGGGTGTGGTCTTCCTCCAGTGGTGAGTCGCTGGATCTCCTTTTAAACACGCATTTTCCGGGCAATTCCATGACGCCGTTTCAAGCTTTGGAACGTTCTGACGCCCAAGCATCTGAAATTGCTTCGGAAATAATAAATATGCCAACATTAATCTGGGCGATAAAAAGCTTCAGGCCCTATAAATCCCCGGGACCTGATGGTATAATCCCGGCTGAGTTGCAGCAAGTGTCGGACTATATAGCCCCGTTGCTGTATAATCTATACACAGCATGCATCAACTGGTCGTACATTCCTTTAAAATGGAGGGATACCAGAGTCGTATTTATCCCGAAGGCTGGGAAAAGTTCTCACACAGCTCCGAAGGATTTCAGACCAATTAGTCTGTCTTCTTTTTTGTTAAAGACAATGGAACGAATGATAGACTCATATTTGCGTAGAGTGATTGACCCGAGGTTGCTTTCGACAAAGCAACATGCATACAGCAAGGGACGATCAACGGAAACAGCTCTTCATGAGCTCGTTGGTACCATCGAGAGATCGCTTTCGGTAAAGGAGTACACTATGGTGGCCTTTCTTGATATTGAGGGGGCTTTTAATAATGTCATCCCAGAATCGATAATATTGGCATTGTCTGGTCTGGGAGTAAAGCGCGAAATCGTTTTAATGGTGGAAAGCCTACTTGCCAGTAGACGTATAACGTCTGAATTGGGAGCGTCCGTCATATCTCGATTTGTCAATAGGGGCACACCACAAGGAGGTGTTCTTTCGCCGCTTCTTTGGAACCTGGCACTGAATTCAATGCTACTATCTCTAGAAGCACGTGGTTGTCATGTTGTCGCATATGCTGACGATGTCGCGATAGCGGTAAAGGGGAAGCATCTGCCAACATTGCGGGACATTCTTCAGGGTTCTCTGAAAGATCTGTCTAAATGGGCAATAGACTGTGGTCTAGGAGTTAATCCTAGTAAAACAGAGCTTGTTTTATTTACAAGGAAAAATAAGATTCCTGCTTTTGATCCTATTTCTGTGGACGGTACTGAAATCACCTTCTCAGATGGAGCCAAGTATCTTGGAGTATTTCTAGATAGGAAGCTGAATTTCAGGCGTAATATTGAGGAACGGGTGAGAAAAGCAACGATTGCTTTGTATTCCTGTAAAAGGGCCATTGGAAAACGATGGGGTTTTAGCCCTCAAGTCGTTCATTGGATCTATACAGCAGTGGTGCGTCCAATTTTGCTGTATGGAATCATTGTCTGGTGGCCTGCTTTAGAAACAAAATCGAACTGTGTCTTTATCACGAAGGTACAGAGAATGGCGTCAATGTGCATCACTGGTGCTCTTCGTACTACACCTACGGCTGCATTAGAAATCCTCCTTCACCTGATACCCTTGGACATATTGGGTAGGCAGTATGCAGCTGCGTCGGCAATTCGACTTAATAGCACGCTGCAATGGAGGAGCAGCGATTGTGGCCATAGCGCGATCTTGAAAAAGATAACAATACCACAAAATGTGGATTGTGCTCCCTTTTTGAGCCTCTTTGAGCGCCACTTTACCACTATGATACCATCCAGGGAGTCTTGGATGGGGGATACTCCGGGAAGTGGAGCTACCATAAATTTTTACACAGATGGATCGAGGCTGCACGAACAAGTGGGCTTTGGGGTCTATTCGGAAGAGCTTGGATTGAGCCTAGCTCGTAGATTGCCAGATCATTGCAGTGTCTACCAGGCAGAGATGCTGGCAATAAAGGAAGTGGCTGACTGGTTGAGCTGCAATGTCTTGTCTACAACCGAAGTCAACATCTATACTGACAGTCAAGCCGCGGTCAAGTCCCTGGATTCAATGTTTCTGAAAACAAGATCTGCCCTTAACTGCCGCACGTCTTTAAATGAGATGGCCAAGCAGTTTAACATACGACTCATATGGGTCCCAGGGCACAGAGACATTCCAGGGAATTGCAAAGCCGATGAGCTTGCAAGACTAGGAACTACCTTACAGGTTCCAACAGAATTGGAATGTGTTGGTATGCCTCTAGAAACTTGCAAGCAAAACCTACGGCTTTGTTCTGCGACGGAGACTAATCAAAGATGGGCAAATGGATGGACGTGTGAGACAACACGACTGATTTGGCCTTCTCTTAATCAGGGGCGCACAAGTGAGCTGATATCGCTTCCAAGAGGAGAGATTTCAACGGTGGTTTCTATAATTACCGGACACTGTCTTATAGGGAAGCACGCAGAGCGGTTAAATGTGCCGTCGAATGACTTTTGCCGAAGTTGCATGGATGAAGAGGAGTTGGAAACCATCGAACACTTTATTTGCCATTGCCCAGCACTTTCTGGTCAGCGACTTGCTTCACTGGGATCTAAGGAGCTGTACGATCTTTCAGATTTGTCGGATGTCAAAATTCAACATCTAAGGAGTTTCATAAGAAGCTCAAACTGGTTTAACGACAGGGACTAGTAGGGAAACCTATTACGATCCCGTGGTATCACAATGGACCTCAGAGTCTACGTGTGTTGACGTAAAACGTCAGCAGCCACTTACAACCTAACCTAACCTAACCTATCTCTGTAATTTAACAGAGTGATTATTTTGAGTGTAGGTACCATGGTGCCTGTTTTACCACCGATTCAACAATATAACCCTAAGCGGAATTCTATTCTATTCTTCTATTAATAAATGGAACAGGGGTATATTTATGGAACCCAAACAAAATTTACATTTTCAAATCCCATACATTCTTAAGTAAGTATAAATGCATTATACCATCAGTTTAAGTCCATAAGAGATCACTAGTTTATCTTAGTCAAATATTAAGGAGCATTATTAATGAATTGGCAACCAACTTAAAAAACTGTATTCATACAAATAAATTTGTTTCCGGCCAATCAAGTGATTTCGAATTTATGTAGTAAGCATTTAATATTTATAGGCGCCAGTTTTCCAATTATTTATAAAGAAAAACCCAAAAAACGAAAAAAAAATATATTCAAAAAACCATCAACAATTAATTAAATTAAAAGTATTTTTTTTTTGCATACAGTAAACAAATCGATTTTAATTCATTCATACAATAGAAAACCATTAATTTTGATTTGATGGAAATGAATGTTTCTTTTATTTATTTATTTTTTAGTGCCAAATAATCTTTTAAAACGAAGAGAAAACAAATTTTAAATTTATGTTGTTTTTATATATTTTGTTTATTGATTTTTTTTTTTTGCACAATGTGTCAGTAATTTTCCATAGGAATGTGTTTCGTAGGTATTAATGTTATTTTGCTATTTTTTGTTAAAGAGAGATGTTTTTGTTTTCAACACTAAATATTTTGTTATTTTCAAATTGTTCTTAAATTAAATTAGCAGTGCGTCACTAACAATTTGTAAAATTTCAAAATAACTAAAAAAAACAATTTCTTCCGATAAGGGATTATAAACAAAAATAATAATATTTGTATTAAACAAGGTCATGGCGAATGTTTTTGAATAAAATTTAATTAAATAAACAATAGCCGAGGCCTGATATTGTTAATTGGCTTCAATCTGAATTATGTTTGAAACCATTATTTTTTATACTCTCCAAACTAGAGATGGGCGGGTAAGTGAATTTTGACTAATACTGATTCACGTCAGGCATTTTTCAGCCACGCACACTCATTCACGAGCATAGTTTTTTTTTTTTTTTATTTAACGTGGTCTTACATAAAATTCATTCACACCGACTCACATTCACGTTGGCGAACGATCACGAAACTCTTATTTATCAAACAAATCAAATTAACATAATTTTTTAGAAAGCTTTAAAAATTGAGAACGATTACTTAAGCTCGAGGTTACATTTATTATTGTAAGCAAAAATACGAAATCTATTAATACAAATATTATTTCAATTTCTTTATATGCAAAAAAAGTACATGACAGAAATACGTCTCACAAAATTTCAGGATAATCGGACATGGGCAAGTTAAGCCTTATCGGTCATGAAGTTTAAAAAGGAATTACATGGGAAAAATATGCATTTTTTAAAATTTTTTAAATTCGTTCGATATTTTGAGCTAAGTTTGAATTCAAATGGCTACAGAATTACGATTTGGAATGAAATGCCTTTCTAATAAGGTACTGAAAACCAAAATTGGTTGAAAATCAACCAAATTATTGCAACTTCCTCAGGAATCTAACGTGTATCATACCACTTGATTAAGGAATTCGAGTGCCATTTTTGAAATTTATTGAAATTATCT
The DNA here is from genome assembly GCA_963921195.1 of Pegoplata infirma. Lineage (NCBI taxonomy): Eukaryota > Metazoa > Arthropoda > Insecta > Diptera > Anthomyiidae > Pegoplata > Pegoplata infirma. Next base: position 172,341,823 of record OY992539.1, read on the forward strand.
ACCGTAATTATATTATATCTCTAATTATTTAAATTCAAACTTAACTTTAAATACCAAAAAATTGAGAAAACTGAAAAAAAAAAATCATATTTTTCCTTGTAATCCGTTTTTAAACTTCAAGGCTGATGCGGCGCGGCACGCATTACCTATGTCCGATCATCATAAGTTTTTGCGCAACGTATTTTTACACCCCAATGACTATAGTCAAAATCTACCAATTTATACATTTATTGCCCATTAAGAATGTGAGATTATGATTATTTCGTTTTTTCGATTTAAAAAAAAAAATTATTACAGTTTTTAAATCTTTAAATCTCTTATAATTCTTCAACGGAGCATCATAGAGTGGTAAATTCCAAGGCCGGTGACCATTAAACATTAAACCGCTTAACCCCAGCAAAAACTTGGTAATGACACATCATTACCATTCTAATTACTTAGTAATGACAGAAAATTACCTTTAGCATTATTTTGAAATGTAAAATAAGGACTTATTAATAATGACTAACATAAGTCATTATAATAAAATAAAAAAAATTTAGAACTAGATTTTCACTTTTTGACTCACTGTACATTATTTTGAATAAAAACAAAATAAAACTAAATATTTTTTTATTTTTTTAAATTTATTTTTTTAAATAATTTTTTCATTACCTATAAGTATATATGTAACTAGCGTGCGCAGGGTTTCGTTGCCCGTAAATACAGAACAAATTTATAATTATAAAAAATTACCGATTTTTTAACTTTTCGCTATGGAATCTTTATATATACTTATATGTCTTAAGCCTTTACAAAAACTGTGCTTATGATGATCACAACACTTACAATAAAATACCAAATACATCAGTTGATATAATAAGTTCTACGTCAACTTTAAGACGGTCTTACGTTATCAAAAAAAAAACATTGATTTATTAATTTGAGCAAAAAAAAAAATTGAGTAAACAAAACTTTGAGTTAAAAATTGAATGAAAAAATTTTGTAAAAATATGAACAAATATGTATGAATGAAACAAAAAAATTACGGAAAATTTAATTGATAAACAAATTTTAGTACAAAAAAAAAATAAATTGAAAATATTTTTATTTGAATTCGTTCCCAGTTTCATTCCATTTCGTTCCCTGTTCTATTACATTTGGTTCCCTGTTCCATTCAGTTTCGTTCAATGTGGTGTTCATTCCTTTTCGAATAGTATCCGTAAAAGAACAAAAGAGTTTCTAGGGATAAGATCATTAAATTAAAAAGAATCATTTTGCCCCTTATTTTGTTTCAGACTATTTAAAAAGTACCTCCTTAACTCCTTAGGAATCAGAATTTAGAAAAAAATCTTTTGGGAACGTTTTTTTTCGCTAGACGATCCTACATTCCAAATTTCAAGTTTCCAGTACCATTATTTCAAATAATATGAAAAGTACCAAAGTGCTCGTTTTTACTCCCTTAGAATCGAAATTTCAAAAAAGTACTTCTTACAGAATTCTTTTCTGTTGTTGGATCCTACATTCCTAATTTTAAGTTTTTATGACCTTTATTTAAGAAAATATAAACAGTACCAAAAAGTAATTTTTGGGGGGATTTTTTCCCGTTAGATGATGCTACATTCCAAATTTCAAGTTAATATGCTCATTATTTAAGAATATATAATTCCCTTTTTTAATTAATTTCCTTAGGGATCAGAATTTCCAAAAGTCATTCTTTTGGGAATATTTTATTTCGCTAGACAATCTTACATTCCAAATTTCCATTATAATTATTTCAGAAAATATAAAAGGTATCATAGTACTCGTTTTTATCCCCTTAGATCGGAATCGGAATTTCCAAAAAGTACATTTTTCATAGTTTTTTTCTGTTGTTGGATCCTACATTCCTAATTTTAAGTTTTTATGACTTTTATTTAAGCATGGGATGCTACATTCCAAATTTTAAGCTAATAAATCCATTATTTAAGTATATATACACACAGAAAACAAATTTGCTAATATCCAACTGAAATTCAGTTGTTGCAACAAAAATTCGGTTGATGCATTTGTATTAAGGTTAAAACAACTAAATATCGATAGTTACAACTTAATTTTATTAATACAACTGTCTTTTAATTGAAACAACTAAAAAAAAATCGTATGCCACAGCGAAATTTAGTAGCAGCAACCGAATTTTGAGTTGATACAACTGAAAAATTCGATTGGAAATTTATTTTTCACTGTGTATATATATATAAAGTACCAAAATACCCTTTTTACCCGTTTTACACCCATAGAATCATTATTTCAAAAAACCCAGCCTTAGTGGATCTATATTCCGGGAGATGCAGCAACATTCCAAATTTCAAATCTCTAGCTTCATTGGTTTGTGGAACTATAAAAAGAATCAACATTTCCAAAACCCAAGCCTTAGTGGACCTATTTTCCGGTGCATCTATATTCCAAATTTCAAGTCTATAGCTTCAGTGGTTTGTGGAAATATAAAAAGTACCAAAATACCTTTTTACTCCTATTCCCTAGAATCAACCTTTCCAAAAACCTTAAAGGATCTATAGTTCGGGAGGCGCACCTCCATTCCAAATTTCAAGTCCCCATTTCGTTCCCTGTTCCATTCCGATTAGTCCCATGTGGCTTTCATTCCGTTCCGAATATGCGCTTACATGCGCTAAAAAACAAAAAATTATTTGCCTTCTTTAGAAATCTTTTTCGCTATATGACCCTGCATTCCAAATTAAAAGTTTCCAGAACCATTATGTCAGAAATTATAATAGGCACCAAAATACACTTTTTTACCCCCCCTTAGAATCGGAATTTCAAAAAAAGTACTTTTTCAAAATTTTTCCCGTTGTTGGAACTAACATTTTAACATTTTTTGTAGGACCTTAATTTCAAAAAATTTAGAAAGTACAAAAGTAAATTTTTTACCACTTTTTACCCTTAGGAGTCCGAATTTCCAGAAAGTACTTTTTTGGGGAATGTTTTCCCGTTAGAGTATCCTAAATTCCAATTTTCAAATTAATAGGATTTTTTTCAGAAAAAGTAAAAAGTACCAAAGTGCTCGCCCCCCTTAGAATCGGTATTTCGAAAAAGTGCTTTTTTATAATTTTTTGCATTGTTGGAAACAACAATGCAAATTTTAATTTTTTTGTAGGACTTTAATTTAAAAAAATATAAAAAGTACCAAAGTACAATTTTTTACCCCTTTTTACCCTTAGGAATCCGAATTTCCAGAAAGTACTTTTTTGGGAATGTTTTTCCGTTAGAGGATCCTACATTCCAAATTTTCGAATTAATATGATTTTTTTCAGAAAAAAAAAGTACCAAAGTACTCGTTTTTTTACCCCCCTTAGAATCGGAATTTTGAAAAAGTACGTTTTCAGAATTTTTTCCGTTGTTGGAACCACCATTGCAAATTTTAATATTTTTGTAGGACTTTAATTTAAAAAAATATAAAAAGTACCAAAGTACCATTTTTTACCCCTTTTTACCCTTAGGAATCCGAATTACCAGAAAGTACTTTTTTTTTGGGAATGTTTTTCCGTTAGAGGATCCTACATTCCAATTTTCGAATTAATAGGATTTTTTTTAGAAAAAAATAAAAAGTACCAAAGTACTCGTTTTTTAACCCCGTTTAGAATCGGAATTTCGAAAAAGTACGTTTTCAGAATTTTTTCCGTTGTTGGAACCACCATTGCAAATTTTAATATTTTTGTAGGACCTTAATTTCTAAAAATATAAAAAGTACCAAAGTACCATTTTTTACCCCTTTTAACCCTTAATAATCCGAATTTTCAGAAAGTTCTTTTTTTGGGAATGTTTTTTCGTTAGAGGATCCTAAATTTCAAATTCCAAATTAATTGAATTTTTTTTAGAAAAAATAAAAAGTACCAAAGTACTCGCTTTTTCCCCTTTTTCAACCCTTCATTTTTACCCCTTAAAATTAACATTTCCAAAAACCCAGCCTTAGTGGATATGTATTCCAGGAGGTGAAACTACAATCCAAATTTCAAGACTCTAGCTTCAGTGGTTTGGGCTGTGGGATGATGCGTGATTAGTATGTCAGTCAGTCATCAGTCATCAGTCAGTCACGCAACTACTTTATATATATAGATTAGTAGGGCAAGTACTTTCATGAAAATGCATGTTTTTACTCAGCATTGTAAACATAACTTAAATTAAATATCTATCCGAATCAAAAATTTGCAGTAAAATGGCATCGATTTGTAGATGCATATTTTTGCATATTTTAGTATAAATGCATATTTTTGCATATTTTCATATAAATTGGACTTTTTTTTATTCTTTATCAATATTTTTTTCAAAACTTCCTTAGAAAAATACAAAACTATCCCCTATTTCTTATAGAAAAAGAAATTATTTATAGAAATCATAGAGAATAATCACAATTGGAGCGGGAAGCGGAAAAACGCAATTGTCCTCATAAAAATAGAATTGAATCTAGTTTGGCGGAAAAACGCGGCGGAATTTTGTTGTCATATAAAACGTATGTGAACAGTTGCGGAAAAACGCTTCCCGCTCCAATTGTGATTATTCTCATATTCTGAGTATTTCTTATAGAAAACTGATTCTGAAAGTATTATTTTTAGATTCTGAGAAATGTTTCCGATTTAAAATTCTTCTGTCTGAGACATTTTACTAATCGTAAAGAAAACCCTGTTTTCGAATTTAAGATTTTTCGACAGGAAAATTGTTTTTTTTTTATTTAGCTTAGAGTCAGGGTGGGGTCTTTTGCCCTTGAGTGAATTTTTAATTTATAAAAAACGGAAAATTCTAAAAAATCGGAAAAAAATATTTTAAAATTTACTTGTTTTAGAACAATGTTGTATTTAATTTTTTTTTTCTAAATTTATTTCCTCCAGAATTATTTATTGAGTTAAAGAAAAAAACTTCTCATGTAAATTTGTTCAATTAAAAATATTTTTATCACAAAATGTGTCTATACAACAATATTTTACTAATTAAAAATGGTGTTAGAATTGTCGAGGGCCTAAAATTTTTAGACCAAGCCTAATTTATCTTGACAAACCTATTTGTTTAGTAAAAAAATATTTTTAAATGCATATTTTTGAAGTTTTTAGTGCATATTTTGGATTTTTAGACGCATATTATAGGCACATATTTTCGATTTTTAGATGCATGAAAGTACTTGCCCTAGTAATTAGTTATTAATATTGGTTTGATAATCATTACATTTGGCACATTTGCTTGTAAATGTAATGGGAAAGGTAATTCGAATCAGAAGTAGTTATAACTTTTGAATTTCCCGTTACACATTTCATTACTTGGTAATGCAAGTTTTTGCTGGGACATTATTTCCGTAGAAATTTTGATTGAGGTTTTGTTTGATATTTGTAGGGCAGCGTGATTTTTTAGAAAACTTTTTTGAGTGAAAATAATATTTTTTGTCTTAAATAATATTTTATCGGAGTTATTTGCTCAATCCTACCTTTATTTGCGAGAATATTCAATAAATTTGAGGAATATGCTAGATTAGCACCTCAAAGTGCTAACATGAAAAGCCTAAATGCATGCAATGAATTTTTTATTTTTTTTTATATATAACTGAGCGTATGATTAACAATTTTTTAATTTACAATAAGTATACGCATTGGTTTATTTTTCATTAAAATTTGATATTAATTTAAAAATTTAGAAGCATTTTCTCGAAAAATAAGAAGTAAACATTTCTAAAATATTCAGAACTACACTCAAAAAAATAAACTGGTAAAACGCCTGGTAAAATGCCTTGTAATCCCGTTCTACTAAAATTTACCAATTTTCCTTGTTTTTTAACAAAAAATCGTGTACTTTGCTCAAACGAGAACTACAGTTTTATTGGTAGTTTTACAAATTTATGTTTGTAATTGTATTCTACCATTTTGAAAGGTTATTTTACAAAAAAAAAACTGTAATTTTACAACAAAGTTTTTATTACGAGGATTCTAGTTGATTTACAAAAAAAATGGTATTTTGCAAAAATTATGTTATACGATTTATGTTGTTTAACAAAGAAAAACTTTTTCAAAAAATTTTCCAAGTCCCTCACAATTTTTTTTTTGTTGAAAAAATATTTAAAAAAAGTTAAGAAAATTTTGAAAAATTTATTACGAGGGTTCTAGTTAATTTCCAAAAAAAAAACCGTTATTTTACAAAAATGATTTTATTACGAGGATGTTTAACAATTTGTCTTTTTTTTTGTAAATTTACCATTTTGGTTTGTAAATTTACCATTTTTTTTAACATATTTACCATTTTTTCTTGTTAGTTTACCATTTTTTTTTTATTTTTCCGGTTTTAAAACAATATTTTTACCAATAAAATTGGTTATTTTACCAATTTTTGGCGCATTCAAAATTACGAGGAAATCCTCGTAATTTTACGAGAATTTTACCTACGTCCTATTTTACGAGAATGGCCTCGTAAAATCACGAGATTTTTTGGTAACTTTACAAGGTTTTTTTTTGGAGTGTAGTATTAAATCCTATGTAACCTTTAAATCGCTGAAAGTGACTTTCTAAATAATGACTATTCTGGCCTTAATCTATAAAAAAAAAAAAAATACCAAAATCATGTTATTAAATAAAAAATATTTTTGTTGATCAATACCGAAACTTTTTTGGTAATAACCTCCGTTAAAATTATGGGGACTTACAACATTTTTATTCTACTGTGCCTTAAACGAGATTTTTTTTGTAAATATTACGAGATTTTTTTGTAATTGTCCAAGCTTTTTACCAATAAAATTGTAAATCTACAAGTTTTTTGACGCGATAAAAATTACAATGAATTCCTGTGATTTTACTATATTTTTTTTTTGTAAAATTAACTTGGAAATTTGGGCATTAAAAAAAATTGTAAAATTACAACAAAAATATAAATTTTGATCGAGCAAAACAAAAACCTTTTTTATAAACAAGTAATATTGCACTGCACACAAAAAAAAACTTTGTCAAATTACTAAGAAAAGTCTCGTAATTCCATTTTACCAATATTTGACAGTTTTCCTTGTTTTTTAACAAATCGAAATTTACATTTTTTTTGTAATTTTACAATTTTTTTTTTGTAATTTTACAAATTTTCAGATAATTTTACAAAAAAAAATCTAGTAAATTCACTAGAATTCATTATAATTTTAATTGCTCTAAAAAACTGTAAATTTACAATTTTATTGGTAAAAAGCTTGTAAAAATCAAAATTATTTGTAAAAAGCTTGTAAAATTACCAGGAACTCTCGTAAAATAGTAGGTAGCAAAAATCTAGTAAAATTACGAAACCTCTTTGTAAATTTTATCGTGTCAAAAAATTTATAAATTTACATTTATTGGTAAAAACCTTGTAAAATTACAAAATTATTGGTAAAAATCTTGTAAAATTACTGGGAATTTTTGTCAAATAGGAGGTAGCAAACAAAAAAGTTACAAGTTTTTCTTGTAATTTTGCAAGGATTTTATTTTGGAAGTCTTTCACTTAAACTTAATTTGAGCCGAATCCGATTATTTTACTTTACTTTTACTTTACTTTTCACCAATATTTTGGATTTTTGAAAAATAAGAAAATTATTGTAAGATTTCTGAAATCGGTTTGCGAGATAATGTAATTTATATTTTTCAAAAATATTCCAAAGTTTAAAAATGGCTCAAATTACCTTTAATGGAAGTTTGTTTTAAGATCTACAAAAGGGTCAAGGGAAAGAAATTTTCAGATTTTTCTTTTTTTTTTTAATTTCTTGAAGTAAACCCTGTAATTTTTTGCAAAATTTCAAATAGCAATATTTCGAAAAACCGATATTATTTTTTTTTGTTGATATTTGTGTTCGGCGCATAAAAATTAATAAATTCGTGGTTAGACATATTTTAAAATTTTTTATTTTTTTTTTAATTTTCAAAAATCAAAACTTTTGCTTGCCAGGCGCCACGTAATCTATTTGGCCTCAAGTTTCTAACAAAAAAATCAAAATTTGAAAAAAAATGTCACTCTAATGCCTCATATATGCAAAGTTTTGTCTATTGTTGCTAGTCTATTTGTCTAGCAAAATTTTCAATTATTGCTATGTTTGTTGCTATGTCAAGAAATGTCTTATCATAGTGTATGTGTTCCTCTATTTACGTCAGATGTACAGATATACATAATTATTTGTACGTATTTACTTACATAAAGACAAAGAATACTCACTAAATAGTTTTTATGCGCTTGCTGCATTAGCAGATCTAGCAATCAGTATTAGCGTGAAATGTGGCGTTTAAGGATAAATACTTTGGATTTAAAAAAATATATAAATTTAAGTATTTCAAAAAAATCGGTGCCCATCTCTAGCCGTATGGTAAAGCCGTATGTAGAGATGGGAGGAGGAGTGGATTTTGACTCAAACTCCCGCTCACGCAAACAATGATTGAGTCAGTCACAAATCAATCACACAAATGTTTTGTTTACTCATGCTCACTCACTAATCACGTGAGGAAAAAAAGTTGCTCACGCGTTACTCACTCCAGATCCAATCACACTCACGCGTGTGTCACGAAAGCTCTACTCACGCTAATAAATTTTCTTACCAAACAAAAAACTGCTAAAAAATATTTTTTTAGCAATAAATGAAAAATAAAGTTTGTAAAATTAAAAAATCAATCCACGCAAACTCACACAAACAAAATTGGATCACTCCCGCAAAAATTCGACTCACTCACTAAATACTCACACAGATTTTTTTTCAATTCACGTTCACTCACAATCAAGTGATTGAAATGAAAATGACTCACACGTGACTCACACCAATGTCGTTACCAGCGCCCATCTCTTATGGTGATGTTTGGTACTTTTGGTAATGTTTGGTACTTTTTGTTTCTAATTCTATTTTACAGAAAACTTAAAAAAATTTTGTATTTAATCCGATGAAAAACTTTTTAAAAAACATTCTTTATATTAATACTATGATGATGTTGAACAAGTTTTTTTGTGTTGCCAATGGTTATGAAATGTTTATGCAGCCATATAATTACTCATACGATACGGTGTCTTTGTTGTTTTTTTTTTGCTTGTTGGATAGATTGTTTATTATTTTTACCTAGAATTACAGAAAATTAAATAATGTTTCTCTTAAATTGTACATTACACTTGGTATAAAAAATCAGTCAGATAGAACAGCTCTACAAATTCTGCTGTTTATTGGATTAAACCCAAAAACATTTCTACAAAGTAAAAATTCGCTGCAAATAGCAACAATTGCAAAAAATAAAACTATTTTTTGACATTTCTAATTCATTTTTACTGTGTTTTCATTAATATTAATAATTATTATCCATGCAAATGCAAATTCGCGTTAAAATTGCATCGATTTGTTTTTGCATATTTTTGCATATTTTGGTGAAAATGCATATTTTGGTTTTAAATGCATATTTTCCGCATTTTTGCAACTTTTAAGTGCATATTTTTGCATATTTTGGCATAAATTAGCACAAAACACAATTTAAAATTTATTTGTTACAAAAACTATTTTAAATTTTAATAATTTATTTTCAAAACAAGAAAACAAATTTTTCTTTTTAATTTTTTTTATAGATTGTCTTAATTTCTAAAAAAGTCTTGCTTATATAAAGTTCTAAATGTAACTATTTAAAACAATGATGGGTACCAATACCTTTTCGATACCAACACCCGTTAATACCAATTCAAATTGAAAACCAATACCAATTAAAAACCAATACCTTTATTTGTGCGATACCAATACCGATAAAAAACCAATACCGATTCCCCACTACCAATACCAATTAAAATCCAATACTTTTATTCTTCAAAACCAATACCAATAAAAAACCAATACCAATTCATTTTTTTCTACTTCCGTATCGGTTTTGTTTCAGTTTTTTGTATTCTTATTTTCGTTTGTTTTAATTGTGACGTCAAACATTTCCATCACATTATTAGGTTTTACCTGACTAACGAATTGCAAAAGATGTTACATCGATCGGTATCGTTTGCATGCAATGTCACATAACAAAAAGGAGTTAGCTACTTGAATTTTAAAAGCCATAAAAACATAAAACAAATATTTTTTTCACGGTTTTTATGACCCCTAATAAAAGTAGATCTTAAAAAATTTAGACCTTTTCTGTGATGATTTTTTTTCTTTTGCAACAGTGTTAATATTTGATATATGTACATTGAATGTCACTGCACTCTTCTTTGCGTTGTAAAAAAAAATACTAATGCCCTTTTTTGGAAATTCCAAAATTTTAATCAAGCAGACGTTACAAAATTTTATGTCACAACACCAGAATCCAGAAAAAAAAATTATTGTTATATTAGAGGCACACTCATATTATATAAGAATTTAAGAACGCATAATGTTCAGTTCACGCTTGCTATTTTTGAGAGTTTAAGGGCTACGTGTTCAAAATTATTTTTTCTGTATCCATTACGTTTTTATTCTGTTACTGCACTCATAGAAATCCTACAGTATTCCTTACTAAAAAGTTGGTAGTTATTACTAATTGTTAGTATCAAAGGGCCCTACAACGCGTTAGTCAATTTTTACTAACGCAGTTATAAAAAAACGGTAAACAAATTTAAAAGCGAAAACCTATCCAAAATCGATTTTGAAAAATTTTTTAACATAAAAAATTGTTTCAAAAATATATAATTATTGAGCTTGATAGCTGGCAATGATCTATTTCGGAAATTTTAAAAAAAAAATATATATTTATTTTTTTTCAACGAAAATTTGGTATGTGCGTTTGAAAAAAAAAAAATATTCAAAAATGTAAATTTTACCATATTAGGTGTCAAAAATAATTTTCCAAATTTTTTAAAATTACTAACAAAAATTATTAAAAAATCGGTAAAAAATCAGTATTCAGTAAAGTTCAAAGTATTCCAATTTCAAAAAAATAACTAAATTTATACTGTAAAGCTAAATTTATACTGTAAATTACTAAAAAAGTAGTATAGTTAAAGTTATAACACTTTTACTGTATTTTTTACTGTAGGATTATTTTGAGTGTGGTGTTTTGTTAAACAACTTGTTTAAGGTCGTAAGTGTGAACCCCATATAAGAAAAAAATTTACCCGTGTAATTGCAATTGGCAAAAGATCTAAAATCGAAAAAGGGGCCCCCTGTATGATAACCCATTTCGATCACCTTTTTCAAAAAATAATTATGTATGAAAAGGATGAAGTTCAGGTATATTTTGTTACAAATGTTAAGTCTCATCTTTCTGCAATTAAAAAATATCTCCCCTTGACCACCGGAATTTATATGTATGTGCATTAAATGCAATGTGCATCAGCACAGAAATTGTTTCAAGCAAAAACGGAAAATTTGCATTTTTTTTAGTTTAGGCTTTTATTTTTTTATTAATTAATATTAATTTTTTTAGATTTAATTTATTATCAAATTCCACTAATTGAAACATTTTGAAACTATTTATTTTGAAAATAACGAAATAAATTAATAAAATAGCAAATAAATCCAAATATTAAAATTGCATAAAAAGTTAAAATACAGGCTTTTCTGGAATAACGGAACATTAAAATTTTTTTACAAGAGTTTTGAGATCAGCCGGTGCTAATTTTACTAAATAGGTACCTTTTTCAAAAAAAAAAAAAGAAAATGAATCTTTGTCCAAAATGGGTTAATCATGTACTATTTAGTTTAAAGTTTGCCTTATACCCTGTTCACACTTACAGTTTTAAACCGTTTTTAGCAATTATTTTTAGCATTTTCTGTCAATATAATGTAATAGAATAAAGAAAGTGCTGAAAAATATTGCTGCTAAAAACGATTTAAAACTGTACGTGTGAATAGGGTATTAATTCTGAATGCAAATACAGCTAAAAAATATTTTTTTCTTTAAAAGGGGTTTTAAAAAAAAAAAAACACATTACTCACGCAAAAATTCGACTCATTCTCTACACGCAAAAAAATATTTTACCAAGCGCTTGGGAGGAATCACATTAAACAAAATTTTTGCGTATATTATGCGAGAACTAATAATATTTTACCAAGCGCTTGCATAATTATACCTAACTTTGCAAACGTTTCAAGAAATTTCCCACGAGCTTGCATAATTTTACTAACTTTAAGATAAAACAAGCAAACGCATGGTAAAATGTTATAAGTTTTTGCATAATATACGAACAAATATTGTTTAACGTGATTCCTCCCAAGCGCTTGGCAAAATATTTTTTTGCGTGTAGACACTCAGAATTTTTCAACTCACAATCACGTGATTTAAATGAAAATCACTTTTTTGAGTCACGCAAATCACGGGACCAGCGACCATCTCCAATTCAAATACATAAACAAGAGACAAATGTATTTTCATTTGTTTAATCTATAACATCTGTAAATTTTATTTAAAATGAAGTGTCCACCCTTGAAAAAGTTTCCTTGTAGGTCTGAGTCCAAAAAGTTTCAAGGCACTTATTTAATACCTTAATATAGTCACTTGACTTAAATGAAAATCACTCTATAACCAAATTATTTAAATGAAAATCACTCACGCTCACGCGTGAATCACGGGACCAGAGACCATCTCCAACGCAAATACTTAAACAAAAGGCAAGTGCCTCTTCATTTGATTCATCTATAACATCTGTAAATTTTGTTAAAAATGAAGTGTCCACCCTGAAATAGTTTCCTTGTAGGTCCGATTTCAAAAACTTTCAAGTCACTTATTTATTACCTTAATATAGGCTTATATTCTGAATTTCAAAAAAATCGGTTAACATTTACGACCTGTAGAGACTTTTGGCCAAAAAACCCACCATTTCGCCCCAGTGTGCACTGTGGGGCGGACAAAAAAAAATTAATTAATATTAACGATAAAACCTTTTGCATGCAAAAACCAAAACCGATATAAGATAAATACCAATACTTATTAAAAACCGATACCGATTCGAGGTTAAAACCAATACCAATACCCAATACCTACACTCATAAAAATATGTTAGTATTCCTTACAAAAAAGTCTGTTACCATTACTAATAAAGTTTTCAATTTGTGCCCGATAACTTTTTCAGTTACCATTACAAACTTTGGTTTTCAAAAATTAGTAATCTTTAAAATACTAAAAAAATTAGTATTACTAAATTTTTCTGTACAATTTCTGTAAAATAAATTTTAAAACCCGGTTGTAAAAATTAATAAAAATACCAGCTCGCTGGCGCCTTGCTTTTGAATTTTGCATATCATAATGTATGTGTAAAAAAAATTAAAATCCAAAGCCTTTGTTGTAATATTTAATTATAATTTCTTTTTTTCTAGAAAAAAATACGAAATTTACAAACTAATTTTGTAAAATTTACAAAAAAAATATCAAAATTTTGTAGGATAATTTTTAAAAAATTAACTGAAAAAATTTTTAAAAAATCAGTAAAAAATCAATAGTTTGTAACGCGAGTTTACAAAAAAGAACTACTAAAAAATAATTTTTAGTAAGAATTAGTAAAAAACCTGTAAAGTTGGGTTACAAACCATTTTACAAACTTTTTTACTGACGTATTTTTTTGAGTGTAAATAACTCAAAACCAATACCGAAACCTATACCAATTCAACAAAAAATTAAAACCAATACCTATACAATTACTAATATAATTTTAAAAACCAATACCAATACCAATACTTTTATCGAATTGGTACCCATCCTTGATTTAAAACCATCGTTATATTTTAAATTTTAAGGAAGTTTTTCCTATGAAAACAAGATTTTTGTTGCACACTTTTTCCTTTTTAGTGCATATTTTTAGGTTTTTTAGTGCACATTTTGAATTTTTTAGCGCATATTTTCGATTTTTTAGTGCATGAAAATCTCATCCTTAATAACACTGTGCTACACCAAAAAAATGCAGGGGTTCTCATATAAAAATTCGGGTTGGTTGGAGTCCATAGAGTACTGATATACTCATAGTTTTTCTGGATCACTTCGTTAAGTACGTTTTTTATTGGCAAATGTGTTGGAAAACGGAAATTCTTAAATTACAATTTTAAAAAATTATTACTTTGTTAGTTTGCAACCGATTTTCGATTTTATGGATTTTTTTTTAAGGTATAGGTCTTACCTTTCAAACAAAACAAAAATATTAAAAATCGATCAAGAATTGGCTGAGCTACGATCGCTTAAGTAAAAGAAAACCGAATTTTTTGAAAAACTTGTCATATTCTTTACACTCTAAGTTGAAAGTGAATCATTAAACAATTTTTTTGAATTTTTTGTAAAAAAGTATAGTAAAGTGGCTTTCCAAAACACCAAAAAACATAACAATCGGTTAAAAAATGAATGAGTTATGCTAAGTTTTGTGATAGGACATTTTTAATTTTTTTCAGAAACGCTTGTAATTCAAGCATTATTCATAAATCTTGTTACTAGTAGTAATTTTATGCGCATATGCATATAAACTAGAGATGGGAACGTAATTAGATTTGTGTGTGATTCACACATGATCAGAAGTGAGCGTGATTGAAAATTAATTTTACTCACGTGGTTGTTAGTGAGTGTCAGTGTGAGTGGAATAAAAAAATGGGCGTGTCAGTTACTTCCAAATCCTATTTATAATTTTTTGGGTTTGTTTAAAAAATATCAGTGTTACTTCTTAAACAAAAAAGTATTGAGAATAGGTTAAAAACAGGCTAAGGTGCGCTTGTTTAAGTAGAAAACCTTTTTTGAAGAGTTATACCTGCAACATTTTTATGACAGAAAAAGCTGTGCGCTTGCAAACATGTTTTTTTAAAACGAAATTGCTAAAATTGTGGGATCATTTGATGGAAATTTTACCTGTATATAAATATACATGTGAGGCATTCCACACCAAATGTTCAGTGAGAAAAAAATTGTGTACCAAAATTTTTCAATGGGTCCCGGGTAAAAAAGTTTTTTATATAACTAGGGTGAGATTTCCAAGCAAATGCATGTTTTTTGTCGAAAGCCTAAAAACGATATCGACCAATTATCTTTCCGAATCAAGAGATTTGCATTAAATGGCATCGATTTGTTTTCGCATATTTTGCATATTTTGGTGAAAATACATATTTTTGCATATTTTGATTTTAAATGCATATATCGTGCATATTTCGAACTTTTAAGTGCATATTATTGCATATTTTGGCATAAATTAGCAAAAACACAAATTGAAATTAATTTTTTTCAAAAACTATTTTAAATTTTTAAAATTTATTTTGAAAATCAGAAAAATTTCCTTTTTTTTCTTCTTAATTTTTTTTTATAGATTTTCTTAATTTTGAAAAAAATCTTGCTAGACAAACATCTAATCTTTAAAAAAAAAATACAAAAAAAAACAAAAGTGGCCGGATTTTTTATAAATTGACTTTTTTAAAAAATGGAAAATTTCAGAACGGGTTCTGAAAATTTTCCAAAAAAATTTTAATCGATAGCCGATACAAAACTATACAAGAATGTAAATTTTTGAGATTTTGGTGCATTTCGTTTTTATTTGATATATATTTAAACAAGGCAACTTGACACAAACTTGACCATTTTTCCAATATTTGACCACGCCTCCTAAGCCCAGTTTTTGAAAAATTGAACAACCAAAAACGTAATTTTCTTAGCTCCATATATGAGGCATTCCACACCAAATGTTCAGCAAAAAAAAAAAGTTGTGTCGTGTCAATATGAAATCATTTTCAAAGTATTCGCTCTTAGGGTACTATTAAATAACAAAAATAAAATTTAAGTTTTTTTCAAAAAGTGGGCCTTGTAGGCGTGGTCAAAAATTTAAAATATCTAACTTTTTTGCCTGAGCATCTTTACTTCAATATTTATGCAAATTAAATGAAACACAGTAAAGTCTTAAAGACAAAAGCTGTTTATAGATTTTTGAATGGGCTATCAATAAAAGCTAAGAAAATGAAAATTGGAACATTTTCAGAAGAAGTTCTGAATTTTTTAAATTTAAATTTAAACTTAAACTTTATTTATCAAAAAACATGCCGCAATTTTATTTGTTTTTTATTTTTTTAAAAAAAGTTAAAGGAATTTTCTATCTGCTCTGAAATTTTTGGAGATGTGTTTTGCCTTGTCTTCGAAAAATCAAAATTCAAAAATTGCAACACGCTTATTTTATTCAATAATGGTATTTAAAACGTGTGCATATGAGTAATATCAATACTTAAAAAATATTTTAAGAGGCGATGGTAGCGTGAGTGAGTTTTTAATAACGATTACGCACGCTTATGAAAGAAAAAATTTAGTCACGCACGATATTTTATTATGCGTGAGTAGAAAAAAATAAGTTACGGTCACGATGTTCACGTGAGCGTGAGTAAAATAAAATATCGTGCTTGAATATTTTTTTTCTTTCATTAGCGTGCGTGATCGTGAATAAATACTCAGGCAAAAAAAATGATATTTTTAATATTTGACCACGCCTACAAGGCCCACTTTTTGAAACAAACTTAAATTTTATTTTTGTTATTTATTAGTACCCTAAGAGCGAATACTTTGCAAATGATATCCCATTGAAACCACTATGGTTTTTCTGTAGTGGAACAGTTGGTGTGGAATGCCTCACATGGCTATCCATACAACCCATTTAAAAATTTACGGTTCACATGTTTTTTTTTTCGCTGAACATTTGGTGTGGAATGCCTCATACGTATATTTATAAACAGGTACAATTTCCATCAAATGATCCCACAATTTTACCAATTTCGTTTCAAAAATGTCAAATGTTTTTTGTCATAAAAATGTTACAGGTATAACTCTTCAAAAAAGGTTTTTTACTTAAACAAGCGCACCTTAGCCAGTTTTCAACCGATTCACAATATTTTTTTGTTTAAGAAGTAACACTGATATTTTTTAAACAAACCCTAAAAATTATAAATAGGATTTGGAAGTAACTGACACGCCCATTTTTTTATTCCACTCACACTGACACTCACTAACAACCACGTGAGTAAAATTAATTTTCAATCACGCTCACTTCTGATCATGTGTGAATCACTCACAAATCTAATTACGTTCCCATCTCTAGTTTATATGCATATGCGCATAAAATTACTACTAGTAACAAGATTTATGAATAATGCTTGAATTACAAGCGTTTCTGAAAAAATTTAAAAATGCCCTATCACAAAACTTAGCATAACTCATTCATTTTTAAACCGATTGTTATGTGTTTTGGTGTTTTGGAAAGCTACTTTACTATACTTTTTTACAAAAAATTCAAAAAAATTGTTTAATGATGCACTTTCAACTTATAGTGAAAAGAATATGACAAATTTTTCAAAAAATACGTTTTTTTTTTACTTAAGCGATCGTAGCTCAGCCAATTCTTGATCGATTTTTAATATTTTTGTTTTGTTTGAAAGGTAAGACCTATACCTTTAAAACAAATCCATAAAATTGAAAATCAGTTGCAAACTAACAAAGTAATAATTTTTTAAAATTGTAATTTAAGAATTTCCGTTTTTCAACACATTTGCCAATATAAAACGTACTTAACGAAGTGATCCAGAAAAACTATGAGTATATCAGTACTCTATGGACTCCAACCAACCCGAATTATCATATGAGAACCCCTGCATAAATTATTTTTGGTCTTTTGTAGCACAGTGTAATTATTAATATACTAGCTGGCCCGGTCCGCGTTGCTGGCCCAAATGTAAGATCAGTGTTATATTTTGACTCGTTTCAAATACACAGGCCTGCAAAAATGTAAGGAATTTCTTGACGCAGAAAAATTTGTGGGCGTGGTTTTAAAGACCCGATTAGGCAGATAATCATTTTGCAAATTATATTTTAGGAACTAAAAAAAAATTATCATGTCTTCGACTTTGCGAACTGTACAAATTTAAAACTTCTTAGTGTCATTACGAACAACAGAAAAATAAATTAAGCAAATCCTTCGTTCTTATCGTGAGCAATTGTCTTGAGTTCAAACAAACCTTTATAGTTTTCCCAAATTTCCATTTTTTCGGGACACTTTTCTCATTTATAATTCCTTAAAAACTTAATAAGAACTATAATTAATATAAAAAAATCGGTCCGGTCCATTAGTCGACCTATTTAGACAAAAGTGGGTGTAAAAATTTGTATGGTAAGTTAAACTTGTACATGTGTTAATACCCAAGGTTATCTTTTAAAAAATATTTTTTTTAATAGATCGAATTAGAATAAAAATTTATTTTATATATATTGAAAAAAAGTGGGCTAGGACAATTTTTCTTTCCGAACAATTATATGGACTATTACGAACATTTAAAACCAAAAAATTAGCCACATCGATCCAGTCGTTCTCAAGAGTTTGCAAATTTTAATGATACTGAGAAATGTGCGCTATGAAGTGGGGGAGGACAATAATTATTTCCGTAAAGTCCTTATCTGAACAATAATGATCATTAAAGACAAAATTTACCAAATCAGGCCAGTTGTTCTTTTATTTTAGATGTATTGAAATAAGTGGACAATTTTTCTTACCATAAAAACCTTAGTTGTACTGTCACGAACATCAAAAAATACTACTAATGGCCAAATGGCCCTGCCGTTCTTCTATTTTAGATATATCGAAATAAAATTGGGCGTAAAAAATTTTTATTTCTGTTTAGACCTAAGTTGGACTTTGACGAACATTTAAAAAAAAAGTTTAGTCATATTGATCCAGCCGTTCTCCAATTTTAGATACATCGAAAAAAAGAGGCGAAAAGTGGATGGAATTTGTTTTCCGAGAAATCCTTAGACGAATATAAAAAAAAGACGAACATTTACAAAAAAATATTATTCAAATCGGCCAGTTCTCAAGTGATGCGATTACCAACGAACTACATTTGAGTTTTATTTATATTTTATTATTCTATATTTTTTCTATGGAGCAAATTTTATATACATCGAAGAAAAGAGTGGGTGGACAACTTTTCTCACCGTAAAAATCTTATTTGAATTTAATCTACTCGGTCCATCCATTCAAAAGTAGGCGCAGGATTGGAAAATTGTTCTTTCCGAAAAACATTATTTGGGCTATGACGAACATTATTAACAAAATTAGACAAATTGATCCAGCCATTTCATGATTTAAAATTTATGTATCAAGAAGAATGAAGGTAAAAGTAGGCGTGGAAAATTTTTCTGTACTTAAAAATCTGTTGCGGACTATAACCAAATCGGTCTAGCCGTTATAGATCTTTCAGTACATAGGAAAAAGTGGGCATGGGAAATTTTACTATCCTTAGTTGAATTATATAGAACATTTTCAACAAAAATTAGCCAAAGTAGGCGTGGTCACTTTCTTTTTTCGTAAAAACCAAAATTGGAATATTGGTAAAATTCATAAAAAAAAAAATTTGTCAAATCGGTCCAGCCATTCTCAGATTTTAGATAAATTGAAAAATGAGGCTTTGAATTGGCCGTGGTCTATTTTTCTTTCAGTAAAAACTTTTATTGGGTTACTACGAACATTTAAATAAAAAATTACGCAAATCTGTGCAGCCGTTTTCCGATTTTAGATAAATCGAAAAAAGTGGGCGTAAAAGTGGGCGTGGCCAATTTTTCTTTACGTAAAAACCTAAGTTGGACTATGACGAACATTTAAAAAAAAAAATTGTCAAAATCGGTCCAGCCGTTCTCAACTGATGCTGTTACCAACGAACGACAATTGATTTTTATTTATATAGATAATTCTAAAATGAAGGGGCATGTCACAGACTCAATTCCGTTCGGATTTGAAAAAAGTGGTTTACTCGTAAAACGCAAAACGAGTATTATTTTTTTCGGAATGAAATCACTTTCAAAAATCAAAGTGGAATTGAATAGCATAAAAGTGGTTTCATTAAAAAAAAATATTTTCTTTGCGTTTTACGAGCAAACCACTTTTTTTAAATCCGAACGGAATTGAGTCTGTGACATGCCCCGAAGTCTCCATCCTGAAAATTAAAACTTAAGTAGTATCGGTAATTCTTAATAACATATATATTTTTTTAAATATAATTTTTTGAGATAAAGCTCTCCAAAAATTAAGAAAAAATAACCTTTTTCTAAAAAAACATATAGCACACAGAAAATAATATTGAGAAAACCAATTTGAGTAATCACTTGTTTAAATTTCTAAAACAAATTTGAGTAATTTTTTAATTAACGCAATTAAAAATTTACTCAAAAATTTATTCTCTTGGTGTTTTGAATTCTCATTTAGTTTATAGTTTTTTGTATACGTACACGAAAGTTTGAAATCATCTTTTAAAATTTTTCCTTTGTCTTGAAGACATAAGTATAGTTGGTAAAGTTTGAAAAAGCTATTTTTTTTTTTTTTTTTAAAAAATTCGAAACTTTTTAAACTTTTTAAAAAAATAAATTGATACATTGTGAGTAAATTTTTACTTGACACAATTAAAAAGTTACTTAAAAATATTGAAAAATTTTAAGTAAGGTTTTAATTCTGTGAATTAATAATTTACTAAAATTTTTTATTAAGCATTTAATAATTTTTTATTAAAAGTTTACTCAATACTATTAAATCGTTTACTGGTGCAAAATTGAGTAATTTTTTACTCAATAGTATTAAAAATTTACTCAAAATTTTTTTTATTTTTTTCTGTGCATGGCATTTTAAAGTCGGTCTTATTACACTGAAAAAAAACCTTTTAAAAATTTCCAGAAAGCTTGTAATTTTTATTTTTTGGTGCCTCATATTTAACGAGAAAATCCTAGTAATTTTACAATATTTTTACCAATAATTTTATAGTTTTACAAGCTTTTTACCAATAAAATTGTAAATTTACAACTTTTTTGATGCGATAAAACTTGCAAGGAATTCTCGTGACTTATCTATATTTTTTGATACCTTCTATTTTTCGAGAATTGCTAATAAAAATTACGAGCTTTTTTATAATTTTACAAGCTTATTACCAGGGACAGGCCCTTCAGGCACTAAAAAGTATGTTTAAGGCGCCTAAAATATGCACTGAAAAGTCGTGAAATATGCACTAAAAATTTTGAAATATGCACTAAAAACCATCTTGAAATATGCACTAAAAGTATCGTCCTGTTCTTTACTTTTATTTAAAAAAAAACACCATTTAAATTCAGTCTCGCATTAAAAGATTAGATATTATATTATATATATAGATAGGGATGCCAAACGGGAAATCCCGAATCCCGAAATTTTTCGGGATTGACAAATCCCGAATCCCGGGATTTATTTTTTTCAAACCCGGGATTTTCCGGGATTGAAAATCCCGAAGAATCCCGGGATGTCGGGATTTTGTTTGTCAAATATTGTAATCAAAATTGACTATTTCTTCAGTGTTTGTTGTCCCATGTTAACAAAATGGATATCGTTTGAAAGGTGTTTGAAATATCTTTCAAATGAGGCACGTTGGGCTTAAATTCCCTTACTCTTTGGAGTACAATTTAATTTCCAGGTCGTATTACTTAATATACAGAAGGGTGAAGCATATTTTCCTTTTTTCGAATTAAAAAATCGTCGGAGTCAGAATTGATGCCTTTTAGGGTCAATATTGTTCCTGCAGCGACATGTCTTTAGGTTCCTTTTTTACTTCAAAATCGGAAAATTCAGAACAAAGTAAAACATTTTTTTACTTTGTTTGAAACTTTCACATTTTCTTGTCTAAAAAGGAGCCCTACGAGCCCTAGGTCCAATATTTTTTTGTATAAATATTGACCCTAAAAAACAACTATTCCGACCCCGACGATTTTAAAATTCGGAAAAAAAAATTTGCCTCACCCTAATTTATAAGGAATCATTAAGTAATCCATCTGTAAAGTTTATTTTTAACAGTTTTAGTTCGTAAATGAGTTAAAGCGGATAAGGGGAAAATTTCCCCGTTGAAGAACCAAAACAGCCTCTAAAAACCGAAATTTGTTTACCAATTTGTGCTTTTGTTAAGCAAACGACACGTTTTTAATTTTCTTGTCCCGCGATTCGCCTACCAATATTGTATGAATTAATTGAATATTTAATTATAAAAAACAATTATTAAAAATGTTACGTAAAAAACCTTAATTTTAATAAATCCCGAAAAATCCCAAAATCCCGAAAAATTCCGGGATCCCGGGATTAGAATTTTAAAATCTCGAATCCCGGGATTTGTTAATGTCAATCCCGTTTGACATCTCTAATTCATACGCTTATACAGTGTGTATAAATAGTTATTAAAAAAAATCAAAAAAAAAATATTGATAATTACTTTAATACAAAAAAAAATATCATAAAAAAATCTAAAAAATAGATAAAAACAAGTAAAAAAGTTAAATTCGGCCTTGCCGAATGTAGTGATACCCTCCACAATTTCAAAAAGATTATTGCAAAAAACTACCCAGGCAGAAAAATACGAACGGGAGAGCGCTGGCAAAGTACCTTTTTTGGTCGCTTGTGTGCTGGGAAAGCATCACAATTTAGTACTCTCCCAGCGTCCAAAATGATAACCACGGTAAACGGTATGCCGTTGTTACTTTAAAGCGCTTTGAAAACAAAAAATATGTTAATACTATAGCACTTTTAGAACAAAAAAATGCGACGTATCAAAATTGTATAAGTCCCGAAAACACAACTGTTTTTGGTGTTTATTTGAATAAAGAAATTTATAAACTTGGGATAAAAAATTGATTGACTAATTTATTAGGATAAAAAAATTTAAATATTTGGATTTAAATAGAAAACATTGGCATAGCGCTTGCAAAGCACTTTTTTTCATACTACCCTATACACAAAAAATAAAGTGCTTTGCCGAGACTTTTTCTGTGGAACGGTTGGCAGTTTCTGCCTCGGTATATTTAAAAGGAAATTTGAAAAAAAAAATTAAATTTTGAAAAAAAAATTTCCGCGAAAAAAATTTGGTAAAAAAAAAATCCGCGATTTTTGTCTTTTTTTGTCAAAAAATATGTTCGTACTTGTTTAAATACCATTTGGTGTTCAATTATATTCACATATGTCAACCAGAAGCCGAATTAAAGCATTTTGTATTTTTAGGTTTTGTTGAATGTACTGAAATTTTTGAGGTGTGCTTACACTTTCGTTCATAACTTTTGAACCGCTGAACCGATATCGCTCAAATGGAATACCAAACTTCTCGGGAGAACTTCCAATATATCGCGACCTTGGGACAACAAGGTTCTAACTGACATTTTTTTCAAAAATGAGTTATATATCGCATTGCACTAAAGCGACTACGCTCTTTCGATTGGCGTTCTCAGTTTTTCTCTATCTCTTACAGCTTCTGAGATATTCAATTCAACAAGGTTCTATCTACGTGTTTTTGGTTTGAGATTCAGTCAACAAGGTTCTAACTGGCTGATAGAACCTTGTTTACCAAAAAAGCCCTTATTGTTTTGCAGATAGAACCATGTGGACACTTTAATTGGAAACAGAACCATGTTGTACAGATTGAAAATTGCATATTGCACAAATACACTTAACAAGAAAACTTGTTAAATGATAAGAAAAGCTTGTAATTTTTTTTCTTCCTCCTATTTTACGAGAATTCCTATTAAAAATTACCAAAAAATTTTATAATTTTCAAGCTTTTTACCAATAAAATTGTAAATTTACAGCTTTTTTTGACGCGATAAAACTTAAAAGGAATTCCCGTGACTTAACTAGATTTTTTGCTACATATTTTTTTACGAGAATTCCTTGTAAAAATTACGAGATTTGGGTTTTTATAATAAAATTACTAGAATTCCTTGTGAACAATAATTTTTTTTTTGTAAATTTAAAATTTTTTCGTAAATTTGGCTGCGGATAACTAACGTTTTACTAATAAAAATGTAAATTTATAAAAAAAAATGTAAATTTCGATCACACAAAACACAAAATAACACAGGATAAGGAGACTTTTTCTAGTAATTTAACATGTTTTTTTATTTTAATCTTGTAAAGTTACCAAAAAATTCTCGTAAAATGATTGTTTGCTAATAGTACCTCTTATTTTAAGAGAGTTTCTAGTAAAAATTACAATTTTATTGGTAATAAGTAGGGCAAGTACTTTTATGAAAATGCATGTTTTCACTCAGCATTGTAAACATAACATAAATTAAATATCTATCCGAATCAACAAATTTGCAATAAAATGGCATTGATTTGTAGTTGCATATTTTTGCATATTTTGGTATAAATGCATATTTTTGCATATTTTGGTAAAAATGCATATTTTTGCATATTTTCATATAAGTTGGATTTTTTTTTTTAATTTTCATTAATATTTTTTCAAAACTTTCATAGGAAAATTCAAAACCTATCCCCTATTTCTAATAGAAAAAATATATTTATTTATAGAAATCATATTCTATAAAACTTATTCAAGTATAAGTTTTAGATTCTGAGAAATGTTTCCTATTTAAAATGCTCCTATTCTAAAATATTTTACTAATCGTAAAGGAAAAATGTTTTCAAATTTAAGATTTTTCTGCAGGACTTTTTTTGATTTAGCTTAGAGTCAAGGTTGGGTATTTTGCTTTTGAGATAATTTTTGATTTAAAAATCAGAAAATTCCGAAAAAAAGTAGAAAAAAATATTTTTAAAATAAATTATTTTTTTTAGAAAAAAGAAAAAAATTATTTGAAAAGTACTTGTTGTAGAAAAATATGGTACTTTAAAATTTTTTTTATAAAATTTTTTACTCCAGAAATATTTAGTGACTCAAAAAGCTTAAATAAATTTGATCAAATAAAAATATTTTTATCACAAAATGTGCACATAAAAAAAAATAAATTGTTTCCACTTATAAAAACCATTGCTAAGAATTGTCAAGGGCTTCAAAGTATTAAAAAAAAGCCAAATTTATGTTGCCAAACCTATTTTTTTTAGTAAAATAATAATTTTTAAATGCATATTTTTAAAGTTTTTACTGCATATTTTGGATTTTTAGACGCATATTATAGGCGCATATTTTCGATTTTTAGATGCATGAAAGTACTTGCCCTAGTAATAAGCTTATAAAATTACAAACAATTTGCAAGGTTTTACCAATAAAATTGTAAATTTACAACTCTTTGACGCGATAACAATTACAAGGACTTCTCGAAACTTAACTAAGTTTTTCCACCACTTATTTTACGAGAATTGGTAGTAAAAATTACGAGCTTTTTTGTATTTTTACAAGTTTTTGACCAATAAAATTGGAAATTTACAACTTTTTTGATGAGATAATGCTTACAAGGAATTCTCGTGCCTTAACTATTTTTTTTTTTTGTAAAATTACCTTGGAAATTTGTACATTTACGAAAAAAATTGTAAAATTACAAAAAAAAAAGTTTATATATCGATAAAAAAATTTTTGTTAAAAACAAGGAAAACTGTAAGATATTTGTAAAATGGGATTACGGGACTTTTTATAGTAATTTGACAAGGTTTTTTTCAGTTTAGAACCAACTGTAAAGAGAAATATGTGTTTAAAGTCACATGAGCACAGTATTGTCTTGAAACTTATTGAAAATAATGAGTTTCCTCCCTAGTGGCTTAGCTTGGAGCTTTTGCGACATTCAAAAAAATGGTTTTAACACACTCAAGAAAAAAAAACAATCTAACTGTGGTAGCTAAAAGATTCGATTAGGAATTAAAATCCGCAAAACGAATTCCTGAAGCAAGGTTTTTAAAGTAAAAACACATGAAATAAAAGGCTTTTGATAAAACTTCAGTTACTCCAACAGCAGCACTGGCGGAAGAAGTGTGAACGATAAAGCCAGTCTTCCAAAAAAACTGTCGAAAAAGTATTCGAAGACAAGAATATCACAAAACTGTTAACATGGAGCGATTCTGGTGGTACTAAAAAGCAAAAATTCCATTATGGCCCTAGCAATGGAGTATTTTGTTAAAACTCATGCCGATGATGAAAAAAATTACAATGAAATACTCATTACCAGGACTAAAAAATAACCGTTCTCTTCCCCTTATGTACCCCCCCCCCCCCCACTAATAACGTGTCACATTATTTTTCCTGCTCTACAAAATAAAAAAAAGTATTATGAAGATCCCAGCTAGACACTAGGGAGGCTTACCTTGTAAGTCGGTTTATTTTTGATTAACAAATGTTGTATTATTATATTAAAATCCAAATGACACAAGGTTCTATCTGCAAAAAACTATTTCTTACAGAAACACAAGGTTCTATCTGGCAGTTAGAACCATGTTGTCCAAATTCATGTGCCTTATCGTTGAGCAACAGAGTTCTATCTGCTTTTTGAGACTCAAATTGTGCAAAAACTAATAAAGTAGCGCGAATATTTTCAAATACATAATAAAATTTAAGGACTAATTTAATATTATTCAAAAACCGTTTTTAAATTTAGTCAAAACTGACTTAGTAAAGCGATTAACAATATTCAACCTTAGTTTTCTCAATAGTAGTGTTGGTGCAAATAGAACCTTGTTGTTCCAAGGTCGCGATATATGTTAAGTTTCAGTCATCTCTGTGCAATATTTTCTCCGTGATAGCATTTTCCACAGACGGACAGACGGGCATGGCTAGAATGTCTTAAAATCGATCGGGCATCATGCATATATATACTTTATGGGGTCCCAGACCGATATTTCGATGAGTTACAAACGGAATGACAAACTTATATATACCCTCTATCAATAATTGGAGGGTATAAAAATTGCTAAAAAACTAAAATGCGTACAAAATATGACCTAAAAATATGCATTTATAGAGAAAAAAAATAGCAGAATATGCAAAAATTTGCATTTTCAGCAAAATATGCAAAAATATGCACTATCGATTCTTTGATTCGCAAAGATATTTAATAAATGCTGTTCTATGACCAAAGGGGAAAAACATGAATTTGAATAAAAGTCCTCTCCTTGCTTATTACTAGGGATGAGATTTCCATGCAAATGAATGTTTTTGTCGATAGTCTAAAAACGATATCGACCAATTATCTTTCCGAATCAAGAAATTTGCTTTAAAATGGCATCGATTTGTTTTTGCATATTTTGGTGAAATTGCATATTTTTGCATATTTTGGTTTTAATTGCATTTTTTGGCCTTAATTAGCAAAAACACAAATTGAAATTTATTTGTTTCAAAAACTATTTTAAATTTTAAAAATTTATTTTGAAAATAAGAAAAATTATTTTTTTTTTCTTAAAATTTTTTTTTTTTATAGATTGTTTTAATTTCTAAAAAATCTTATTTATATAAAGTTTTAAATGTTACTTTTTAGTCCCTGCGTTACTTTTTGCATTTTAAGAAGTTTTTCCTATGAAAACAAGATTTTTATTGCACACATTCTATTTTTTAGTGCATATTTTTAGGTTTTTTAGTGCATATTTTGAATTTTTTAGAGCATATGTTAAGCGCATATTTTCGATTTTTTAGTGCATGAAAATCTCATCCCTACTTATTACCAATAAATTTGTAAATTTACAACTTTTTTGGCGCAATAAAACTTACAAAGAATTCTCGTAAATTTACTTGATTTTTTTTTTGTAAAAAATCTTGGAAATTTGTAAAATTACAAGAAAAACTTTAAAATTACAAAAAAAAAAATTTAAATTTCGATCGAAAATTATTTGTTAAAATACAAGGAAAATTGTCAAATATTGGTAAAAATGGGATTACAAGACTTTTTCTTGAAATTTGAAAAGGTTTTTTGTTTTTAAGTGTGGCACTTCTTTTTCTAAAGAAAACGTCTCAGATTTTGAGCTCTTTTCCTAGAAAAATTTTTCCTAGAAAAATTCCGAGACATTTTTCTACAGAAAAGTTTCAGATTTTTCACAAAGAAAAATTTTTCAATCCTCAAACATTTGCTTTTACTGATTTTTTTTAGAAGAATTCCCAAATTCACAAAAAAGTTTATAAGTAATATTAACCCTTGCCATTTTTCATCTAATTTAAAGATTCGGACCATTCTTATAGCTAAATTTAAGATTCTGAGACAATTTTTTTATTTATTTTATTATACACTTTTATTTTTAACACTTTTATTTCTTGAATCGTTTCTCCAAATCAAAATTTTCAGATTTTAATAAAATCCCTAGTAAAAATATTATGCTAATTTTACTAAATAGATCTTATTTGATCCGTAAAATGGTTGTATCAAATAATATCTAATTGTATTACTTTAGATCAAAATATATAAAAATTGATACAATTTGATCCTGAATTTGGTCAAATCTAATTATATCAAATTGATCTTATAATATCTATTTTTATACAATTTGATGAGCAAAACCAAAATACGAATCTAATCATATATGGAGCAATATCTAACAATCCCAGCAAAACTTAGATTACCAAATAAGGTATAAAATAAGGTATACACTTAAAATATTATGTAAGTAAATTCAACAGAAAATACGTTTGAAACAAATGAAACTTTATTTAAAAAACGGACTACTTACATTTTATTTAAAACAAAAACATTTCTCAGTTATTTTTAAATGTTAATTAATAACTGTTGAAATCCGTAAAAATAACTTAAAAATCCGTAAAAAATGACTGACAAAATTTTACGGAAAAAACGGTTAAAATAACGGAAATTTACATTCATTTTTATTTATTTTTTTAGAAATAATTTTAAAAAACTTCGAACCTGAGCAGAATCGAACTCATAATTTCTGGCTGATAGCCCAGCACGCTACCCTCTGTGCCACAAGCTACTTATATTTTCAGCAACTAAATTTCATTTTCATTTTCAAATTCAAAAAAAAAAAAATTCTAATTTTAGAAATTTTTAAATAACTGACAAATAACAAACGACAAATAAAATAATGTGGTTTGTTTTTTAAATAACTGAAAAAAACAAACGTTACGGAAAATTTTATTTAAAAGACAGTTATGTATTTGAATAAACGTTCAAAAAGTTGTTTAGAATATTTGTATGTGTAACAAACGAATTTTCTTTTAATATTAACTAAAACGAAAACTATTTGTTTGACTGTGAAACAGTAACTGTAAAACTTTTATGAGTGTATGATCTCTTATTTTATACATTGCAGCATTGATGATTTTAACAGGCGATGAGACTCAAAGTAATGCATCCACTTTATCACATAGAATACCAGTAAGGTATAAAATAAGTCATAAATTTATAACGAAGAATACCAGTAAGGTGTAAAATATATGATATTTTATAGGTTACGAGTAAGGTATATAATATAGCATACCAGAACGTACACTCAAAAAAAAAAAACTGTAAAGTTAGCAAAAAAAGCTTGTAAACCTACAAGAAAATTTGCTGATTTTGAACCCACAATTTTTTTGCTAAAGTTAGCAAAAACGTTTTGCTAAAAATTAGTTAACTGAAATAATTTTTATTTCAACTCAGTTCATACACATTTGAGGACCCCATTGGGTTCGGACCCAATAGGTCCAGACCCCGATGGGCCTAGACCTAGTTGGGTTCCTTAAAAATCTTCATTGTTTTTGATCCAAAATTCGTGTCCGTTTCGCTCTACCTTGCTTAGTTTTTGAGATACGTGATTTTAGGGGATCACTGGGGTCTTGAGAATTAAAAAACTCGATAACTTCAAAAATATTACTCGGAGAGCTTTTGTTTATTTTGCGGTCTTGTTCTACGTGTTGAGAGCTACAAAAATTCTTTTGGACTTTTGGTTGTGTCGGCAATATTTACCGAGATATGAGCATTTTAAAATTTTCGGGAATGCTAACTTTTTTGGATCCAAAGTTAGGTCCCCTTAGGGTCCACACATGTGAAGAGGACCCTCGAAAGTATGGAGATTCTAAGAACCAAAAATGCCCTCCATTTTGCTCTATCTGGCTTAGTTTCCGAGATAGTGCCATTTTAAGTTTTCTGAAAATAAAAATAAATTTACCATTTATTTTTGCTAATGTTAGCAAAAAATCTTGTAAAAATGTTGTCAACTCAATTTCAAATTTAGCAAAAGAAATTAGTTCAAAGTTTGTTTAAAATTGCTAATGTGCTAAATGAAGTTTACAAAAATTTTTTGCTAACATGCTAATCTCAACTAAAAATTTGCTAAAAGTTAGCTAACTAGCATTAGCAAAAAAAAATTAATAAATCTACTAACGTATTTTTTTGAGTGTAATATATAAGGTGTTACGAGTAGTGAAAAAGTAATTTTGTATTAAATTTACTCACGTGATTGTAAGTGAGTGTAAGTAGATATAATATGCTAGTGAGTGTGTGTCGTTAGAAATTTCTTGTCGTGAGCCCATCTCTAGTTTAAACTTATGCATTTTTTATAAAATAATTATTTTGTATGTTATTGTAATGCATTATGCATTTAATTATAAATAATGCATTATTTCAAACTTTCAAATAATACATAATGTAACCAAATATAAATCATGGATGATATGATAATGTTTAGAAATAATAAATATGAAATACATTTTTCCAATAACCATGCATTACGTAGCAAATTATTAGTAATGCATTATTTTTCACTTTAAAATAATACGTTGTGGAACAAATGTTTGGTAAGACATCCTAAAATAATGCTACAAATAAGGTATATACATTACCTGGTAATGTGTTATATAATCACTACCCATTACCAAAGTTTTGCTGGGATATAAAGTGGATCAACCGTATCAAAATGATAGATATAATTTTATATAAATTTATACGGAAGCATGTTAACTCATATAAGATTGTATCAAATTACATATGATTATATCAGAAAATTTTTACTCGGGATAATTTTGATCCCATAATCAAGTGTTTTTATTTATTGTTTTCAGTTAACTTCAAATCATTTTTAATTTCAACCTAACCGAGAACTGGTTACAATGACTGTTGAATCGTTGTACCGAATTCGACCATGGGTTTTGGAGGAATCGAACCCACTACCACTGTTTCATAGGCTTACACGTTACCAATAACCTACAGGGGCCCGATGTTAAGACACTCTGAAAAAAATTTCCTAAATAGTTTTACATACCTAAGACTATTAACGTTTTTAAGATTTTAAGATATTTTCCTATTCCTATGTAGTAGACAAACATTTTTAATGTAAACTAAATTAATATCCTGTATTCAATACAAAAAAACATATTTTAAGTAATTTTTTATACCAAAATTCAAAATAAGATTGACAGATATTTTTTCACAGAATATTTTAAGACTAACAAGGGAAGTCTCCCTAGTGTCACCCGCGGATCTTTATGGAATTGGTTTTATTTTGTAGAGCAGAAAAAATAAAGGGGCACATATTTTTTTTTAGCGGCCCAAATTCATATTTAGGGGGTAAAAAGGAGGGGGGGGGAAGACAAGGCCATTTTTCAGTTTTTTTCGTTTATCTCCTATATTATGCAAAGAAACCTTGTCTTGTTACATATCAAATGAATGGTCTTTGGAAAACCTATCAACGTGTGCTAAGAACGTATCCAAACATGCACAACTTTTCGTCATTTTAAGTAAAATACCAAAATTTTAGGACATTTTTTGTTAATAAGTCGAAAAATATTTACTTCTTTGGCCCTTTGAAGCACCACGAGAAAGGTATTTTTAATACCTTTAATCTGATACAACACATGCGTATATTAATTTTGTTTAAATAGGCGTAAATTGTAAAAAACTGAAAAGGTCAATTTCCCCCCATACAAATCGACCCCCCCCTCAAAATGAGTTTAAAAAAATACGTGTCGAATTAATTGTCGTTCTTAACAACATATCATAATTTCATGAAGATCGGAGGGTGACACCAGAGAGACTTCCCTTGTAAGCCACATTTTTCCTTTAAAAATTAAAAATTTTCCTTATAAAAATTTTCAGATTTTTTTCTATAAAATTTTTTTGGGATTTCGAGATTTTTATACTTCGGATTTTTTTATTTAAAAAATTTCCTTCTTCCTTTTTTTTAGCTTCTTTCATTTTTTTCTTCTTCTTTTTTTTATTCATATTTTTTTTTTTTTTTAAATTTGGTCTGTGGGGGGGGGGGAGGAAATTTCAACATCCCCCAACCCCTGACCAAATTTCGGTGGTGAAGGGAGGTGGTTTCGGTGGTGGGAGACAACATTCCTGGATCCAACTACAGGATTTTGAACTTTTTCTGACATAAAAGTTCTTAAAGGGGGAACTTTTTCCCCTGTAGTCCGATTTTACCCATCTCCGAACTAAACCAGACTATGACCATTAGACACATTGGTGCCAAATTTCAGGAGTCAAGCTCTTTTATTTTGGACTGTATCGTGTCCTCCACAGACGGACGGACAGACGGACATTGCTAGAATGTCTTAGAATAGATCACTGATCAATAATATATATACACAATGGGGTCCCCGACCGATATTTCTATGCGTTACACACGGAATGATAAAGTGAGTATACCCCCATACTGTGGTTGGAGGGTATAAAAAAAGGTGGAAGAGAATGGAACATGAACAAATTTAAATTTGAAATTGTAATCAGTTCCGAAGGCTTTTCGACGAACATGACTTCGGATAAGGTTTTTTATTATAAGTATAACATTGCCCATACCGTTACGATGGGTTCTTAATGCGCAAGCATACTCAGGGAGCGTGGCCCGGTTGAGACAGTCTCTAGAAATCTGAGGAGAACATACATGGTGAAATATAGGGAGACTTTTTTTTGTTTTTGGATGAAGTACCCTTATCCGAACCGACTAGTTTGATGGAAATTGGCTATCTGTTTGACGATAAAACAAATGTTTGTAGTAGGTTCATCGATGCGTCTGGCCCTTCTGCAAAGCCTAGGGGCAAAAAAGAGCCACCTTGTTGGTCAAATGAGTTGCAGACGAGCAGAGATTCCTGCAGAAAGCTCTTTAATAAAGCTTAATTTTCAAGAGCGGACGAGATCTGATCAGCATACAGGCTGCAACTGAAGAGTAATAAGAAGATGACCAGAATTGCCAAATGTAATTCTTGGAAAAACTTCTATGGAATTATAGAATACGTTTCTGAGGCACCCAATCTGCGCAAAGTTCTGGTTTCTTTTCTTGCACCCTGGGATACCGGAAAGATCCTAATGGGGTGTGGTCTTTCTATAGTGGAGAGCCGCTGGATCTCCTTCTGAACACACAATTTCCGAGCAATTTCATGACGACGTTGTAAGCTTTGGAACGTTCTGAAGCCCAAGCATCTGAAATTGCTTCGGAAATAATAAATATGCCAACATTAATCTGGGCGCTTAAAAGCTTCAAACCCTATAAATCCCTTGGACCTGATGGTATAATCCCGGCTGAGATGCAGCAAGTGTCGGACTATATTGCCCTTTGGCAGTATAATCAATACACAGCGCATCAACTGTTCGTATATTCCTTCAAAATTGAGGGATACCAGAGTCGTCCTTATCCCGAAGGCTGGGAAAAATTTCCTCACAGCTCCGAAGGATTAAAGACCAATTGAGTTGAGTTGATGGTGGGTTGTACAAGCCTAAAAGAAAGCTAGGCTAGTCCATGGCGCTCAGAGTTTAAATAGTCCATTGTACCGTACCCTGGAAAGGAAGATTTAGTGAAGGATGAGAGAAAGTTTAAAGATGGTGAAAGATGCTTGCCTAGAATTTCTCACTTGCTTTCACAAACGTGAGAAAGTCTGACAAGGAAAGTCCATTGCTAGAATATCAGATCCCATTATTCGCAGTCTAGCTCTTGAGAACGCTGGGCAACAAAAGATGTAGTTTTCTGTTGTGTCCTCATTCTCAATACAATCTGCACACAGAAGGTCCGATAAGACACCCAATCTTGTCATATATCCAGCACAAGCATTGTGTCCTGTAATTAGGCTAGTAAGTTTGCGACGGTCTCTTCTACTCAGACTGAGTAAATAGTTTGCCACTTTCTTGACTGGTCTTATTATAAAACATTTAGTATTCTTGCATGCCAACTCACTTGACCATCTTTCCATGAAAATTGATTTCATGTGAGAGTCGATCAAGCGCATCATCCATGTCAAGCCTATTCATGAAAATTTATTTCATGTGAGAGTCGATCAAGCGCATCATCCATGTCAAGCCATACCAATCTGAGGCTCCGGATTGTGAGGAATTGTGTCGGAGCCAATGTTTGCCAAAGAATCGGCAATCTCATTTCACCGTATTCCCCTATGGCCCGGAACCCACAAGAGACTGACTCTGTTCTCACATGAGACCTCATTGAGTCTGCGTCTACACTCTTGGACAATTTTAGATGTTGTGACTGCAGAATCCAATGCCCTGAGAGCAGCTTGACTACAGATACTGATTCTTCTATCCCTCCATCTATTTTCAATTATCCAAGTCGCTACGTCCAAAATAGCAAACACTTCAGTCTGAAAGACTGTTGCCTGTTTGCCCATAGCATGAGAGTATTTGCTTTCGTCATCCAAATACCAACCTGATCCAGAGCATACTGAGGTACTAGAACCGTCCTTATAAAAAGTATCACTTGAAGAGTAACTGACAGACTTAGACCAATTAGTCTGTCTTCTTTTTGTTAAAGACAATGGAACGAATGATAGACTCATAATTGAGTAGAGTGCTTGACCGGAGGTTGCTTTCGTCAAGGCAACATGCACACAGCAAAGGTAGATCAACGAAAACAGCTCTTCATGAGCTCGTCGGTACCATCGAGAGATCGCTTTCGGTAAAGGAGTACACTATGGTGTCCTTTCTTGATATAGAGGGGCTTTAAATAACGTCATCCCTGACTCAATAATTGTGGCATCGTCTGGTCTGGGAGTGAAGCGTGAGATCGTTTTAATGGTGGAAAATCTACTTGCCAATACTTGCATAACGTCTGAATTGGGAGCGTCCGTCATATCTCGATTTGTAAATAAGGGCACACCACAGGGAGGTGCTCTTTGCAGCTTCTTTGGAAGCACTGAATTCAATGCTGCTATCTCTAGAAGCACGTGGTTGTCATGTTGTCGCATATGCTGACGATGTCGCGATATCGGTAAAGGAAAAGGATCTGCCAACATTGAGGGACATTCTTCAGGGTTCTCTGAAAGATCTGTATGAATGGGTAAAGGGTTGTGGTCTGGGAGTTTATCCAAGTAATACAGAGCTTGTTTTGTTTACAAGGATAAATAAGATACCAGCTTTTGATCCTATTTCTCTGGACGGCACTGAAATCACCTTCTCAGATGGAGCCAAGTATCATGGAGTATTTCTACATAGCAAGTTGAATTTCATATTGAGGACCGGATGAAAAGAGCAACGATTGTTTTATATTCCCCTAAAGGGGCCATTGGGAAACGATGTTGATTTAGCCCTCGTTCATTGGATTTATACAGCGGTGATGCGTCCAATTCTGCTATATGGAATCATTGTCTGATGACCTGCTTTAGTGACAAGAGGGAACTGTATCTTCATCACGAAGGTACAGAGAATGGCGTCGATGTGCATCACTGGTGCGCTTCGTACTACACCTACCATTGGACATATTGGGTAGGCAGTTAGCGGCTACGTCGGAAATCCGACTTAAAAGTACACTGCAATGGAGAAGCAGCGATTGTGGACATACCACGATATTAAAAAAGATACCAATACCAAAAAATGTGGACTGTTCTCCTTCTATGAACCTTTGTGAGCACCACTTTACCACTATGATACCATCCAGGGAGTCTTAAATGAATTTTGGATAGTGGAGCCTCCAAAAAATTGTACACAAATGGGCTTTGGAGTATCTTCGGAGGAGCTTGGGTTGAGCCTGGCTCGATGATTTCCGGATCATTGCAATGTTCACCAGGCAGAGATGCTGGCAATAAAGGAAGTGGCTGACTGGTTGAGCTGCAATGTCTTGTCTACAACTGCAGTCAACATTTATTCTGACAGTCAAGCCGCGGTCCCTGGAGTCTATATTTCTGAAAACAAGATTTTCCCTTAACAGCACATGTCTTTAAATGAGGGGGCCAAGCAGTTTGATATACGACTTATATGGGTCCCAGGACATAGAGACATTCCAGGAAATTTCAAATCCGTTGAGCAAGACTGGGACCTACCTTACAGGTTCCAACAGAATTGGAATGTGTTTGTATGCCTCTAATAACTTGCAAACAAACCCTAAGGCTTTGTTCCGATGGAGACTAATCAAAGATGGAAAAATGGATGAAAATATGAGACAACACGACAGATTTGGCCTTCTCTTAATCAGATGCTTCACTGGGATCTAGGGAGCTGCACAATCTTTCTGATTTGTCAGATGTCAAAATACAATATCTTACGAGTTTCATAAGAAGCTAAAATTGGTTTAACGGCAGGGACAAGTAGGGAAACATATGAGTCCCGTGGTATCACAACGGACCTCAGAGTCTACGTGTGTTGACGCACAACGTCAGCAGCCACCAACAACGTAATCAAGCAAAGCGTCAAAGGAAAACGTTCTTATTTACTAGAAACGATTGAATTTTATTGAGAAGAAAACTGTCAACATTCAATAAAAAAATGGTAAAACAAATACATAAAACTTTAATTATAATTCATTAAAAAAACTTGGGAGTTGAGTATAATGTGCCACTAGCAAAATATGGATGATCATAATCAACACACATATTTACGGTTGCCTATCCTCAAATCTTATTATTTGCAACTCTCGAAATAATTTAATTTATAGTTTCCATTTTATGTTCGTATACCAAATGTGTGTTTGCATTTACAATTAATGCATTTTTATGATTTTTTTATTATTAGAATAATTAATGGTTTAAACATTTTGCACTGCACCAGCAACTTGGGAAGGTCTTTTTCAAGAAGCGCATAGCAAGTCATAGTTTTATTTTAATATTATTTTTACTATGGAAATAATAAAAAAAACTAAAAAAAAAAATAATAAAAATATATTAAATGAAATTATAACAATGAAAATTTTACCATGAGTCATGATTTGTAGCAGTGCGTGTGCATGACCTGGAAAATACAGTTTCGCTATTAATTAATTTTTTGCTTGTTTTTTTCGCTACCGTTCTGTGCTAAAAAATTTTAATGTATACATTATTATATTTTTATGCATTTTTAAATTTTAGTATTTTATGGTAATTTGATGAAAAAAATACTAAAAAGTAAGGTTTCGCGGTAAGAGTAGGGTACCGCGCACATCTCATTTTGAAATGTATAAGTTTGCTGACTATTGGCACAAACCACATGTGCCATCATATATAAATATTATATGTGTATTGGCAATGGTATTGTCAAATACACACTTTCAGAGATATCAAGAAATCTTTTTTAAATTTCAACTCAGTGAAACTGAAATAAATGTTATAAAAAACCGGCAGTTTTTGGAATTAAGAAAAACTGTAAATGCAGTTGTGTAAACAAGACCTTGAACCATCACTGAGCAATGTTTAAGGATTACCCCACTTTATCCGTAAAAGTTACAGAGGGTTAAAGTTGAAAAATCGATAAAAATGGCTTGAAATAATCCATAGTTTTTACATTATTTCGCTTTTTTTTTAAGTTCTCCTTATATTTCAATCTTTTCCGGCATAACACAAAGTCAGTACATATAATACGGCGTTCACACTTGCTGTTTTGAAGTGTTTAAAAGTGAGATGTTTAAAAAAGTCGTTGTTCTGTATTCATTACGTTTTTATTCTGTTACTGGTGTTTTGTTAAACAACTTGTTTAAAGTCGCTAGTGTGAACTCCATATAAGAGATTATTTTAATGTTGGTTTGATAGATGCTTCATCGCTTGGTAAGAAGTTATAAGACGGTTAAATTTTGAAACCAAAAATTAAGAGTTTTTAAATTTTCGAGGTTTTTTGATCAGGGATTTCGGCCCCCTCTATAAAATGAAAAAAGTTGAACTAGAGTTGGTAGCTGTTGTAATTCTTAACATTTTGGAATTAATCCCGTTAATGTGCCACGAATAGTTAAGGAGTTTCAGCAGATCAAAGTTCGCAAGAAAAAACGTAATTTTTTTAAAATACCAGTTTTTCGCGAGGCACATTCGCGGTTTCATTCGAAATTTGGTGGACTCTTGCGTAAACCGAGTTTTTTGTGAGTTTACATAAAAAAATCACTGGAGGGTTTATAAAAAATAAATTGCAAAAATGTTATGGCATTTTTGAAAATTGTGCGAAATTTGCAAATCTGTTTCCTATTTTTTTTAGTAGCAATTAATGCATCATGTTCATTTTAATACACCAAAAGACGTGCCTTAACGAGTAGAACTGATTTGCTTTTTGACTTTTTACTTTAAGCCATTCTGAGCGGAAAGCGCGATGATTTTATCTAAACCTGTTTTGATCTGGCACATCCAAGGCTTTACACGAAATCGGATGAAATTTTTTTTAAATGAAAGCCCACTTGATGTGTCATCATAAAATCACAGGCGGGTTAAAAAATTTTGATGTTTATAGATTTTTTGGACCATATTAAATTTTCTTGTTATAAAAAAGCATCACCGATTTTTTTTTAACTACTGGTACAATGATACGATTTTCCGTGATTTTCTTCAGTAATACCAACGCGTATTGCCTAAATATGTTATAAAAAATTGTGAAACTTTTCTTTTACCGCGAATTAATCGCGATTTTAGGTACTTAGATATTTTTTTTTTTAAATCGTTTGGTCATTAAAGGGTTAAATTTATATCATATATTTTAGAAGAAATGATATATCCTGGCATGTTTTAATAACGCATGCAACAAATGTGTAGAAAATAAAACCTTTAAAATATTTTTAAGATTTTTAAAACCGCTAAATCTTAAAACCGCCATAACTTTTGACCCCCTTGCGCGATTTAATTGACGCGAACGAATTTCTTATTCTTAAATAGCATCTAATATTTATGCCAACTTTCATCGATGTGCCATCAAAACAAAAATCACATCTTTTTTAACTCAAAATTTAAGTCTAAAACGGAACTCCTCATATACATTTTTTAATTATTTAGTTTTCAAGATATGGGAGTAGTGTACTGTAAAATTTTAAAATTATGTCACTTTAAAGTAGAGTTTGCAATGAGGTTTTAATCGTAACCGTAACCACGGTTAACCGCACTATTAAACCGTAACCGCATACAAATTCCTGCGGTTACGGTTAATTTAATTAACATACGATTTGTAGGGCAAAACATTTTTTTTCAGAAAAAACAATGAAAACAAGTAAAAAAGTTCAATTCGGCCTTGCCGAATGTATAGATACCCTCCACAATCTAAAAAAATTTTTTTTGCGAAAAAATTCTTTTGAAAAAAAAAAAAATTCTCGGAAAAAATTGTTTGGTGAAAAAAACCGCGATTTTTTTTTTGTAAAAAATAGTTTTGTACTTGTAAAAATACCACTCTGTGTCCAATTCTGTTCACATATGCCAACCAGCAGCCAATTTAAAGCATTTTGTATTTTTAGGTTATGTAGAAATAGGGTTGCCATATATGAAATAGGGAAAAACAGTACATCCTGTCGAAAAAAACAGTACATTGCCAATAAAAACAGTACTTTTTTTGAAAGTCCCCAGCAAAACCTTGGTAACGGGTACCCCTTCATGAGTCGCTTAAGTCGTAATGGCTTTGAATACTACTAATAACCATTAGCATTATTTTACGCCAAAAAGGAGCATGTGGTTACCTCCAATGACATCACCGTGTTAAAGTAATTAAATACACTCAAAAAATTATGTTAGTAAAATTAACTGAAAATGTCAGTTAATATAACTACTTTGTTAGTTGTTTTGGGGTCAACTACTTTTGTCAGTTAAATCAACTAACAATGTAAGTTATTTTAACTGACAAAAAAACAACTGTTTTATGTAGTAAAAACTACTAACATTTGTAGTCAAAACGACTAACATGTAGTAAAAATAAAATAATCAATTTAATATTTTTTTTTTTTTTAATTTTCAAAAAAAAAAACAATTTTTTCCAAGTTTTTTAAGTTGTGAAAAATAAAAAAAAAACGAAAATTTATTTTTATTTTTTGGATTTTTTTTTTAATTTTTCAGAAAAAAAATTTAGGACAAAATTTTTTCCAAGTTTTTCTTATTTTTTTTTTTAAAGTTGTGAAAAATAAAAAAAAATAAAATTTATTTTTATTTTTTGGAAAAAAACTTTAAAAGTTTCTGAGAGATAAAAAAAATAAAATTTACTACTTTAAATAACTGTTACTACATTACAGCACTTTTTTGTTAGTTATTAAAAAAACGACTCAAAATAACTAACAGAAATAGTTGTTTGATATTTTTCATACAAAAACAACTCACTTTGTAGTTGAAAACAACTAACTACTGTAAAATATACAAACAACTTACATGTAGTAACTTACATAATTTTCTGAGTGTATTGAAATCAGGAGGTAACTAGTTACTCATATTTTTGCTAACCCTTGCTATTACTTGGTAAGCGAAATTTTTGCTGGGTCTTATTTTAATTACTCATGTAGCTAAGTGCAGCTAAATTTAAAAACTTTAGGTAATTTTAATTCCAAACACACACTTTTTATGCCCTTTACTCACCTTTACTTACAATTAGTGAAATTGGTTTATGTTTGTAATTCCGTTTAAAATATCGGTTATGTCCGATGACCTTACGTTATCCGCCCGTCTGTCTGTAGAAAACAAACTTAAACAAAACTACACCGAGGCTAATGCGACTTGGCACATGTATTTATAATTTTCCTGATCAGGAAATTTGAATTTCAGCGAAATCCATGAAATTTAGATGGTTTTTTTCTCGAATTCACATGCTGAAAACACACTAAACATGACATTTGTAGGCGTACGGACATAGCGCCCAAGGTCTTATCGCCCAAAACCGTAAATGACATATCGCCCACGCTGCGACATATAGCCCAAAATGATAGGTCTAAAAATGTTATTTCTCCCAAAACAAAATTGTCAAAAAATCCAAAATATTTTTTTTGGGCGAAATGTCGAAATTACGACTTCTATGATTTTTTTTATTGTAATAAAGGTTTCCTGCGTAGCCGGCCTTCGGCCGGGCTTAGGGATTACATACTCCATGCATTAAACCCACCCTCTCTGCAAACCAAAGCTATTTTGGTTATCAGGCCTTTTTGAGGCATAACAAATTTGGTAGCGTAAAGGACTGCTACCCTAGAAAACTTTACTTTGCGGAGAGGGTGGGTTTAATGCATGGATTTTGTAATCCCTAAGCCCGGCCGAAGGCCGGCTACGCATAAAAACTTTGGTGAGTTTTATGATTATTGTTTGGGGTGCTATGACATTTTATAAATATAACATTTTGATATTTGGGTAATATGACATTTTTGATAATTTATATAAATTTAAAGAAAATTGTTAAAATACCCAAAAATAATGGCCATATCGTCCAAAAAATTTTGCAACAATAACTAACACACATTTTTTTTGGGTGGAATGACTTTTTTAAATTGGGCGATATGCACTTGGGCGCTATGTCCGTACGCCCATTTGTAAGCTTAAATATATATTTGATAAAGTATTTTTATCATTTTTATTACAATCAAAAATATTTTACACCCAAAAAAAAAATTTACAGACAAGAAACAACTTTTTAAGATAATTTTTTGTTGTTGTCAGAATAACGCTTTCTTAAAATCTCGTCATATAGCCTTTTTGCTTTAATCAAAACACCGTTTAAGCAGTGTTTAAAGAATGTGTTTTAATTAACAGTGTTTTAATTAACAGTGTTTTAATCAACAGTGTTTTAATTAAAAAAAATTATTAAGTACGAAAAGTTTATAACTGGCATAAAAGCAACTGATTAAATAAAGTAAAAATCAGTACAAAACACAGTACAGTACAGGCCATAAAAAACAGTACATTTGCGTACTGTTTTAGGTGTCGCGCATAAAACAGTACTTTTTCTAAAAAACAGTACTTTTTCTAAAAAACAGTACTTTTTCTAAAAAACAGTACATGTACTGTTTAAAACAGTACGAATGGCTATATGTAGACCCTATGTAGAATGCACAAAAATTTTCGCTTTTTCTCACTTTCAAAATATAAATGAATTCAAGTCTAATTTTTTGAAAGCAACGTAAGAATATGTAACAGTGAACCCCTAAAAGTGCTAAATTATTGGTGTTTTACATTTTTAACAGCGAATATGTAATCTCATAAGCGGTGCGTGCTAGAAAAATTTGGACGGCAGATTTGGAATCAGGAGAGCAAAATGTATAAGAATCAGCTGGATATTTCACTACACTCAAAATAATACATTAGTAGATTTACAAATTTTTTTTTTTTTTTGCTAATGCTGGTTAGCTAACTTTTAGCAAATTTTTAGTTGAGATCAGCATGTTAGCAAAAATATCTTGTAAACTTCATTTAGCGCATTAGAAATTTTAAATAAAATTTGACCTAATTTTTTTTGCTAGATTTAAAATTGAGTTGACCAAATTTTTACAAGCTTTTTTGCTAATATTAGCAAAATAAATAGTAAATTTTTTTTTATTTTTAGAAAACTTATAATGGCGCTATCTCGGAAGTTATTTTTGGTTCTCGGGCTCTCCATAGTATCGCCGGTCCTCTTCACATGTGTGGACCCTAATGGGCCCTAACTTTGGATCCAAAAAGATAGCATTTTGGATCAAAAACTGTGACTATTTTTAAGGAACCCAACTATAGGTCCATCGGGGTCTGGACCTATCGGGTCCGAACCCAACGGGGTCCTCAGATGTGTATGAACTAAGTTTAAAAAAAAATTTTTTTGTTAACTAATTATTGGCAAAACATTTTTGCTAACTTTAGCAAAAAAATTGTGGGTTCAAAATCAGCAAATTTTCTTGTCTTGCTAACATTACAGTTTTTATTTTTTGAGTGTAGCAGTTTTTTGTGGTTGAGTCTTGTAATTATTTATTAATAAATCAAAAGCAGGATCAGCAATGATTTTCGAGTATCCGATTTTTAAAGTTCCAAATAAAGAGGAATATAATGCTATTTCCCGATTTTGTCACAATTTTTACAAAACCTTGAAGAGGGTGTTAATCTCCAACTAATACGTTACAAAATAGTAAAAAAAAAAATACATGTATTTAAGCTTACTGCAATTTTATTTGAGAACATTTTGAAAAAATAATTTTTGAAATTTGAAAAATGTGTAAAATTCAAAAATTATTTTTGTTATCAAATTTATTTGCCCAGCAAAATTTTCGGTTGCAAAGAACCGATTGTGGAACAACTTATACTTCCCTAGAACCTGTTCTAATTCTTGTGTTTGTAAGCAAAATTAGAACATATTTTTGTTCTTCGGAACCGGTTCTAGAAGTAAAATTTGGAACTGAAATGCAAATTAAAGAAATATTTTGAATTGCATTAATTTATTAAAAAAAGATAAATACAATCATATCTGACGTGAAGTATTCACAGTTCTTAACACACATATATCCTT
Source organism: Pegoplata infirma (assembly GCA_963921195.1). NCBI lineage: Eukaryota > Metazoa > Arthropoda > Insecta > Diptera > Anthomyiidae > Pegoplata > Pegoplata infirma. The sequence continues at coordinate 172,384,983 of OY992539.1, forward strand.
TTGCGCCGCCAAAATTGCATTTTGGGCCTTACAATAATGAGAACCAGAACATAGATTTTCTGCTAACTAAAATTAAAAAACATAATATTATTAGTATTTGACCCTACCCATACAATGAAAATTTAACTTACTCACCTTTTTATTAACACTTTTCACGATTATATCCTGATAATTTAAGAGAATTTCGTGTTTTGCCTTGGTTAACAAAAAAAGAAATGTTTTTATTTTTTTTTAATTTTTTTGACACATAATTTTTTTTCAATTCCTGAGAACCAAAATGTAATGAAACTTTGATTGCAGAGAACATGTTTCACAACAATTTTCACTTAACTTGTTCTGAATAATTAAAGTGTAATAGTGTATGATTACCGAAGAACCTGTTCTAGAACAAGTGTTGTCAGAATCGGTTCTGAAAAATTTTCCTGGGTGGGTTACCGATATCACAAACTTTTTTTTTCTGATCATATTAAAAAAATTTGTAATTTATTTATTTTTTTAATTTCGTCAATTTTTGTCTAAAAATCAAAACGAATTTCAATTTTTGTCTAAAAAACAAAACTTTGGCCAATTTTATCGCGGGCAAAGAGATTTGGTTTAATATTGTAGCGGATATTTATTTTATGTATGTCGTTTAACAAATCAAGGCTTTAGAAGCAGCGAAAATCTAAAATCTTCAAAATAAGGGCCACTCTACTGTGCACATAAAAAACGCCATAAGTTATCAAAAAATCACTAGTCCAAGTTCAAAGGTTACGAAATTTGACTAAAAAAATTTTACCAACAAATATTTTCTTTTTAAAAATGGAATTAGTTATAGAGTTGCTTTATCTTAAATAACCTGTGATAATATTTTTAAGTTGTGTTTAAAATAATAAATTATGTATTTTATGTTAAATGTTTTATGTAAAATGTATTGTGATTTAATGTGAATAATTTTAATATCATTGCGAAACCCCTTGATAAATTCAACAAAATATTAGCGGTTCTCGCCCTTGATAGAAAACAAGAAAAGAATCGAAGAATTGAAGAAAACAAGATAATGTTTGACAGATACAACAACAAAATACATAGTGGCTCGTTTTTCTCATTTTCTTGGTTTCTTCTTTTCTACAAAGAAAATTTCTTAGACTTGATGCTTAAGTTGAAGTATAGTAAAAAAATTAAAGTTCCTAGACCATTCAGACTTTTTAATTGAAATTTAAAATGAAACTTAAATGATAAATTATACTTTTACTAAAAAAAATCGCGTTGTTTAATATTATTTCGTGGTTCTAATTATGTATAATAATTTTAGGTTATAGATAGGGTTGCCATCCGTCCTCTTTTCCCCGGACACCGTCCTCTTTTTTAGGGCGTCCGGGGCTGTCCTACTTCTTTTTTAGAAAGTGTCCGGGGTTGTCCTACTTTTTGCACTTTTCCCCAAACATTTTTTTTTATTACTTCTTAACGTTTGAATTATTTGCATCGCTGAATTTTAGCTTACCAGCAGTAATGTCAACTTTTTGAGAGCAAAAAGCGCGCAAAAATAAAAAAAGACACTTAAAAACTAGTATATTTCGACTAAAAAAGCACTGTATGTAGTGCGAAAATAACTACGTTGGCATCACTTATTATCAGCTCTGTAAGTTTTAAAGTTTGCTCTCCGAAAAAAAAATTGTGTATCAAAAATTTCCGTTTCAAAAATGTTCTAAATGATTTTAGGCAAATTCCTTTTGAATTTCCAAAAATTATGTATCAGAAATTTCGGAAGTTTCGGTCTCGGTTTCGGCCGAATAATGGGGTTTCGGCCACTATTCGGTATTCGGCAAAATTTTGGCCGAATATTAGCCGAAACCGAAACTTTTTGGTATTTTAAAAAATATGTAAAAAAGTCGCTGAATTTTTTGATTTCGTATTTCATTACACTTGATTCAGTTCAATTGAAGAAAATGTTACAAGTTTATGCAATAAATGTAAAACTGTTTCAGTTCAAAAATTATTTTCTCCTAATCTTCAAACGAAATATACAATTTTTTTGTAAGTTTTTTAAAAAACATATATTTTTTTCAAAAATACAACATTCCTATGGTTTAAAAGTATTATATGCTGTATATTTATCTTTAACAACTTTTTAATAATTTTATTCATGCCAGGCGGTATTTTTTTTTAAGTTTCGGTTTCGGCCGAATATTACTTTATCGGCCGAATATTCGGTTCAGTTTCGGTTCGGCCTCGAAAACTGGTTTCGGTCGGACTCTAGAAATTTCCAATTGTATTTCTACAGTTTCCATTTGTATTTTTAAATTTTTTAAATGCTTTTTAAAAATTCCATTTCCTAAATTTACAATTGTATTTCAAAAATTTCAATTTATATTTTAAAATTTTCTAAATGCTTTGCAGAAAATTCCAATTAAGTATATATCAAAAATTTTCATTTGTATTTAAAAATTTTTCAAATGCGCTTCAGAAAATTTTGATATACAAATGAAATTTTTTGAAAACCATTTACATAATTTTTAAATCAAAATGGAAACTTTTGAAATACAATTAAAATATCTGAATTTATTTAAATTCAAAAGTATTTTTCTTAAAACTATTTAGAAATTTTTTAAATGAAAATGGAAATTTTTGAAAAATATGAAAAAAAAAAAAAATATATATTTTTTAGTGGAAAAAAATTGTTTTTTCTTAATAAAAATGATTTTTTTTTGCATATTGTATTGCGTTGTTGACTTTTTTAAAATTAATTTACTAAAAAAAATTGTCCTCTTTTTTGGGTCAAATGTCCTCCTTTTTTGAGGTTGGCGTCCTCTTTTTCTTAAAATGCAAATGGCAACCCTAGTTATAGAAAATGTAAGTGTGAGAAAGCTTGTTTTAAAACAAAATTTTCTTGTGGGCAATTTTCTCAAAAGTTTTCTATCAAGGGTGATTTCCGCTATTGACGAAACGTCGGGTAAAAATTAAATAACCGACTTTTATTTACATTAAAAACATTAGGCTTGATTAGCTTAAGGAAAAAACCACACATAATATACAAAATAAAGTTCGCCAAATTAAAAATGGAATAGAATTTAAAATATTTTTTTTCGAAATTTAAATTATTTTTTCTTTTTTGAGTCTAGGAAAAAATTGAAACGATAGATTAGAAAGTTGTAAGGAAAATTTCTTATAGTCTTACACTCAAAAACAGACATAACTAAAATTTGTGACAAGATTTTCTCCAAAATAGATTATAATTTTACTAAAATTTACTTAGAAAATGTCAAATTTTCCTAACACTAAAAAAAAACCAAGATTCAATTTAATGTTTCTTTTCTGGAAAAACGTACTTTTTTTAGGGTAAAAAGTACCTTTTTTAAAAATCTTGTCAAAAAATGTATGCGAATTTTGTACTCTTGCCCAAAACATTAAATCATGATAATGTTTTGCGAAAGATTTGAGTGTACTTGCCAAAGCAAAATTTTTTTAGAAAAAATAATGTTATATTACTTTGCTATTCCATAAAAAACGAATTGAAAGTCGAGGAACCCATTAAAAAACCAAAAGAGCTGTACATTTCATAAGTGAGAGCAAAAATAAGTGCAAAAAAGTGTTTTTACATTTTAGAGAGTATAAAAGATTCAGCAGTAAAGAATAAAACACTCTCACTTGTTTTATGTACATTTGATAAACAAATGAAAAATTTTTATGCGAAAAGCTTAGACTTGGTGAAAAAGTAGTTTTGGTAAAAAAAAATATTTTTTTTTTTCACGAAAAACAAAATTATGTTAAGAAAAATTTAATGAACCCAAAATTTTTGGTGAAAAAAAAAATTGATGAAAAAAGTTTTTGATGAAAAGAAAAATTTTTTGATGTAAAAAAAAAAATTGATAAAAAAAAAATTGAAAAAAAAAATTCTGGTGAGAAAAAAATTGATAATAAAAAATTTGATAAAAAAATTTGATGCAAAAAAAAAAAATATAATTAAAAAAATTTATGAAAAAAAACTTTTGAGGAAAAAAAATTAATGAAAAAAAAATTGATTAAAAAAACTGATAAAAAAAAATTTGCTGAAAAAAAAAATTTGTTGAAAAAAAAATTTGATGAAAAAAAAATTTGATGAACAAAAAAAAATTATGAAAAAAAAAATTCGATGAAAAAAAAAATTTATTGAGAAAAAAAAATTGATGAAAAAAATTAACAAAATTCGATGAAAAAAAATCGATGAAATTTGATGAAAAAAAAAGTTTGATAAAAAAAAAATTTATGAAAAAAAAATTTTGATCAAAAAAAAAATGTTGATGAAAAGAAAAATGATGAAAAAAAGAATTTGATGAAAAAAAAATTGATGAAAAAAAAAATTTAATGAGAAAAAAAAATTTGATGAAAAAAATTAACGAAAAAAAAATTTGATGAAAAAAAAAATTGATGAAAAAAAAAATTGATAAGAAAAAAAACGATGAAAAAAAAAAATTTGATAAAAAAAAAAGATGAAAAAAAAAGTTTGATGAAAAAAAAAAAATTTGTTAAAAAAAAATGTTGATGAAAAGAAAAAAAAAATGATGAAAAAAACAATTTGATGGAAAAAAAATTGATGGACAAAAAATTGACAAAAAAAAAATTGATGAAAAAAAAAATTTGATGAAAAAAAAAAAATTTGATGAAAAAAAATTTTTTTTTGTTGAAAAATATTATGTTACTTTTTACTGGTGAAAAACGGGTTTATTCACCACGAGGTGAATTATTCTCCAAGTTACAAACCCAAGTTATTAAAATTTTAGGTTTTAAGAAAATGAAAATAGTAATTCTTGTTTTCTTTTTCGTTAATTGTTAGCTTATATAGTCAAACTGAGGTGGCGTCCTGCAACTTTTTTAAAATTAGACACCAGCCTAAAAACATTATCATGTTAAAAAAATGTTCAATGTTCCGTTATCCCAGAAAAGCCTGTATTTCAATTTGATATGCAATTTCAATATTTGGATTTTTTGCTATTTTATTAATTTATTTCATTGTTTTCAAAATAAATGGTTTCAAAATGATTCAAATTAGCGGAATTTGATAATATATTAAATCTAAAAAAAAATTAAAATTATTAAAAATAACAGCCAAAAATAAAAAAAAAATGCAAAATTTTCGTTTTTGCTTGAAAAAATTTCTTTTTCTAATGCACATATAAGTTGCGGCGGTCATGGAGGTATATTTTTTTTAATTTCAGAAAGATGAGACTTAACTTTCGTATTAAAATTTACCTGAAATGTCACCTTTTTTATATATAAGTATTTTTTAGAAAAAGCTGAAATCTAGTGGTCGAAAAATCGAACAGAGGATCGAAATGGGTTAATAAAATGGAGTTCTCCAGTATATAAAAGCAGTAATTTTCATCGCCAAAGAAATTTTCTCCCAAAAAATATTAGCAATATATTAAATTATATTATTGTTTCTGTAAAGACAGTGAGAAAAAAACAACAGCAACAACCACACTCGAATTGAAAAAATCAGATTTAGTTGATACTTGCTTAACAGCCTACTTGGCGTATCGGTCTGGAGTGATTGTACGTTACAAGCAGTTAACAGCAAAGTATTACAGATGATGATGAGTTCAATCCTTGTCGGCTGCGATCTGTAAATAATTTTCACATATAGAGTTTTATTGACTATTAACTAAATAAATTTGACATTAAAAGTTTTTCTAAAGATTATTATAACTGGATAATATGAAACTAGTAAGAAATAAACCAGGATGTCTTAAATTTTTAGAAAAATTAAAATTTTTCTTTCACACTTTTCTCAATTCAAAACCATATATTAAATTATTACTTAAAATAAACCACTAAATCTACGTGGAAACTGGCAACACTGCCTGAATAACCACATGATTAATTTTAAGTAGATCAATATCAAGAAAAAGCTTGTTTCAAGTCACGAACGTGTAATACCTGTTGTAGGATATGAAAAAAAAATCTAGAATAATTAAAATCACAAACAAAATTAATATTAAAAAAAATTATCGTGATTTTTTTTTTTCTAGAAACTAGAAATTTATTTTTAAATTTTTTTGTTGTTCACTCTTTATGCATTTTAATGTAATTATAAATGGTTGTTATTATTTGTTGCTATTCTCCTCTATCGCTGTTGCGGGACCCTCTGTTCTTCCCTGCGTCTGTATTGAATTATTTCAATTCGTTTGTCGGTGTATAACGGCGACAAGCTGTCTGTAATGATTTTCTGTTGATTCACTATTATTTGTACTGGTGCTGTATGTAATGTTTGCTGTTGTATTGCTTGCTCCCATTAGCTATCATTAAGTTCCCGCCACTCGTGCTCTGGTACCTTTTGAATAAATCTACAAAATACATATTTACATACCTGTACAATAACATTTTCAACTATACAATATTATTAGTACTTTTGTTCTCCTTCCATACCCTCCCCAAAGCCCACTATCTATTATAAGAATTAGTGGTTCGAACATTATTGTAGGCAACATTTAACCCTCGAACTACATGGGGATTTCTTTTGATACTGTTAATAATATGCAAACATTAACTTTTTTTTGGCAGTAAAATAAGGTTTTAAAATATGGGTTAAAGTTAAAAAATGTAGAAAAAAATTTAATGTCTAAAAATTATAGACATTTCTGGAACTTCCATACCGGATTCAAACACCCCAGTTACAGTGTTATCTACAGTAGAATTTTAAATGTCGGCTTGTTTTGTTAATGGTAATCGTTTTTCTTATATGGGCACGTCAACGGGAGACCCCCCCGCCCCCAAAATTCTATTGGTCGTAGAGAGTTGTATTATGGCTTAAAATTTAGCCAATGATCTCTACTTGTGAAAGCTGAGTGGCGGAAGTTGAACCCAATGGTAAGTGAGCCAATATGGCGGCGCTAATCGGGATACCCCTATCGGGATATGCTAGAAACTAATGAAGGAGTTATCGGATTTTTCGGAAATTTGTTATCAGGGGGTTTATTGGGACGCTAATTTCGAAAATTCAAAATGGCGGATCCAATATGGCGGATGATTTTTTCGAGGTTTTCGCATTCAAATAAAACTTGGTTTCTGGGTGCAGCGTTGCCAGGTACTTTTTTCCGTTGTCCCCAAAAATATAACAAAATATCCCCAAAAATCCCCAAACAATAAAAAAATCGTTTTTTTAATTACACAAAAAAAAATTTCTTAATTTAAAAAAAAAAAACAAGTAAAAAAGTTAAATTCGTCCTTGCCGAATGTAGTGATACCCTCCACAATTTCAAAAAGATTATTGCAAAAAACTTTATTTAAAAGGAAATTACTTTTGAAAATTTTTTTTTTTTTTTTAAATTCCACGAAAAAAAATTTTGGTAAAAAAAAATCCGCGATTTTTTTCTTTTTTTGTCAAAAAATACCTGTTTAAATACCATTTGGTGTTCAATTATGTTCACATATGTCAACCAGAAGCTGAATTAAAGCATTTTGTATTTTTAGGTTATGTTGAATGTACTGAAATTTTTGAGGTGTGCTTATATCGCTCAAATGCAATACCAAACTTCTCGGGAGAACTTCCAATAAATATGTTAAGTTTCAGTCATCTTTGTGCAATATTTTGTCTGCGACAGCATTTTCCACAGACAGACAGACGGACAGACGGACAGACGGACAGACGGACAGACGGACAGACGGACAGACGGACATCGCTAGAATGTCTTAAAATCGATCGGGCATCATGAATATATATACTTTATGGGGTCCCAGATCGATATTTCGATGAGTTACAAACGGAATGACAAACTTATATATACCCTCTATCACTAAGTGGAGGGTATAAAAAAATTATTAGTGGTAATTTTATAATTTTATTTCGTAGATTTTGCAATTAAAAAATCCCCAAAAATCCCCAAACGCGTAAATAAACAGTGTTTGGCAATTTTAATATACATTTTACAGCCGAAAAATTCAATTTTTTTGAATGAGCTTCTTAATCTCGTAGTAAAGAGTGGTTATCACTAAAACTATTTTTAAAAATCGTTGATTTTATTTAATTTAGCTTGTTGTATTATATAGATTTAATTTCGAATATCCCCAAAAAATCCCCAAAATAATTTTGGAAATCCCCATAAAAATCCCCAATCCCCAAATGAGATTTGTTGTCCTTTTTTCTAGCATGAAATCCCCAACTTTGGGGATAAATCCCCAAGTCTGGCAGCCCTGTCTGGGTGTATTATGGGTCACTTAACACGATTCTGAATTTAGATTTCCAAAATTCAAAATGGAGGATCCATATGACGTTTTTTTTTTTTTTAATTTCGATTTCCATGAAACTTGTTATCCGGGGGTTATTTGAGACGCTGATTCCGAATTTTTATTCAGATTTCAAAAATTCAAAATGGCGGATCCAATATGGCAGACGATATTTTTAAATTGTCGCATTTAATTAAACTCGATACCCGGGAGTTTTATGAGTCACTTAGTACGAATCTGACATCAAATTTAAAAATCGTTATTAAAAAAATATAAAAGCCATGTTGGATCCGCCATTTTGAATTTTGAAAATCTGGTGCCAGATTCGTACTAAGTGACTCATAAAACTCCCGGGTATCGAATTTAACTTAAATGCGACAATTTAAAAAAAAAATCAGCTGCCATACTGGATCCGCCATTTTGAATTTTTGAAATCTGAATAAAAATTCGGAATCAGCGTCCCAGATAACAAGCTTCAAGGAAATCACTTAGTACGAATCTGACATCAAATTTAAAAATCGTTATTAAAAAAATATAAAAGCCATGTTGGATCCGCCATTTTGAATTTTGAAAATCTGGTGCCAGATTCGTACTAAGTGACTCATAAAACTCCCGGGTATCGAATTTAACTTAAATGCGACAATTTAAAAAAAAAATCAGCTGCCATATTGGATCCGCCATTTTGAATTTTTGAAATCTGAATGAAAATTCGAAATTAGCGTCCCAATAAACCCCCTGATAACAAATTTTAAAAAACTCCGATAACGCCTTCATTAGTTTTCAGCATATCCCGATCGGGGTATCCCGATTCGCGCCGCCATATTCACTCACTTACCATTGGTTTCAACTTCCGCCACTCAGCTTTCAAAAGTAGAGATCATTGGCTAAATTTTAAGCCATAATACAACTCTCTACGACTAATAGAATTTTAGGGGCGGGGGGTCTCCCGTTGACGTGAAATAGCCTATATGTGAATTTTTTTTATTAATATCTACTTATACTCCAACAGGGAATCAAACCTTTGATATTTCTGTCATATTCATACCATTAGCAATACAGGCTGGCAGGCTCTTTAGCCCACACAGCCACCACATTGTTAGGCAAATACCTGTTTTGTATTCAAGCACTGCTGTGATCTACATATTAGAGAAATAAAAACATTACAACAAATTCAAATTCTATTTTTAGCAATTTAAATTTTATTTCATAGCATATTCCAGCTTTTTTCCTCCTTTATATATTTTTCACAAAAGTCACTAACATGATCTGGAATTAGAGACACACACACAAAAAATTATTGGCTAAAAAATTTCAATTAAATCTATTGATCAACAAAATTTAAATGAGTCAATTATTGTTTTGATCAACATTTTTGTTATTTTCTTTAACTATCAAATTACAAATTTTCAACTTACCAGATTTTTTTTTTGCTTCAATTTATTTGAATACATTAATTCAAAAAAAACTTTTTGCTACGGTTTTACTTTTTTATTGTCGGCAACATATTGGAAAGCAAAAAATATGAATTTCTTCATAATTTTTCCATAAGCGTGAAATTCATTTGTTAAATCAATAATTATTTTAGTTGACTTTAAATAAAAAATCAATCAAATTTTTGATCAATATCTAAGAAATGATTAATTGAAATAAAAGTCAATTAATCACCTACAATTTGATGATTGATATAACAATTTTCTTTATCGAAGGAGTTTCAATTAAAAAATTAATGGAATCCGCGTTTTTGTTTATTAATTCTCGTTTTCAATTCTTTCTGTGCAATGAGGGGATTTGTATTTTTATTTGGGAGACGGACCTAATGGCGACATATTTTGTCAGTATTTATTGTGTTTTCTGTTAGTACAGATCGAGTGTAGAAGAAAATTTAATTTCCAAAAATAATAGACATTTCTGGTATTCCCATACAGGTTTCAAACACCGCAGTTATGATAGTTTTGAACTACAATAATAATTTGAATTTCAAAAATTTTTTTAAATTACCAATCTGTCGCGTATTTAAGGAGACTAGTGTAATATGGTGTACTTGCAAGGGAAATATTCCAACCGTTATGAACCGATTTGCCTGAAAAATACAAAATAAATAAAACATACAACTTTAAGGTTGTGGATTTTCGAGAAAATTCCGATAACTCTAACTAAAAGGAATATCGTCTAGATAAAAAATACGTGTCGACTTAAATTTAATACAAATTATTTCGTATTCATATGGATATCGTAGATCTATATCTTCACATAAATACCCTCAAAATTTACCCATTTTCGTGAAAAAAAAATATTTAACGAAACCGAATTTTTACAAGGTTATATCACCGTTTGATACGATACGATGTTTTAGTATGAAACGAAAATATCATATAGTTTCTTAAGAAGAAATGGTTGAAAAATCCAAAAATCGAGTTTTTAGAAATTTTTTGAACCTCTTAATCCGCGATAAGGCCGATATGCCGAGACATCCCAACCTAAAAATTGTCTCTTTTATTATATTTTAAGTTTCAGGTAAATTAGTTCATAACGGTTTGAATACTTCCCTTGTTAGTATTATTTTTTTGTGCTTCTGTTGTACTCGATTATAGTCATGTAGTCTGTTTTTATAATTGCATTTGATTAGATCATTTTCTAATCTTTTTCAGTTGTCATTTCTACGAAACAACATTTTTTTTCTTTGTGTGGCTGTTGCAAAAATTTCACAGTCATCATTTCGCAAAAAGTCAATTGTCTGTAATTACGTTCCTATGTTTTTTTTTTAACTTGGCCGACAGCAAACCTTTTGACCAATTAATAATTTGTAGTTAAACTACAGTAAGAAGCAAAAGTGTTATATTCTATATAAAAGCAACTGACTAGAGTGGAATACTTTCCGTTTGAATGATTCAAAAACAAAATTATGACGAAATTCATATTGATTTAGCTCCATCGTCATGATTTTCTTCTTTTAAGTTCATATTTTTTCTTAAATATATTTCCAAGGTACATTTGGACTCTGAAAAGATTCATAAAAGTGACTGTAGGCGCTCAGAAATCATATTAATAGTAATGTTTTTTTTCCTTTTAAAATGGCTCCTTTTTTTGAGAGCTCTTATATGATGCAAGTATGCCTGTTCTTATTCATTTCTGAGTCTTTTTGGACTCTTTAAAAATTTTTAACCGATTTTAGTTTTTAGTACCTTGTTAGAGAGACATTTTACTCAAAATCAAAATTTTTTAATAATTTCACATCAAACTTAACTCCAAATATCGAAAAAATTGAGAAAATTTTCTGATGATTTTAGCAGAGCAGTCCGCTGATTTCAGCAGAAAAATCTGATGTACATCGAGCTTGAGCCATATGATAAATCTGCTGATTTTAGCAGACTCAGTTTGCTAAGACTCTGTATTGTGCAATTAAATATAAGAAAAAACAACTTTTTGTAATCCCCTGAGTCCAAGTACATGACTTTGAACTAGAGACGTGCGCGCTTACGCGTAACTCACGCCAAATTCAATCACGCAAGCTCTATTGAATTTTCGTACCAAAAAAATTAAAATGTTAAAAAATATTGTTATTGCAAGAAATAAAAAAAACGATTAACTTAATTAAAGTAAAAAAATATAGACCAAATTTCATCTGTTTGGTGCGGGAACTTTTCGACTGCAGCGAAAAAGTAAAACTAAGATTTTTAATATTTTTTTATGGCATTTTTGGCTAAGGCATGTAAAATTTGAGATTTGAAAAAAAAAAAACAAAAAAATAAAAAAGTCATAACCCTAATGTATAATGTATATGGGTTTTGTGTAAAACCCTATCTCCAATTTCTAATGCGGCTCCCATACAAAATAACATTTTTAAAATTTGCTCTATCCGTTCTAACTGCCCTAAGAGTGTTGAAGAGAGAAGTGAGTTGAAAAAAAATCTGAGTGAGTGATTAGTGAGTGAGTCATTTATTTTTTGCGTGAGTTTGCGTGATTAAATTTTTGGATTTGCCCAATTTTTTTTTCATTTTTTGTAAAAAAAAATTTTTTTTGAGTTTTTTTTGTTAAGAAAATTTTATTGCGTGAGTGGCTTTTGCGTGACTCACGCGTGATTTTGCGTGACTCACGCGTGAGTGGTTCGATTATTATTTGCGTGAGCGTGAGTGAGTGTGAGTCAAAATTCACTCACGCGCCCATCTCTAGGAAAAACATTTTCTCTGAACACACCTACCCTCTAACTTTAACTCTACCGAACCCCATTTATTTTTACCCTCAAACATTTTTTTAAAACATACCTACGCCTTATTTCAACTCCCTAAGTGGGCTCCTATACAAATTACAGTTGGAGCAAATTTTATATAAATGTAATTTTGAATGGAAGCCCAATTATGGAGTGGAGATGGGGCGTAGGTATGTTTTAAAAAAATTGAGGGTAAAAATAATGACCCCTCTCGGACGCACCATTGGACCGGTAGAAGCTGATTAAATAAAACAAATATTCAAAAAATAAAAAAATTGTAGGGGACCGCCTTAAGAGTTAAAGATAGAGGGTTGGTGTGTTCAGAGAAAATGCTTGGGCTCAAATAATATTGTGGGTCGGTCATACACTTGACTGCTCTAGGGGTATTCTTAGGGCAGTTAAAGCGGTTGGAGCAAATTTAAAAAAATTGGATATAGGGTATTAGTTTGTTTCGAAAAAATATTTAGGCGTAAAAATTAATGGGGATCGGTCTTGCAAATGACCTCTCTATGACGCACCATTGGAGCAGTAAAAATTATTTTAAGATTGGAAAATTACAATAAATTTTTTTCAGGATTTTTTTTTTGTAAAGTACGTAAAAAAACAAAAATTTTGAAAAAATATGCAATTTGGACCAACTTTGAAGAAGTTATGAGTAAAAAAAGTTTGGGTAATGGAACAAACTACCAATTTTTAAAAATTAGATATCTTTTGAACGATTCGATATCTTTTGAACGCGTCATCAAAAATTTTCCACGAAGGAGTTTTCGAAGGGTACTAAAAACTGTTAACAAATTGGGAAAATCTAAAAAAACAATTATTCAAAGTATCCAATTTGACATGGAATGCCCCATATACTGCTTGGGCAATTGTATAAAAAACCGAAAAAAATTAACAATTTAAAAAAAAAACTGAAAAAATAATGACAGCAAACTGTTTATACAAAATTTCAAAATAATCTGCTAAGAAAATGTTTAAAAATATCTTTATAATTGTATAAAAAACGAAAAAAAAAAAAAACACTTTGAAAAAAAACTTAGAAAATTTTCTTGAAAAAAAAAGAATTATAGCAAATTATTTCTGTAAAATAACAAAATAGTCTGCTAAAAATATGTTCAAAAACGCACTAAAATGTCTGTTATTTTCTAAAACTGAATGACTGAGATTTAAGTAAAAATATTCTTTTCAGCAGAACAATCTCTTGAAGTTTGCTAACTCAAATTGAAAGTAGTTTTACAGATTTTTTGACAGAGTTTTTCCTTTGAGTTGTCAATTTTAAAACTTCGAAAAAATATAATGAATTGTGATCACATCTCGAATTGTGGCTTAAAAGTTACGTAATTTAGAGTAGAATTTCCAGATTTTTTTTTGTTAAATCAAAAGTTTCAAACATTTACAAAAAGTAAGTGATAATTACTTCAAATATTTTTTTAATTTTTTTTTTTCTAAAACTACATTTAAATACCAACAATGGGTTGTCCATCTTTTTATTTAGATATCGATATATTTACTCAGCAAATTTAATCGAACATTTAATTTCTTAATTATTTAAAAAAAAATCTCAATTTTGAAAAATAGATTACACAAAACTTAATTTTAAATACCCGGTGAAAAATGTGCATATATCAAGAAATCTTTTTTAAATTTCAACTCAGTGAAACTGAAATAAATGTTATAAAAAACCGGCAGTTTTTGGAATTAAGAAAAACTGTAAATGCAGTTGTGTAAACAAGACCTTGAACCATCACTGAGCAATGTTTAAGGATTACCCCACTTTATCCGTAAAAGTTACAGAGGGTTAAAGTTGAAAAATCGATAAAAATGGCTTGAAATAATCCATAGTTTTTACATTATTTCGCTTTTTTTTTTTAAGTTCTCCTTATATTTCAATCTTTTCCGGCATAACACAAAGTCAGTACATATAAGAGATTATTTTAATGTTGGTTTGATAGATGCTTCATCGCTTGGTAAGAAGTTATAAGACGGTTAAATTTTGAAACCAAAAATTAAGAGTTTTAAAATTTTCGAGGTTTTTTGATCAGGGATTTCGGCCCCCTCTATAAAATGAAAAAAGTTGAACTAGAGTTGGTAGCTGTTGTAATTCTTAACATTTTGGAATTAATCCCGTTAATGTGCCACGAATAGTTAAGGAGTTTCAGCAGATCAAAGTTCGCAAGAAAAAACGTAATTTTTTTAAAATACCAGTTTTTCGCGAGGCACATTCGCGGTTTCATTCGAAATTTGGTGGACTCTTGCGTAAACCGAGTTTTTTGTGAGTTTACATAAAAAAATCACTGGCGGGTTTATAAAAAATAAATTGCAAAAATTTTATGGCATTTTTGAAAATTGTGCGAAATTTGCAAATCTGTTTCCTATTTTTTTTAGTAGCAATTAATGCATCATGTTCATTTTAATACACCAAAAGACGTGCCTTAACGAGTAGAACTGATTTGCTTTTTGACTTTTTACTTTAAGCCATTCTGAGCGGAATGCGCGATGATTTTATCTAAACCTGTTTTGATCTGGCACATCCAAGGCTTTACATGAAATCGGATGAAATTTTTTTTAAATGAAAGCCCACTTGATGTGTCATCATAAAATCACAGGCGGGTTAAAAAATTTTGATGATTATAGATTTTTTGGACCATATTAAATTTTCTTGTTATAAAAAAGCATCACCGATTTTTTTTTAACTACTGGTACAATGATACGATTTTCCGTGATTTTCTTCAGTAATACCAACGCGTATTGCCTAAATATGTTATAAAAAATTGTGAAACTTTTCTTTTACCGCGAATTAATCGCGATTTTAGGTACTTAGATATTTTTTTTTTTAAATCGTTTGGTCATTAAAGGGTTAAATTTATATCATATATTTTAGAAGAAATGATATATCCTGGCATGTTTTAATAACGCATGCAACAAATGTGTAGAAAATAAAATCTTTAAAATATTTTTAAGATTTTTAAAACCGCTAAATCTTAAAACCGCCATAACTTTTGACCCCCTTGCGCGATTTAATTGACGCGAACGAATTTCTTATTCTTAAATAGCATCTAATATTTATGCCAACTTTCATCGATGTGCCATCAAAACAAAAATCACATCTTTTTTAACTCAAAATTTAAGTCTAAAACGGAACTCCTCATATGTATATTAGAGTGGCACTTAAAAATTAAATTTTCGAATTTCAAAAAGCGCGGGTCCGAATATTGTGTAATTGCGTCTAAAAATGATTGTGTAAAAATTTCAGGAAAATCGGATAACTTTAACCCGTGCCGCTTTGAGGTCAAAGTTTCGGGTTTTTGGGGAAAAAGGACGATGATTTGAAAAAAAAAAATAAAAAAAAGTTTTTATGAAATTAATTAAAATAATTTTTTTTTTATTTAGCTTTTACTCAAAACTACTTGGAAAAAATTATGTCAACTTTGTATGACATCATTAACCCGTTAAAAATTTTAAGCTAAAAATTACCATGAATTTAGGGGGGTACTTCAAATGAGTATTTTCGATTTTTTAAAAATTTTATTAAACAAAATTTTTAAATTCAAAATTTCTATACAAGTCACATATAAAAAACATCCTAAAGATTAAATATAAAAAAAATTGGGGATATACACCGACTCAATTTGTTTTTGGAGCCGTTTGAATTTTGTGGATTTCAAGGAAATTAGAATTTTGTGTAAATTTTTTTTTATGAAAATCGATTTTCGAATAAACTGACCAAATTTAAATTTTTTGTTGCTTCTTTTGATCAAATTAATTCAGTTTAAAACTTCTAACTTTATAAGACATCGTTAACCCATATTGGCAGGGGGCAAATGTGACCCAATCAGCAAATTTAAAGTTTGTTTCTAGAATTTTAAGAATTTTATTGTTTCAAAATCATTTTGGTGGTCTATTACATACTAATTTATAGTGTCCGACCGAATATTAGGCTTCGGCATTGGGCAAAGAGCAGCACTCGGCCAGTATTCGGCATCGGCTACATTTTTGGCCAAATATGGCCTTATACCGAATAATTATATAAAACTTGTACGAACGTGTTAAAAAATGTTTTTGTGGAAAAAACAAACACTAAAAAAAAGTCTTGCACTCAAAAAAAAATTTTTACTCAAAACAGGTTTCACACTCGAAAAAATGTGCACTCAAAAAAAATTATTTTTACAAAAATTAATAAAAAAAAATATTTACGGATTCGGTCAAAATATATTTAAATAGTAAAAACAAATAAAAAAGTTAAATTTGACCGAATCCATAAATGTTTTTTTTTAGTAATTTTTGTAAAAATAATTTTTTTTTAGTGCACATTTTTTCGAGTGTAAAACCTGTTTTGAGTAAAAAATTTTTTTTGAGTACAAGACTTTTTTTAGTGTTTGTTTTTCCACAAAAACATTTTTTAACACGTTCGTACAAGTTTTATATAATTATTCGGTATAAGGTCACATTTGGCCAAAAATGTAGCCGAAGCCGAATACTGGCCAAGTGCTGCTCTTTGGCCAATGCCGAAGCCAAATATTCGGTCGGACACTATAAATTAGTATGTAATAGACCACCAAAATGATTTTGAAACAATAAAATTCTTAAAATTCTAGAAACAAACTTTGAATTTGCTGCTTGGGTCACATTTGTCCCCTGCCAATATGGGTTAACGATATCTAATAAAGTTAGAAGTTTTTAACTGAATTAATTTGATCAAAAGAAGCAACAAAAAATTTAAATTTGGTCAGTTTATTCGAAAATCGATTTTCATAAAAAAAAATTTACACAAAATTCTAATTTCCTTGAAATCCACAAAAATCAAACGGCTCCAAAAACAAATTGAGTCGGTGTATATCCCCAATTTTTTTAATATTTAATCTTTAGGATGTTTTTTATATGTGACTTGTATAGAAATGTTGAATTTAAAAATTTTCTTTAATAATTTTTTTAAAAAATCGAAAATACTCATTTGAAGTACCCCCCTAAATTCATGGTAATTTTTAGCTTAAAATTTTTAACGGGTTAATGATGTCATACAAAGTTGACATAATTTTTTCCAAGTAGTTTTGAGTAAAAGCTAAATAAAAAAAATTTATTTTAATTAATTTCATAAAAACTTTTTTTTATTTTTTTTTTCAAATCATCGTCCTTTTTCCCCAAAAACCCGAAACTTTGACCTCAAAGCGGCACGGGTTAAAGTTATTTGATTTTCCTGAAATTTTTACACAATCATTTTTAGACGCAATTACGCAATATTCCGACCCGCGCTTTTTGAAATTCGAAAATTTAATTTTTAAGTGCCACTCTAATGTACATATATGCTCATATATTGTTACATGTATGTTCATATATGAATCATATATGAGCTTATATGGTGTATATGGAAGCATACATGTTGTCATATTTTTTAAAAATGGGCTCATATATGGAAATGTATGAACAAATAAATTGACATATATGTATAGTATCACTTAAATTGTTAAGCAACGTAAAAACACGTTTATGTGGCATTCACACTTGCTGTTTTGAAGTGTTCAAGAGTGAGATGTTTAAAAAAGTCTTTGTTCTGTGTTTATTACGTTTTTATTCTGTTACTGGTGTTTTGTTGAACAACTTGTTTAAGGTCGCAAATGTGAATGCCATATTACAGTGAAAGCGAAAAACGTTGTTCAATATTTTTTTAATTTTGTTCATAACTCCATCATATTATATCGGATAGTTCTGAAGACTTGGACATAGTTTCGGTTAATGAAGTGCATCATAACTAGCGATTCACATTTTGATAATTTAATGGGGGAGCCAAAAATATTTTTTAAATTACAAAATATGATGATAGTAGTATTTTTGAATTTTACTCGTAAAACTTGTATTTTTTAACGAAGAGAACTTAAATTTTATGGGAACATATATTTTTATATAATGCATCACAATCGATCAATAACTCGTTTTTAAAGAAGAGTGTTGCTACGTTGTTTCGAGTTTTAGTTGACGATATATTGATTCATATTCCTGACTAAGAAAGTTTTGATATATTCATATCGCCGCTGTTCCTAAAAATGGAGTCATGTGTTTTCGGGCAAGTTTTCAGGAGAGCAAAGAAAACGTTTATTTTCGTCCCTTCGCAATATTTTTTAAAAGTTTGTTTAATAAAAAATTCTTGTACCGATACGATATCCACATGCAACAAAAAAAGTATGAAATCTTTAACGGGTTTCTATGTAGTGGTGCAAAAATTTTCAAAAAACATACACATAACTCCTCTTTTAAGTGTTTTTTGAACAACTGCTTTTGTTTACAAAACCATTCTTACACAGAAAATAATATCGTATATTTTATTTTAATTAAAATTTTAATTGTTTTTTAATTTAATATTAATTAAACTTTTAATTAATATAATTAATTGTTTAATTAAATTTTTAACTTTATTTAAATTAATATTTTAATTGTTTTCAAATTTAATATTAATTAAGTATTTAATTTATATAATTAAATGTTTAATTAAATTTCTAGCTTTACTTATTTTTTTTGTTTTGTTTTCCGTGTGTGTGCGAGTGTGTGTTTTTCTCTTGCATTGTATTACATACAAAAAAAAAATACATAAGTATAAAAAGTTTGTTGAAAGTTTTTTTTTATTTTTCACATAGGTTTTTGAATTCTCATTTTGTTTATAGTTTTATGTGTATGTATATAAAAGGTTTATAATCAACTTTATAAAATCATCTCACTGACTATTGTGGTCATTCATAAAACCTAAAATATATTTATAGTAGGTTTATTTGACAGATATTGCAGGAACAATTGTCAAATAAACCTACAATAAGTCTGTTATAAGTATTATGAATAAGAGCCTATGTCTTTACGGCATAAATAAATTTGGTAAAGTTTGAAGAAATATATTTTTTTAAACTATTTTATTAAAAAATAATGTTTTTACAAATTATTTTTTTTAATATAATATTTTTAATTAATTTTTTTAATTTATACAATTAAAATTTTAATTATTTTTTTTTTAAATTTTAATTAAATTTTTTAATTTATAGTATTAAGTTTTTAATTAAATAAATATCCATTTATTTTTAATTAACGACATACAAATATTTTTAATTTATTTGCGCATTTTAGTGATTGGTCCGGATTCAATTAATTTTTTAATTAAATCTACGAATTTTTTAATTAAATATTTTTTTTATTTTTTTCTGTGTACTATAAATTTCTTTCGAGGGGAACGAATACAAAACAAAGTGTGTTCGTGGTTTGATTTAAAATGACGTATTTAAAATCCTTGAAATTTTGATATTTAAGTAGGGATGTGCGATTAATCGATTAATTAATCACTTCGATTAATCGAAATCCTGATTAATCAATTAATCGATTAATCATACTTTCTGATTAATCAGAACTATGATTAATCAAATAATTTAAATTTTGATTAATCAAAATTCATGATTAATTGATTAATCAGGAAGTTGAATATTCAAAACATAGAGAAACATAGAGGCGAAGGTGAAAGAAAAAACAATATTGCTATCTTTTTCTAATTTCTCACACGTACGTTGTCGATGTGAATTCACCACACAATACATGTTTACAAGTCGTACTTTGTCAACAAATACATTTAAGCAAGTTGTACTTTGACAACTCAATTTTTGACGCCTTCGCCTCTATGTTTCTCTATGATTCAAAATTTGAATAATTGAATATTTTGTTTTGTTTTTATTTTGTTTTGTTTTTATATTTCAAATTCTATGACTATTGAAAATTTTTCAGAAAATTTACTAAATTTTAGTCGAATAGACTTTAGGCGTTCTTTTCAGTTCACAATGCGGATATTATCACGGTCTCTTCACATTCAAAAAAACCCTAATCTAAAAAATTGGATGTGCCTCCCAATCATTTTAAATTAAAAAAAAATATTAATTTTGTTGTATTGCACAATGATCTCCGGGTCATGCACAATTCAACGCCAATTGGTGTCGATGTGCTGACACAGAGGACCATTTCAATTGACCACGTGTAGAAATTAACTTTGTTGTATTGTTAATGATCTCCAACTCATGTACAATACAACCAATTGGCGTCGAAGTGCTGGCAGAGAGAAGCATTTCTAGAGGGATGGAACATGGATGCGTATTATTGGGCGTCTTACATATGTACATACCAGAACCGCTATGTTTTTTTCAAAATGTTTTGAAGAGGTTTACAAATAAGCTTTATTTTGACCTTTAAAAAATATTGCACATTTTCTATTTCCATTAATTTGAATTGTAAAAACAGCGCAAAAGAACCAAATATAGCTGTTATTCAAGTCTCTTCAAAAAATGTTGAAATACACATAGCGGTTCTGGTTGGCACACCGACGATATGTACATATATTCATTTCTAGATTTGAGCATGGTTAGAGGCATATTATTAATAGATGGAGATTCTATCTTCCATGATAGATCTAAGTATGAACTTTCGTCATAAATTTTGGAAAATTTGGTTGAATATTTTGTTGGATTTTGGCATATTAAACTTCGTTCTGTTTATTAATTTATAAATTTTGTTTTCATTTTTAAATATTTTTTGTTTTGTTTGTCTTTGATTTTGTTTTGCCAACATTTTTAAAAATTGAATAAAATTATTCGTTTTCGATTAATCAAAATTCAAATTAGTTGATTAATCATAGTTCTGATTAATCAGAAAGTATGATTAATCGATTAATTGATTAATCAGGATTTCGATTAATCGAAGTGATTAATTAATCGATTAATCGCACATCCCTATATTTAAGAGCTCTTCATTAAACAGCGGACAACAAATTTCGTAAACAAGTGATGCTTTTCCGTTTTTTCTTGTAACTATTTTAGAGCTTTGACATTAATCGAAATCACTGAAAGATTATGTACTTTAAACACTAAAATTTTGTGACTTCAAATGATTTAGTTGCTTTCACAAGGTTTGATTACTCGCCTTTTAGTTTTAGGATTTAGATAACAGCATGAAAATATGCATAACTTTGGAAGTATTTTCCAAAAAATCTTTACAATTCATTCGAAATACTTGTAAGAAATGTATTACTTCCCAGTCTGCACAGTTTCGAGGCGACAATTTTTTCGAAGTTTTTTCGAGGCTTTTCCGCAAAAACGATTCGAAGTCGATATTATATACAGTCGATATTTTAACGTTTCTCGTACTCATATTTTTATTGAAAAACTAATCGATTTCGAAATGATTTCCAATCTACATTTTAGGAATTCTCGTATTTGTTGTTCCATAAAAAAATATTTATTTTCAATATAACATCGAGTTTTAATTTTATTAAATTTTACAAAAATTCCACAAACTTTACTTTTATTATTAAAAAAAATAATATCTAACACTAGAACAATAAAAAAAAAAAAATAAAAAAAAAAATCCGCAACCGGGGTTTGAACCAAGGCCAAAAATCTACAAATCATAAGCTGCCGAACCTACTAACCAACTAGGCCATACACAACTTTAAATTTGTTTGTACTAATATATAATTTGAAATGAAAATATTTTAAAATTGTGAGAAGTATGTCAAAACAAAATAAAATGAATATAAAAACAGGGTAATTCAAATAATAACAAAAATTATAAATTAAGGGCAATTCAAATAATAATAAAAAATTCAAATTTTAGTAAAAGTAATTTTAAAAAACTACTCTTATTATCAAACTTTGGCTGAAGGAGTAAGGCGTTCAACCAGTAAACTGGGAGTTCTGAGTTCAAATCTCAAGTGAGGCAGATAAAAATAGTAATTAGTAAAAATTAAATTTAAAGAATAAATAAATTAAATTAGTAAAAATTAGTTAATTGTAGTGCCTGCGGTCAGTACCGTAGTACCGGGAATACCGGTATTTCCGGTTCTCGGTATTCCCGGGAATAGGTACCGGTTTCCCGGTTCTTAATTCATTCCCGGTATTCCCGGGAATACCGGTATTCCCGGTTCCGGTTCTGACGGTATTCCCGGGACTACCGGTATGTATATTTTGTAATATTTTGCACAATTAAAATTTTTTCTTTGCTTTTACAAAAAAAATACAAAACTTGTGAAAACTAACATTTCCATTTTATTTTTTGAATTTAAGAAAAAATAGTTACATGTTTTTCAAATAATTTTACAAACACAACTAAATATTTCTGAAATACTGATTAAATAGTGTAATTTAAATACTTTATGGTATAGCAATTTTTTGTTTTTGAGAACCGGTACCAGGATCAGAACCGGGAATACCGGTATTCCCGGGAATATACCTAGAACCGGGAAACCGGTACCAGAACCGGGAATACCGAGAACCGGGAAATGGGGGGCACTAGTTAATTGTAAGTAAGTAGTAGTAAGTAATAAAATATTTTTTTTTAATTCTTACCGTTTTTAAAACAATTAACTAAATTATTAAAAAATAAATGTATCGAAATTCATGAAATTTTTCGATTAAAAATTGAAACGAATCCTGTACCAATACTCGATTCTATATCACCTTGCATGCCACATAGGAAAACACGCTTTATATCGACATTATATCGAACTCGATATCGATGAAAATCTTAGAGAAAACGATTCTTTTTCGAATCGATATCGACTCATTTTGCATACTGGGTTAAATAGTGGTCAATTTCGTCACACTCTATTACTCTTCCCAGTCTGCACAGTTTCGAGGCGACAATTTTTTCGAAGTTTTTTCGAGGCTTTTCCGCAATAACGATTCGAAGTCGATATTATATACAGTCGATATTTTAACGTTTCTCGAACTCATATTTTTATTGAAAAACTAATCGATTTCGAAATGATTTCCAATCTACATTTTAGGAATTCTCGTATTTGTTGTTCCATAAAAAAATATTTATTTTCAATATAACATCGAGTTTTAGTTTTATTAAATTTTACAAAAATTCCACAAATTTTACTTTTATTATTAAAAAAAAATAATATCTAACACTAGAACAATAAAAAAAAAATAAAAAAAAATCCGCGACCGGGGTTTGAACCAAGGCCAAAAATTTACAAATCATAAGCTGCCGAACCTGCTAACCAACTAGGCCATACACAACTTGAAATTTGTTTGTACTAATATATATTTTGAAATAAAAATATTTTCAAATTGCGAGAAGTATGTCAAAACAAAATAAAATGAATATAAAAACAGGGTAATTCAAATAATAATACAAATTATAATTTAAGGGCAATTCAAATAATAATAAAAAATTCAAATTTTAGTAAAAGTAATTTTAAAAAACTACTTTTATTATCAAACTTTGGCTGAAGGAGTAAGGCGTTCAACCAGTAAACTGGGAGTTCTGAGTTCAAATCTCAAGTGAGGCAGATAAAAATAGTAATTAGTAAAAATTAAATTTAAAGAATAAATAAATTAAATTAGTAAAAATTAGTTAATTGTAAGTAAGTAGTAGTAAGTAAAAATTTTTTTTTTAATTTTTACCGTTTTTAAAACAATTAACTAAATTATTAAAAAACAAATGTATCGAAATTCATGAAATTTTCGATTAAAAATCGAATCGAATCCTGTACCAATACTCGATTCTATATCACCTTGCATGCCACATAGGAAAACACGCTTTATATCGACATTATATCGAACTCGATATCGATGAAATTCTTCTAGAAAACGATTCTTTTTCGAATCGATATCGACTCATTTTGCATACTGGGTTTGATCAAAAAATGTTATCCTCCTTTTCGGATCTTTTTTAGTATGACGAACACAGCTACTTTTACTTACATTTGAACCACTCAAGATATCAAAAAACGGTTTGGCGAGTAAACTCATGCCCAATATGGGTTTTTAAAGATGCAATAAAAAATGTTCGAAAACTACACATGACTCCTTTTTAGGCGAAGAGACAAAATGTATGTTACTTAATACATTATTTATGCCAACTCTCAATTATATTGTAAAAGTTGATTGTTATGAAATTACAATTTCAAAAAATTCATTGAATCCTAATAAAATCAATTAGAATTCAAAAAAATTTAATTAAAATTCAAAAACATCATTTTTGTTCAGCTTTAAGTTATTTTATTTATTTTTTGCAAGTTTAAGTCATAGTCAATTTAAAGTTACGTGTATTTTTTTTAAATTTCGATGGATTTTGTGATCTTTTTTGAATTTTAATTGATATTTTTTAAAAATAATTGGAATTATATACAAATCACAATTGGTATTTTTGAACTTCAATATTTTTCTTAGTCGACATATTTGAAAAATAACATACGTGGATACATATATGTTTTCATATAAATTATATATGTCCATATATGTCATATATGAACATATGCCCTCAAATTACGTATATGGTCATATATGGACAATCATATATGAAGCATATATGATCATATATGCACATTTTTCACCGGGTATGTTTAAAAAGAGTGAAATAGAAGAGGGTCGTGCCCGAAATTGTGCCATTTAGCATGGAATGCCCCATACGAGTGATTTATATATATTGTTTATATATATAAATTACTTGTAAAATAAACGTAAAACTCTTTGTTAATTTTTTTTTTCAAAATTTCCATAGATTATTTTATGTTTCACTCTCTGTAATTAAGTGCTTTAAAATAATTGCAAAAAAATTATAAATTCATACGATTATATAAATTATTAAATACATACATGAATAATGAATTCTCAAATCAGATCATCGACAATAAATAACAACAGACATGAACTATATTACAGAGAGGACAAACTTTTGAATTTGCAATGCTTAAATTTACATAGTAAATAAAATATTTAAAAATAAAATAAAAATGGTACTTTATTTTTTGGTATCACCCAAAAAGTGAACAAGTTTTTTGTATATAACTTTTTTCAATATAATTGGGTTTTTCTTTAAAAGAATTTAGCGAAAATTTAATGAAAATATCGGTGACATGACATAATCCCCACGGACATAATCCCCATTTCCGTTATGGGGATTATGACCAAATTCATTTCGGTCATAATCCCCATAATAATAGTGGGGACTATGACCGAAAATTATTAGACATAATCCCAATAAAAAACGGACATATTTCCCAGATTTATGGGGATAATGACCACTTAACAAATGGCCATAATCCCCATTATGGGGATTATGTCTTCTATACTAGTTGGTCATAATCCCCAAAATTAAAAAAATTTTTTTTTTACTTAAAAGTTTTTCTGCGTAGCCGGCCTTCGGCCGGGCTTAGGGATTACAAACTCCATGCATTAAACCCACCCTCTCTGCAGAAAACGGGGATTATGACCAAAATTGCTTTGGACTTACTCCCCATAATGTGAATGGGGGTTATGACCGAAAAAAATTCGGTCGTAATCCCAACAAGGAAAGGACATAATCCCCATTGGGATTGTGACCGTTTTGGAAACGGTCATAGTCCCCACAACTATTATGGGGATTATGACCGTAATGAATTCGGTCATAATCCCCATTTCCGTTATGGGGGTAATGTCCGTGGGGATTATGTCCTGTCACCGAAAATATCTTTGGAATTCCTTTCATTTTATATTTATATATTATAATTTTTTTTTATTTTTTTAATTCATTTATTAATGCAATCTATCATAAGTTGATATTAATCATTACACGTGACTTAAAATTATTTGACTATGACGTGGTGATGATCCGGTGATCATCCCACAGATAACTTAAAACTAAAAAAAATAAAATATATATAAAATATATATAATAATATTATAATAAATAATAATCCAAATATAAATTAATAATCAAAATTATTTGTTCTATTAAAAAAAAAATATTTTTAGACTACTCTAGTACTGTATACAAATACTACATATGGCAATATTTTAAATGATATTTTTACATATTCACCGATAATATTACCAATAATTTATGGAAATCTATTAAATTCATCAATATCAAGATTAATTGTAATTAATTAATTGTGAAAGTTGAACGTAACAATCACAGTACCAGACTTTCATGAAAACAGTGATGTTTTGGAATGAAGAAACAATTTTAGAGCCAAGTCACAATTGGCACCACATTCCGTAACCACAAAATGTTTTCATACATTTTGTATGAAAAGCAAAAAATCGCTTTGTGGTCGACCACACTACCGCCACTATTCTATTTTTGTAGTGCTCTCACCACCCTCTCATTTTTCTCAAATTTGTATCAAGTAGCGTTGCCATATGTTCAACAAAATATGCTAATTTTTCCAATTGGAGTTAATATATTGTGTGTGTGTTGCACACAAGTATCATTGTATACCTGCTTTTATAGGATAGCAAAAGAAAAAAAATAGATGTGTGATTGATTTGAACGTCTTTTTCTTCATAAAATGTGTCCGGTCGTCTGTCGCTTAATTTTAATGTGTCGCTCTCTCTTTTGCAGTGGTTCGTCATCGGTGGTGCCAATTGTGACTGGGCTCTTAGTTTATGAACTATAATTCATAAATAGTTCATAGTTTTTTTAAATGGAATCACTCATTTTATCTTAGAAAGTCTTTCCTTAGTTTAGAAAAAAATATACTTATATTTTATAGTGTTGTCGCCAATATTCGTCACTATTCGGCATGTTTTTTTAATATTCGGTGAAATAACTATTCGTCAACAGTTTGCCGAATGTTTGGCAAACTTTAAATTTGTTAAAAAAGACACTTTTTACTACACTCAACAAAAAAAACCTTGTAAAGTTACCAAAAAATCTCGTGATTTTACGAGGCTATTATCGTAAAATAGGAGGTAGGTAAAATTCACGCAAAATTACGAGGATTTCCTCATAATTTTGGATGCGCCAAAAATTGGTAAAATAACCAATTTTATTGTTTAAAATATTGTTTTAAAACCGGAAAAATAAAAAAAAATGGTAAATTTACAAGAAAAAAATGGTAAACTTACAAGAAAAAATGGTAAATATGTTTTAAAAAAATAGTAAATTTAAAAACCAAAATGGTAAATTTACAAAAAAAAAATTATTTAACAACATAAATCCTCGTAATAAAATCATTTTTGTAAAATAACTGTTTTTTTTTTAAATTAACAAGACTCCTCGTAAAATTTTTTTCAAAATTTGGTTAAATTTTTTTTTTTAATATTTTTTAATAAAAAAAAAAATTATCCTGGACTTGGAATTTTTTTTTTTAAAAATAGAAAATTTACAAAAAAATGTTTTTTTTTTTTTTTTTGTTAAACAACATAAATCCTTGTATAACATAATTTTTGTAAAATAACCGTTTTTTTGTAAATCAACTAGAATTCTCGTAATAAAAACTTTGTTGTAAAATTACAGTTTTTTTTGTAAAATAACCTTTCAAAATGGTAGAATACAATTACGAAAATAAATTTGTAAAATTACCAATAAAACTGTAGTTCTCGTTTGAGCAAAGTACAAGATTTTTTGTTAAAAAACAAGGAAAATTGTTAAATATTGGTAGAACGGGATTACATTTTACCAGGCGTTTTATCAGTTTTTTTAGTGTAATCGTTGGATTTTTTTAGGCAATCTGCTTATTTCGTTTTTTCTACAAAAAAAACTTGAAATTCAAATTATTAAGGTAACAGAAAAAATAGTGTCAACAACAGCGTTGTTGTTTTTTAGTACAGTATTCTAGGACTTTTTTATTTTTTATATAGGAGGCATTCCACACCAAATATCCCGCTATAGAAAAACATGTGTACCATGGATGTCTGAGTATGTTGTATGATTAGCCCTTTATGGAACCAAAAAATTTAGTTTTTGGTTTTTCAATTTTTGAAAAACTGGGCAAAGGAGGCGTAATAATATATTAAAATAATGGCCAAATTTGTTTCGAGTTTTCGCTATTTTAAAAATGTATATTTTTTATGGGCTAGCGATTTAAAAGGTTTATTTGGAACAATTTTCAGAACCGGTTCTGACATTTTAATTTTTAAAAAAGTCAATTTGTCAAAAATCTGGTCCGATTTTTTTTTAATTTTTCTTTTTTTTTAAGTTTAGATGTTTGTCTATCCCTAAAAGAAGACATTTTTCGTATTTTTCGAGAAAATCGCATTTGAATATTTTTATTGGGTCAACACTGCGTATGCGTAACGAATATTTGCGAAACCAACGAATTTTCATTACTCATACGCGGTGTTGGCACAATCCATATGTTTGTGCAAGAGAATTACAGAATTTTTGTGAAGTGTTCAAATGCAATTTTCTTGAAAAATACGAAAAATGCCCCCCAGATTTTTTTGTATGGATAGTAGTGTTTTATTAAAAATGCCTGCAAATTTTGTACTCTTGCCCAAAACATTATGGGCGATTACTCAATGAAAAGATAGCTGCTAACTGCCGATTTAACGGAGCCTTATGTCAAGATTTGTATAAAAAAGTTAAATTTAACGGAGAGTGTATGTACTTGCCAAAGCAAAGTTTTTTTTAGAAAAATAATGTTATATTACTTTGCTATTCCATGCAAAACGAATTGAAATATCAGTCGAGGACCTCATTAAAAAACCAAATAAAAAACCAAAAGAGCTGTACATTAGCTTGTCCCGAAAAATGAAATTTAAGGTTATAGCAAAAAAAACGATGCTCTTTCAAGAGCTGATAATTGGAAAAATAATCAAAAAAAAAAAACAAATTGGAGTCTGTCTTTGCCTCCCTACAACCGGTTGAAGTTCGCAATCGTAGTGTATTTTGTCAAAAAAAAAATATTTTTTGTTTTAGCTGCAATTGATGTCAAAATTTGTATAATGTGAAGTATACTAAGGGAAAAATATCTGAGTGATGAAATTGAATCCACTTCCTTAATTTTGGTTGCAAAAACTAGTAAAATAAATAAATTTTTTCGATTTTTTTTCAAATTTTTTTTTAAGTGGCTTAAAATGATACTAAAAGGACATGAACGATATAAAGTACCCATTTGAACTTGATTGACTAACATCCGCGTCAATATGAAAATTTAAAGTTCAATATTGCAAAAACTTCGATTTTTTTTTTTTAAATGCTTTGGTGGACCAAAATTATTCCATGAAAGCTTTTTAAATATTTTTCCCTTGATTTACTAAACATTCCGCGAATTTTGATACCAATAGCGGTAAAAACAAAAAATATTTTTTTTTTACAGAATACACTACGATTGTGAACTTAACCGGTTGTAGGATGGCAAAGACAGACTCCAAATTTTGTTGCCTTATTTTTTTCCCATTATCAGCTCGGCAATACCCAACATTTGTTTCCTACTACCAAGCGAAATTCCAAAAAGAGGCCAATTTCGGGACAGGCTACTGTACATTTCATAAGTGAGTGCAAAAATAAGTGTTAAAATCAGGAACTTCTTCTGAGATAAAAAAAGTTGCATTTACTTAGCAAAAGTACAAAAACCCTGAAAAAATGCGGTTTTTCTTAGGTTGGTTTAGTTCTCCAATGGGGAACTTTTTTCCCCTTGGTCCGATTTTGCCCATTTCCAAACTTAACCTGATTAGGAATATAAGACATATTCGTGTTAAGCTTCGGAAGTCTAGCTCTTTTATTTTGGACTGCATCGTGTCCTCTACAGACGGACAGACGGACGGATGGACGGACGGACAGACATCGCTAGAATGTCTTAGAATCGATCACTGATCAATAAAATATATACTTTATGGGGTCCTAGACCGATATTTCGATGCGTTACACACTGAATGACAAAGTGAGTATACCCCCATACTGTGGTTGGAGGGTATAAAAAGTGTTTTTTTACATTTTGGAGAGTATAAAAGATTCGGCACCAAAAAATATAACACTCTCACTTGTTTTATGTACATTTGATAAATAAATGGAAAATTTTTATGCAAAAAGCTTAGACTTGGTGAAAAAGTACCCAGTCAGAAAAATACAATCGCAAAAGCGCTGTGAAAGCGTTGTGGACGGTTGTACAAGCGTTTCATTTACCATCTTCAAAGCGCTTTCAGATGATCCGAATGATAACATCGATCTACGCTAGGTTTAAAGCGTTTTAAAAAAGTGCTTTCAGAACGTTTTATTTAAAGTCATGAAAGCGCTTTAAAAACCAAAAGTAAAGCACTTATAAAGAGCTTAAATACAAAAATTAAAGATATTTTCCAGCGATTGAAATAAGAAAAAACATTACTTTAAAGGACTTCATATAAAGCAGATATTTTTTTTATTCGTTAATTGTAGATAGTTTTTTTATAAAAGTATTTTAGAAAAATAAAAAAAAAATAAAAATAAATTCAATGTAATAAAAAAAGTAAACTTAGTAAAGGTAAACTTCATAAAAAAAAGTAAACTAATTTATTTATAGGGACTTTCTTCCTCCCATTCTGTCCTTTACTGCAGCCAGCCAGCGGCTAATTTTTGTAAAAATGGTTTGTTCTGTTTCGCTTTCAAATTGCAAAACCAGATGGTCTGTAAACAAAGTAGAAAAAAGTACAAATCGATCTAAACAAACATGTGATAATAGTGGTTTTCACGTCATTTGCACCCGATTTCCATATTATGCAGATAAAATAAATTATTTTGTTACTTGTTGTGAGCGTCCCAGTTTTATTCAGTTGGAAACTGATATAAATTTTATTTTTTCACACGCACACATCCAAACAAGAGTTAAGAAGAAGACAAAACAATTTTCTTAACATCGTTTACTATCATTTTATTTTTTTACTTAATAAAAACATTTTTCTTATTTTGTTTAAATTAAAAACGTTTGCAAAAACTGCTTTAAAACCATTTAATTTTGAAACGAACATGTATTTTGTTAATAAAGTGCTTTCAAAACGCTTTTCGAAAACGCTCTCAAGGCGTTCGAATACAGCGTTTTGAGAATGCTTTTTTTTTGTTACAGTGCTTTCAGAACGATTTTCGAGAACGCTCGCAAAGCGTTCGAAAATAACGTTTTGAGAACGTTCTTTTTTTGTTACAGTGCTTTCAGAACGCTTTTTTTTTATAACCGTCGTCAATTTCTGCTTGGGTAGTTTTGCTAAAAAAATGATTTCTTTTCACGAAAAACAAAATTATGTTAAAAAAAATTTAATGAACCCAAAATTTTACGTGAAAAATAATTTTGATGAATTTTTTTGATGAAAAGAAAAATTTTTTTGATGTAAAAAAAAATTGATGAAAAAAAAAATTTTTTTGATGAGAAAAAAATTGGTAATAAAAAATTTGATACAAAAATTTTATAAAAAAAAACTTATAAAAAAAAATTGATGAAAAAAAATTATAAAAAAAAAATTTTTGATGAAAAAAAAAAAAATTTAATAAAAAAAAATTTTAATAAAAAAAAATTTTAATAAAAAAAAAAAATTTAATAAAAAAAAAATTGATGAAAAAAAAATTTGATGAGAAATTTTAGGTAAAAAAAAATTTTGATAAAAAAAAGTTTTTGATGAATTTTTTTGATGGAAAGAAAAATTTTGTGATGTAAAAAAAAATATGAAAAAAAAAATTTTTTAGTGAGAAAAAATGGATAGTAAAATATTTGATACAAAAATTTGATAAAAAGCCTGCGAATTTTGTACTCTTGCCCAAAACATTAAATCATGACAATGTTTTGCGGAAGATTTGGGTGTACTTGCCAAAGCAAAGTTTTTTTAGAAAAAATAATGTTATATTACTTTGCTTTTTCATGCAAAACGCATTGAAATATTAGTCGAGGATCCCATTAAAAACCCAAAAAAACTGTACATTTCGTAAGTGAGTGCAAAAATAAGTGCAAAAAAGTGTTTTACATTTTGGAGAGTATAAAAGATTCGGTACCAAAGAATATACCACTCTCACTTGTTTTATGTACATTTGATAAACAAATGGAAAATTTTTATGTGAAAAGCTTAGACTTGGTGAAAAAGTAGTTTTGGTTAAAAAAAAATATTTTTTTTTCACGAAAAACAAAATAAAAAAAAATTTAATGAACCCAAAATTTTAGGTGAAAAAAAAATTTGATGAAAAAAAGTTTTTGATGAAAGGAAAAATTTTTTGATGTAAAAAAAAAATTGATGAAAAAAGATGTGAAAAAAAAAATTTTTTGGTGAGAAAAAAATTGATAATAAAAAATTTGATAAAAAACAATTAATGAAAAAAATATGATAAAAAAAAAACTTGTGAAAAAAAAAAATTGATGAAAAAAAAAAATTAATGAAAAAAAAATGATGAAAAAACAAACAAATTGATGAAAATTTTTTTTTTCGTATTTTTCAAGAAAATTGCATTCGAACATTGGACTTTACAAAAATGCTGTAATTCTCTTGTACATATCGACGGCCCCATTCCATAACATGCTAAGTCGACATAACATGTTTTGCTGGGAGTAGCATTTCTAAATTCGTTTAGTATTGATCGGACTATCCTATCAAAAGTTATAAGCACAAATGTACTATGTATAATTTAAAAAGTTTTAAAAAAACTTCCTTTGTAAATGTTTTAAGGATACATAGCATGATATGTTTCGATTTTTTTTTTTTTTTGTTTTATGCTAAGTGTTCATTCTATTTTTGTTTTATGCTAAGTGTTCTTTCTTAGTAGTAAAAAAGAATTTCAATATTAATCTTTTTCCAAATTAAAACATGCTATCTGAACTTAGAATATCATTGCAAGTTACTTTAATCTACTACAAATTTATAAATTTTAAATAAATTCTATTACAATTGTGATTCGAACACAAAAGGTTTCAGGGTTCTATCTTATCTTATCCCGTTCCCGAGATATCGTCAAAAAACTTTGAAGGCGATTATCTCAAAACTAGCTTTTTAGACTTAGCATGTTTTAGAATAGAGCCGTCGATATGTATTGTGCCAACATCGCGTATGAGTAATGAAAATTCGTTGGTTTCGCAAATATTCATTACGCATACGCAGTGTTGACCCAATAAAATATTCAAATACGATTTTCTCGAAAAATACGATAAATGCCTTCTTTTGGTGGATAGACAAACATCTTAACTTAAAAAAAAAAAAAAAAGAAAAATTAAAAAAAATCTGAACGGATTTTTGACAAATTGACTTTTTTAAAAATTAAAATGTCAGAACCGGTTCTGAAAATTGTTCAAAATAAAACTTTTAAATCGCTAGCCCATAAAAAATATACGTTTTTAAAATAGTGGTGCATTTTGTTATAATTTAAAAAATATTTAATCAAGAAAACTCGACACAAATTTGACCATTTTTTTAATATTTTATCACGCCTCCTTTGCCCAGTTTTTCAAAAATTGAAAAACCAAAACTCAATTTTTTGGTTCCATATTGGGCTAATCATACAACATACTCAGACATCCATGGTACACATGTTTTTCTATAGTGGGATATTTGATGTGGAATGCCTCCTATGTAAAAAAAGTACTAGGATACCAGACTTAAAAACAACACATCAAACAAATTTGATGAAAAAAAAAAATTTTATGAAAAAAAAATTAATGAAAAAAAATTTTTTTTTTAGTTGAAAAATAATTATGTGACTTTTTATTTACCAGCTGGTGAAAAACGGTTTT
Source organism: Pegoplata infirma (assembly GCA_963921195.1). Classification (NCBI taxonomy): domain Eukaryota; kingdom Metazoa; phylum Arthropoda; class Insecta; order Diptera; family Anthomyiidae; genus Pegoplata; species Pegoplata infirma. The sequence continues at coordinate 172,418,777 of OY992539.1, forward strand.
ATTCACCACGAGGTGAATTATTATCCAATTTATAAACCCAAGTTATTAAAAGTTTTGGTTTTAAGAAAATGAAAATAGTACACTCATAAAAATATGTTAGTATTCCTTACAAAAAAGTCTGTTACCATTACTAATAAAGTTTTCAATTTGTGCCCGATAACTTTTTCAGTTACCATTACAAACTTTGGTTTTCAAAAATTAGTAATCTTTAAAATACTAAAAAAATAGTATTACAAAATTTTTCTGTACAATTTCTGTAAAATAAATTTTAAAACCCGGTGTTAAAAACTAATATTTTTTTTTTGTAAAAAAATTTAAATGCATATATTTTTTAAATGCCATATAGGTAAGTAAAAAATAGAAAAAAAAATAATTTTTAATTATAATTTCTTTTTTTCTAGAAAAAAATACGAAATTTACAAACTAAATTTGTAAAATTTACAAAAAAATATCAAAATTTTGTAGAATAATTTTTAAAAAATTAACTGAAAAAATTATTAAAAAATCAGTAAAAAATCAATAGTTTGTAACGCGAGTTTACAAAAAAGAACTACTAAAAAATAATTTTTTAGTAAGAATTAGTAAAAAAACTGTAAAGTTGGGTTACAAACCATTTTACAAACTTTTTTACTGACGTATTTTTTTGAGTGTACATAATTCTTGTTTTCTTGTTCGTTAATTCGTCACCTTATTATTGTTTTGCTCCATACGCCATTTTTGAAAAAAATGAGTTAGGAACGGAATATATATAATATAAATATCCTCTTTCTTATTCCGAAGTCCGTTTTTTAAAACATCTTTTCAAATTTGAGATATCCAGCATTTTCTAAGAAAAAACACACCATTTTGACGTTTTTTGAAAATTTGCGTTATAGAAAAGGCTCTAGATTATTTAAAAATTAACGGATCTTGCATATTTTTGGAATGAAGATTAATTATGTTGGTACTATTCTACGTACCAAATTTTAATACCGTAACTTCTAAACATTTCAAGTAATGTCATATTTGCCATTTAGGTTGTGTGGGAGGTAGGCGTGTCCATTGACCGATCATCCCCATTTTTAATACCATGCAACCTGACTATATAAGTATTCTAAATACCCAGTTTTGTCGATCTAGCTCTTTTTGTTTCATTGTTATTTTGTATGGCGTTGAGAACTCATTTGCTCCATATCACACAAAAGTCCCAAATGTGTAAGCAAAATTGAATATGGAGCATAATACCATAAAATCTTATTTTCTTAAAAGCTTTAAATCTTTTGATCTATTGTATGTAAAAGTCTGAAAACTAGAAGCTTTGTTAACAATATATGTAGCAATAAATGGTAAACATTAAAACAAAATCCATCGATTACTTTTCGAGAAAATTTGTGGTAAACCTATTTTATCGTTTTTCTCGAAGCCGAGTTGTTGGTGTATGGAGCAAAACAATAATAAGCTGACGAATTGTTAGCTTATATACAGTCAAACTGAGGTGGCGTCCTGCAACTTTCTTAAAATTAGACACCAGCATAAAAACATTATCATGTTAGAACAGTTTTATGAGAGATAAACAATTAATTAAAACATAAAAAATCAAAAAATAAAAGTCAAAAATCCTAAAATATAATAAAACAGCACAAAAAATATTACAACTTTTTTCTCCACAAAAAATAGCAAAAAATTGCTAAAAATCGCAAAAAAAATTAAAACTGCGTTATTTGAGCAAAAACTAATATAGTTGGCAGCACTTTTAACATTTTGTTCTGGAAATGTCAATTATAGGTTCAAAATTTTTTGACGGTCTTAGCAAAATTATCATTTACCGAAGCATATTTTTTGACTTTTAAAGTTTTTTCATGATATTTTCATACTTTTTACACTTGGTCAGTTTTCCTATGAATATATATTTACACTGTTCTTCCAAATAGAAAAAATACAAAAAATAGCAAATGTAATTACACCTGCATGTAAAAAAAAATATTAAAATTAAATTAAAATAAATGTTTTTATATGAATTGGTTTATTTTATACAGTTCCCGGATTTCCCGGGAAAAATTAAAAAAATTACCTGGAATTCCCGTCAGTGTTTTTCCGGGAATTCCCGGAAAATCCAACCCGGGAATTCCCAGACCCCAAACACTACCATCCACACAAAAATTTCAGAAACGCGTTTTTCGTTTTTGTTTTCCAGAAAATCGAATTTGAATTTTAAATTTCATAACAATTTTGTAATTTGCTTGTATTTTCTTGTTTTAACGTTGCGCATGAGTATTATTAATTGCATAAATATTACTTATACGCTCTGTTGAAACAAGAAAATACAAGCAAATTACTAAATTGTTATGAAATTTTAAATTCAAATGCGATTTTCTCGAAAAAAAAACGAAAAACGCGTTTCTGATTTTTTTTGTGTGGATGAACAACATCTAATCTTAAAAAAAAAATTAAAAAAAAAAAGTTGTCGGATTTTTAAAAATTTACTTTTTTAAAAAATTAAAAAATTCAGAACGGATTCTGAAAATATCCCATACAAAACTATATATGTACATTTTTAATACTATGGTGCATTTCGTTTTATTGTGATTAATATTTAATCGAGGCAACTCGCCACAAATTTGACCATTTTTCCAATATTTGACCACGTCTCCTAAGCCCAGCTTTGAAAAATTGAAAAACCAAATACGCAATTTTCTAAGTTCCATATAGGGCTATCCATACAACCTATTCAGAAGTTTACGGTACACTTGTTTTTTTTCGCATCACATTTGGTGTGGAATGCCTCATATGTATATGAAAAACTATAGCTACTAACAAAACAAGCCGTCATTTAAAATTCTACTGAATAATCTTCATTAATGATAACACCATAAATATGTCTATAACTAGAAGAAATAACAATTTACTTCTGCATTTTTAAACTTAAACCCTTTTATGAGGAGTTCACACTTTAACCCTATTCTCACGTACAGCTTAAAACCATTTGTGGCAACAATATTTTTAGCACTTTCTTTATTCTATTACAGTATATTGACAGAAAATGTTTCTAAAAATGGTTTTAGCTGTATGTGAGGACAGGGTACTACGGCCTGAAACAAGTTGTTCAACAAAAAACACCAGTAACAGAATAAAAATTTAATGGACACAGAACAAACTATTTTTTAAACATGTCGCCCTTGAACATACAAAAACAGCAAGTGTGAACCTCGCATTAACACGAATGATTTGGCCTTCTCTTAATCAGGGGCGCACAAGTGAGCTGATATCGCTTCCAAGAGGAGAGATTTCGACGGTGGTTTCTATAATTACCGGACACTGTCTTATAGGGAAGCACGCAGAGCGGTTAAATGTGCCGTCGAATGACTTTTGCCGAAGTTGCATGGACGAAGAGGAGTTTGAAACTATCGAACACTTTATTTGCCATTGCCCGGCACTTTCTGGTCAGAGACTTGCTTCACTGGGGTCTGGGGAGCTGTACGATCTTTCTGATTTGTCGGATGTCAAAATTCAACATCTAAGGAGTTTCATAAGAAGCTCAAACTGGTTTAACGACAGGGACTAGTAGGGAAACCTATTACGGTCCCGTGGTATCACAATGGACCTCAGAGTCTACGTGTGTAAAAAACGTCAGCAGCCACTTACAATCTAACCTAACCTGTGAACCTCGCATTAAGAAATCTTTGAATTTGTATTGTGCAGTATCGAAAGTGTAATGTTGACATCACTGATCTGTTAATCTGAGTATGAAATGTATGAAATGATTGTTGGCAAATGAAGTTATTGAATATTGTAAACCTATCAGCTTAAACATTTTATGACACATAAATGATCCATTGCAGTTCTTAGTACGCAATGCATTTTATTGATCACTACAAGTAGTTGTTTGTATCTTTATTTATATTCTAGTTATGTTCGTGACAAGAATCTTGTAAAATTAATTTGATGTTTTATTTTTAAAAAGAACTTCAAACATATGCGGGAGTCACGTACCACGGTCTAATGTATCGTTCTACACAAGCAGGTGACAATTAAATAAATGCAAAAGAACAAATAGATTGTAGGAGTTATTGCAAATGTGATGCGAATTTTATCAAACTCATTATATTAGACTTTAAACTAGAGATGGGCACATGAGTAGATTAGTGCTTGATTCACGCGTGATCACACGTGAGTGTGACTGAACTTAATTTTACTCACGTTGTTGTGAGTGAGTGTGAGTGGTGAAAAAAGTTGCATGAGTGAGTAATTTTCTTGATTTATTTTCTCTTCACAGTCCATTTTGTAAAAAAAATCAAAAAAAAAAAAAAAAATGTAAAATTTGTATAAACTTTAAATTTGTCTAAACTTTAAATTTGTCTAAACTTTAAATTTTGCTTAAAACTTTGTTAGATTTTAAGGCCTTTATTCATAATACCTAAAATGTACTTAAAGTAGGTTTATTTGACAAATACTCATGCAATATCAGTCAAATAAACCTACATTAGATTTAATTTACTCATTATTAGGGATGAGATTTCCATACAAATGCATGTTTTTTGTCGATAGTCTAAAAACGATATCGACCAATTATCTTTCCGAATCGAGAAATTTGCGTTAAAATGGCATCGATTTGTTTTTACATATTTTGGTGAAAAATTTTCACTGAAAATGCATAGTTTTGCATATTTTTCCGACTTTTAAGTGCATATCTTTGCATATTTTGGCATAAATTATCAAAAACATAAATTGAAATTTATATGTTACAAAAACTATTTTAAATTTTAAAAATTTGTTTTCAAAATAAGGAAAAAATTTTTTTTTTCTTTTTAATTTTTTTTATAGATCGTCTAAATTTCTAAAAAAATCATGCTTATATAAAGTTTTAAATGTTTCTATTTAAACCTGGCGTTATTTTTTGATTTTTAAGAAGCGTTTGCTGTTAAAACATTTTTGTTGCACACTTTTTACTTTTTAGCAGTGATTAAAAAACTAATGGGATATAAATAAAATAAAAAATAAAATAGTAAAATAACACCATTTTATTAGTTTTAGTTATTACAAAATTGTGTCAGCAATCAATTGCTAAAACTAATAAAATAACAACTATTGCTAACGAGAGTTTAAGCAAAAGCAATTCAATTGAATTGAAAAACTAAAACACACAAGCAAAAGCAAAAGTTTTTCAAATTAGTCTTTCAAATAAACCCAGCGAAAGACTAAAAGCAAAACATTTAGTTATTGAATGTTGATGTTTTGGTGTGACGTGTGTGCGTGCAATAACAAAAAAACAACATAGAAAGGAATTGTCCAAGAAATTAACAACAACAACGTTTTGAAGAAATATTCTACAGTTTTACAAAAACAAACATACTTGCGCTTGTTGTTGAAAATAAAAATAATTTAAGAAATGTAAGAAATCTTGTTAATAAATTAGGGTGTATCAATGATAATTTCCGAGTTTTTCTAAATGAATTTTCGAAATTTTTCCGAAATTATGTAATTTTTGTATATTTTAGTTTTTCTGAATAAAGCAAAAAAAAAAATTATTATTAAAAATTTTTATATGTTGCTTATTATTGCTTATTTTTTTATTTTTTAAATTTATAATTATAAATTTATTTTTAATCCATAAATTTGTATATAAATTGATAATAAAATATTGCGTCTGAATATGTGCGCCTAATTTTATTTTCAAACATATGTATTAAGCTTTCCTACCCTAACATTTATTAATTTCTTGTTATCTCTTCTGTTTTTTAACTCAGTTTTACAATGAGCAATAAAAGAGACACACAACGAATAACTAAAACGAAAGACTATTAGCTTTTCGTTAGCCATTGAATGACTTTTTCTTACGCTAGTTTAGCTTTTAATTTTTTAGTTTAAGCAAAAGCAAATAATCAATTGCTTTTGCTATGATTTTCAAAGACTTTTGCTAATGTGAGTTATAGTGAATGGAAAATAAATAAACTAAATCGTGTTTTTTAATCGCTGCTTTTTAGTGCATATTTTGAATTTTTTCGCGCATGTTTTAAGCGCATATTTTCGATTTTTTAGTGCATGAAAATCTCATCCCTACTCATTATGAATAGCCCAGTAAAAATTTGAATTTATAAAATTTTTGAGTGCGTGTTAACGTGAGTGCGTGTTAACGTGAGTGTGAGTCAACGTGAGTGTGAGTTGTGTTAGATTTGTGAGTCAAAACTTACCCACTCGCCCATCTCTACTTTAAACTATGAAGACTATCGCGGATTCAGTAATATTTATGGAGAATTTGAGGTCCCATTGAAAGACTAGAAGCATAAGATATAAAAATTCTTGCATTTGCAAATGAGTTAGTAAAGGGATTAGCAACTTTTTTAAACCTACCAACTACAGCGAAAAAAAAAACGGATTGGATCAGAGGGATATATTTTGCGATACATTCAAAATTGCATATTTGATGTGGTCTTTGGTATCCGATCGATAAAAAATTTTATTCAATAGGAATTGGTAGGCGAATCGCATTTTAAAAGTTTCTTCCCCTTTCGATAAATGTTTACAAATGCATTTTTTAAGCATTAGTAACAAAATTGTATTATTCATATTATTATATCAACGCCCACAAAAAGGGGCGGGGCGAGACAAATTGCATTTATTAATCCGCTTGGTGTAGGACATAAAAATTTGTCATTTGCTTAACAAAAGTACAAACTGGTAAAACATCAAGGGAAAAGAAATAGTCAATTTTGTTTCCAAAATTTGACAAAAAAAAATCCCGAAATACCGGGAATGCATTTTTTTGCAGTGACAATGATTAGGCCAACAAATCGGTGGAAATCTTAACTGTGGGAGGAGTGAAGCGAATGTCAATGTGCAATACAGGGCAAATGACCTAAATGACACTTTTTTTTGGTTTCTATTAAGTTTAAATTCTTAAATTCAATATCAAGCGGTATAATTTACTACAAATTAAAATGAAAAGAAAACAGAATTTTTATTCCACTGTTTAATGCACAAATCTACTATACATTCACACATAGCAGAAAAGTACTAATTGTACATTATATATTTTAAAAATTGGAAAATATTGGCCGACATAAATTTAACTTTAATGTTCGCCATTAAAATCACAAACAAAGAATCTTTAAACACAATTTCATTATGCATTCAATACAAGTATTTTAACTGGTCTGTCACAAAGTCGCGAGGACTATCTCTAGCACTTATTCCAGAGAAAATATCTACAGATTCGAAAATTTGCCTTGTATACCTTAAGTCATTTCTCAACCTCGGATACATCACTTGTGATATGTCACTAAGTGATGTATCATTGGCTAAGCAAATGAATCATTTTTATGTTTGAAAAAGTCATACAGTTGGGTCCAGGGGACAAAAAAGTGTAACTTGTTTCAGTCCGCCAACTTTTGTTAGCGTGGTTAAACAAAATTTTTAAAATAATGATAAATATATAAAACAATAGTGCAAAAAGCATAATATATGAGTTAGTAAACAAATATTGCGAGGGGAAAGGTGTATCCCACCGCCTCCGCCAAACCCCTTTCCTTCCAAAAAAAGACAACCCTTCCACTTTTTTTTTTATATTTTTTGGATTTGATGCGCTTTTAGACACTTAGCAAGGACAAAACGTTTACTGTGGTTATTATTTTGTTCGCTGGAAGAGTTCTGTTATTGTGATAAGCGAACATATAAAGTACTTGGCCAGCCCTCTATCGCCTTTATTTTTCAGCCTGGGTTGCTTCTTCTACAAAATTTTCCAAATTTATTTAACTCAAAGTTAACAGTAAAACGACTTTTCGTAAAAGAGAATAAAAATATACCAATAGTTCGATTGAATATGGGACATAAGGGGAAACTACAATACCTTTATATTAGGGTGGATCGAATTTGGCTTTTTGGCGAATTTCGTTCCGGCTCACCGACAGATGTGTTGGAATAGACCTAAAAACAATGTGGTTAAATTTTCATGCAGATCGGTGGTCATCTTCCGCTGCCAAAATGACGTTGAAAATCCGCGATTTCCTAAAAAATAGTATTTATTTCAAAAAATTGCCAAAATTACAAAAATCACTTAATCTTCTTTTTTATTTCAGTCAATCTTTTCAATTCGATCATATTTTCTTAGAAAAAAATTTCAGCTTAATAGGACATTGTTAACCCCTCTAAAACGGTTGCCGAAAATGACCCATTCATTTTGCCCTAAACTCAAAACCACCAAATTTAAAAAAGAATTTTTTTTTTGATTTTAAGTTGCACAATCTAAAGTTTTTATTGCATTTATTTCAAGTATATATAAGTTCGTTTGACAAAAAATTTTTTTGAAAAATACGAGAATCTTAAACAGCGCGTGTAACGGTCTGTTTCCAGGACATTTTGGGAAAATTGCACTTTTTTTTTAAAACTCAACATTTTTAGTTAAAAACTTTTCATTTTACACTAGATTTATTATAAATTATAAAACTTAATATAGAAATGTTTGATTTTAAGAAATTCTTTAACCCTAAACAACTTTGGGCCCTAAATGACCCATGATGAACAAATGCATCTAGCAATAAACCGCTTTTGGCGGGCGACTAACCATTGGGAACATATTTTTTCCATTAAAACTGGAAGCGTGAGTAAAGATGGGAGCGTGAGTGGAGATGAGAGCGTGAGTGAATTTGAGCAACTCACGCTTACGAAGAAAAAAAAATTTCGCGCAGGAAATTTTTTAAGTTTGCATACATTTTACGCAGGATTACATGAGTGTCACATGTTAATCTCACTCAAGCTGAATTTTGGCGTGTTTCATTTTTCCGTCACCATAAAAATCATGCAAACTCTCGAAATTTTACTCACGCTTAACAGTGCAATTTTAAAAATAATATTTTTAATGCAAATGAAACAAAAAGTTTAAATATCATTCAAATAGTATCCCGCTTAAATGCACCCACCCTTAAAGCATTTTTCGTACCCACCATTAACCATTTATTTATATCTGACAAAAAAAGTAATTCACATTTAAATAAGAATATAGCTGGATAATTTCAATAGACTATTTACTTGCTATATTCTGGCATTTAAGGGGATAATGCTTTCGGGGTGGGAGCATTGAAATGGGAAATAATATTTGAACTTGTTTAAAAAAAAATATGTGGATCACTTTTTTATTTTGCATTAAAAATATAATTTGTACAAATGCACACGTGACACAAATTTCACGTGATTCACTCGTAAGCGTGAGTGAAATTTCGAGAGATTGCATGATTTTTTATGGTGACAGAAAAATAAAACATGTCAAAATATAGTTATGTTGAGTTTTCGTAAGCGTGATTATAGCGTGAACGAGTTTAATATGTTGCAATCACGTGATCCTGCGTAAAATGTATGCAAACTTAAAAAATTTCCTGCGCGAAATTTTTTTTCTTCGTAAGCGTGAGTTGCTCAAATTCACTCACGCTCTCATCTCCACTCACGCTCCCATCTTTACTCACGCTTCCATTTTTAATGGAAAAAATATGTTCCCAATGGTTAGTCGCCCGCCAAAAGCGGTTTATTGCTAGATGCATTTGTTCATCATGGGTCATTTCGGGCCCAAAGTTGTTTAGGGTTAAAGAATTTCTTAAAATCAAACATTTCTATATTAAGTTTTATAATTTATAATAAATCTAGTGTAAAATGAAAAGTTTTTAACTAAAAATGTTGAGTTTTAAAAAAAAAGTGCAATTTTCCCAAAATGTCCTGGAAACAGACCGTTACACGCGCTGTTTAAGAATCTCGTATTTTTTCAAAAAAATTTTTTGTCAAACGAACTTATATATACTTGAAATAAATGCAATAAAAACTTTAGATTGTGCAACTTAAAATCAAAAAAAAAATTCTTTTTTAAATTTGGTGGTTTTGAGTTTAGGGCAAAATGAATGGGTCATTTTCGGCAACCGTTTTAGAGGGCTTAACAATGTCCTATTAAGCTGAAATTTTTTTCTAAGAAAATATGATCGAATTGAAAAGATTGACTGAAATAAAAAAGAAGATTAAGTAATTTTTGTAATTTTGGCAATTTTTTGAAATAAATACTATTTTTTAAGAAATCGCGGATTTTCAACGTCATTTCGGCAGCGGAAGATGACCACCGATCTGCATGAAAATTTAACTACATTGTTTTTAGGTCTATTCCAACACATCTGTCGGTGAGCCGGAACGATATTCGCCCAAAAGCCAAATTCGATCCACCCTACTTTATATCCCATTTAGAAATTTTATTCTGAGACCATAGACAAATTATACTTTTGCGCTTTATACCAGATCAGTATTCCACTTAATGGCTGCTGTGCAGGCTTTCAAAATCGTCATTTTTCGCATTTTCAACCACGAATAACTAAAAATCTGGACGTGATGGAAAAATTTGGAGAACAGATTTGGAATCAGTAGATCAAAGTCTACTAAAATTGATACCCAGAATTCAAACCGGAAAATGAGTGTTGAGCGGTGTTATTTAAACAGTAGAAGTGTTGACATTGTTGCAAAGAATCAATAACAAGTTATTAAAAAATTTCAAACTGGGATGTAGTGTGTGCGTCGAAAACTAAAAATGATTTTTTAATGATAACACAAAAGAAAATTCTACAATTTTCTTTTGGTGGGAAATTCCCATGGTTTCAATCGTTATTAAATGTTTTTTTTTTTTAAACTGACATACATACTTTAAAAAAAAAAGAAAACAGAAAAAATTAAAACAATCACACAACTTTTATGAGGCAATAACTTACGCACAATCTGCAAAAAGTTTTTATTTCGCTTTTTCTGAGTTTTTATTAAACATTAAGTACACTCGTAAAATGTCTGCAAGTAAAATCGTTAGTTATATACAATTTAAAAAGAAAAAATAAAAACGGGGAAATTAACTAAATTGGAGAAAAATGGAAATGATTTTTTCTTTCGTTAGAAAAATTTAACTAAATTTTAAGAAAAATTCAAAACTTTTCCTAATTTTCTTTCTCAAATTTTAGCTTTGTCTTTCTTTTTTTTTGTGAGTGCAGAATTATCATTAACTGATCCAAGCAAACCTTAAGTGCAGTTGTTTAGATCTCCTTTTATTCATGTATGAAATTTTTTCCAGTATGTTTCATATTCATATTAAAAATTTTCATTTTAAAATTTCTATGTCCTCTTTTTTCAAAAGTTTCATTTAACTGGCTAATTTTATCTGACACAAATAAATTATGTGGGGCAATCGAACAATTAATATACAATTAAATTGGACCTTCAATGTAGTATGAAAAAGTTAAAAACTCATCTGTTTTAAAATCGGAGGTCAATTTTGTTAAAATAAATAAAAATTTGACAAAAATATAAACTCGATCCGTTAAAAATTTGCCGTGCCTCACACACCGTCAGGTTAGGCTAGGGTGGCGGTGTACGATTTACACCTCGCACACACAGAAAATAGATTCAGTTGTTGCAACTGAATTGTTTGCCAACTGAATTTTTGCGGTTGCACCAACTATCACAATATTCAGTTGCCTCTACTGCCAATTCAGTTGTCTCTACCGGTAAATATCTATCATAAGAACCGAATATTTTTATGTTAAAATTGACATTGGTTAGAGTGATCGAATTTTAAAAAGCGTTATATAGTTGTACCAATCAATATTTTTTTAAACTGTTTCTTTTGAAATAAAAATTTTTAATATTTTTTTCAAGCAATTTTACTAATTTATTTGATTGTAAAAAATTTATAATTTAAAAAGTGAAATAAATACTAAATACATACAATAGAAAAAATAAATTAAAACTGATAATTCTGATAGAAAAAATTTAACATCTAACAATAAGAATTTTTCTAAAAAAAATGTCTCAGAATCTGCGAGACTTTCTAGAGCAAAAATAACTCGAAGTCAAAATATATATGTATATCTCTTAAGAAAACATATCAATGAAAAAATCAAAAATATATCTCAGACTTCTAGAATTATTTTATGGAAACATATATCAGAATCCTAGGATTTTTTAAAGGAAAAAAAGGAAAAGTATCAAATTCTAAAATTTTTCCTATACAAGGTTCTGAAAAATTTTTCCTACAGAAAAAAAAAAATTGAGTAATTTTTCCTATAGAAAATGTCTCCGAATTGTTTTGGATGAACCGTTCTTAATTTCAATATTCTGCCATTTGCAAACCTTAAATTTGTTACCACTCTCTGGACACTTTGGAATCTAAGGATTTCGAGGAAACTGTACCAAAGTTTTTTATAGTTGGCTCAAAAAACAATTTTATTTTCGACTTCTGGGTAAAATATCATCTTTAACATCTGCATTAAAGTTGCGTGTGCAAATTCCTAAAATAAGATTTATTGATTTAAATTGATTGTATTTCGGCAGTGGTATCAACTTACCGTCAACATTTGTAACGTTTTTTACGAAATTTTACATGAATTTTATTTAAAAATTTTAAAAACGTCTGAACACAATAACATTTTTGTTTTAAATGATTACTATTTTTATTTTTTTTTTTTACGTAAAACGTTTTGTAATTGAAATGAAATCCTAACGACCAATTGTTAGTTAAGAATACCAATACAAATTTATAATTTAGTAAAATTTTTCAAAAATAAAAAATTATTGAAAAATTGGTTAAGTTAACCAACATTTTCAGTTGTGGATACTATTTCCTAATGTTTTTGGAATTTATTAATTTAAACAAATGATTATTGGTCGAGAGGGAACATAAGGACTAAATGAAACGGTTGCACTTACTAAATATTTTTCAAAAACTTTATTAGTTTTTAGTTTGGGTATATTAACCAAAATATTAGTTGTTGATACATCCATTCGGTCACGATTGAAAATTAATTATTACTGCTGTTATTTATTTGGTATGGTGATAAAAAATTTACAATAACAACTAAAAATGTATAAGATTTATCAAGATTCCGTTTTCATAATGGAATTCCAACTAAACACTTCTCTGTGTGCATAGACCATTTGGTCCATAGCGATACCACAAAACTTTTTATTTTTTTTTTATTTTTCGCTAGCGGCGCAAGTTAAACACGGTCAAAGTCATTGAGAATCTCTTTAATATTCTAAGATCCATTCGCGTTATATCCCCCAAAGTATTAAAGCTTATCTGATCAGTAATAGTTCGGCGACTTCTTGCCACGGCTGGACAGTGACAAAGTATGTGTTCTATCGTTTCATCCACTCCTGGTGAGCCGCATCTTTTACAACTGGCGTCTGGAATTAGTCTAATATTCTTAGCATGAATGCCGATGAGACAGTGACCAGTTCCCAGTTGGAAAATGTGTCACTGAGGAAATTTCCACAGTGATTCCTTGAGGAAATGTCTTCAGGTTCCGAGAAATCATAGGTAATCCTTGATGACATGTCCTAACATTGTCAGCACTGAATGTTTGCTTCAAGAGTGTGGACAATTCCTCTAAGACGTCTAAAAGGAAATGTCTTCAGAATAGCAGTATATTAAATTAGAATTTTAAATCTGGGCAATTCTTCAATTTCCAAGAAAAAGATGGCAATATTATCGATTTATTTAAAATACCCAGCAAACAAGCAGACTCATTTAAGACTCCAAAATGGGCTCAAAAAATATAACAGAAATTTCAAATTATTGTATGAAAGTGGTTCATCCAAAAGAGCCCTCATTTTAGATTCAAAAATGACTCCAAAAAAAGATTCAAAAAGGGGAAATTTTTTTCATACTTTGGAGTCTGTTTGGAGTCATTTTGGACTCTTTTTAAAAAGTGTGGTTTCTGGGTGCTATTTTTGCTGTTTTTTTTTTTGTTATATAAAAGAAAAAATGCGTACATCTTGAGATCAGATCTGTTTATTTAAAAATCGTTTTAATGGTTCAGAACACTTCTAAATTAAAACAAAATACAATATACATACATACATACATACATACATACATACATACATACATACATACATACATACATACATACATACATACATACATACATACATACATACATACATACATACATACATACATACATACATACATACATACATACATACATACATACATACATACATACATACATACATACATACATACATACATACATACATACATACATACATACATACATACATACATACATACATACATACATACATACATACATACATACATACATACATACATACATACATACATACATACATACATACATACATACATACATACATACATACATACATACATACATACATACATACATACATACATACATACATACATACATACATACATACATACATACATACATACATACATACATACATACATACATACATACATACATACATACATACATACATACATACATACATACATACATACATACATACATACATACATACATACATACATACATACATACATACATACATACATACATACATACATACATACATACATACATACATACATACATACATACATACATACATACATACATACATACATACATACATACATACATACATACATACATACATACATACATACATACATACATACATACATACATACATACATACATACATACATACATACATACATACATACATACATACATACATACATACATACATACATACATACATACATACATACATACATACATACATACATACATACATACATACATACATACATACATACATACATACATACATACATACATACATACATACATACATACATACATACATACATACATACATACATACATACATACATACATACATACATACATACATACATACATACATACATACATACATACATACATACATACATACATACATACATACATACATACATACATACATACATACATACATACATACATACATACATACATACATACATACATACATACATACATACATACATACACAAATGCAAAAATATAAAAATTACAACAAATTTCTTCTTTTCTCTTCTCTGCACAACAATCCTTTGGCGGTCCCACGTTCTTCGATCTTGAAACATGTATTCATTAGAAACATTCTCCTTTTTTTGTGGTTTTTATGTACATAAAGCGTCGTTATAGAAAATTATTTTCTGACTTTATTTTGATAGAAAAAAAATATTTGTTGACTCCAAAAGCAATAATTTTTTTGAGTCTTTTTGGATGGCTCAAAAAATATTACAATTTTAAATCTTTTAGGAGTCAATTTGAAATATTTTTTTTACGAAACAATTTTCTTCATGTTTTAGGTTCCTTTTGGACTCCAAACAGATGGTTTTATATTGAATCCAAAAATTGAGTGTTTTTGGAAAACAAATTTGAAAACTCAAATAAAATGTTTAATTTTTGAATCTTTTTTGACTCCAAAAAATGAGGGTTCCAAAAATATTTATTATTAAGATTCATTTAGGAGTCTTTCATTTTGAGCACTCCGAGTTTTGTTAGCTGGGTAAAATCAAAATCTAACAAGTACAATAAAAGTAATAAATAGACAAACAATTTTCAAAATAAAGTTTGGAACAAGTAGTTAGGTGTGGGACTAATAAACTGGAGGTTCCAGGTTCAAATCCAGTTGGGACTAAAAAAGGCGAAAAGTTTTTCTAAATATGAGAAAGATAATTTATAAAGGAAAATGGATAAAAGTAAAAACTAAAGGAAATACGAAAACTTTTTTGTATTTTCGCATGACCTACGTCAGACATTTCCCCAAAGAAATCTTAGGTGACATGTCCCCAGAAGGTCAGCCCTGACTACTGCTGACTTTGAGTGAGGACATTTTGAAAATTTGTATGAAACTGTCCTCAACCCAGTACATAGAGATGTCTTGTGGATGTCAGCAGTGACTCTGACATGTCACCGCTCCGTCACTGAGGATGGCTCGAAGACGTTGCCAACTGCCCAGTTGGAAAATGTGTCACTGAGGAAATTTCCACAGTGATTCCTTGAGGAAATGTCTTCAGGTTCTGGAAATGGAATAGTAATATATAAGCTTAATGGGGTCCTCGAACAATATTTCAATTCGTGTTGTTTATTCTAAAAAAAAAAAATTGATTTGCCAAGTACACCCAAATCTTTATCAAAACATTATAATGATTTAATGTTTTGGGCAAGAGTACAAAGTCGCAGGCATTTTTTATCCTTATCTACACGCAAAGAAAAATGCTTCATCATATTGAAGATACGGTTTCATCCCTTGCTGTCATCAATTTTGATGACAAATTTCGTCATATTTATGAAGATTTTCCTCAATATGATGAAACATGTCATCGAAATTGAAAAAACAAGTGATGACTCATTTCATCATGCCATCAATATGCGTTTCAATTGTCTTTTTTTGTAAATAATAAAATTAATATTAAAATAAATAAAAATATTAAATAAATATATTAAAAAAATATAAAAAGTAAAAAAAAAACAATAAAAAAAAAAAAATTAAAAAAAAAATCAAGCCCCGGCTGGTACTTGAACCCACGCTCCCCAAGTTGCAGTGTTTGTTGTCGACGCCTTAGCTAGTTCAGTCAACTATAGAATAGACACCACTACTTAGTTAGATAACGTTTTCTAATATGTATATTAGAGTTCGTTTGGTGACTATGCCACTTTATCTGCTTATCGGATATCATAATTTTTTTAAAAGATTTAGGGGAGCTAAAAAGAATGCCGGTATTTTTTTGGAAAAATGTTCACTCCTTGGGGTGGTTCAAGGCATTTGAAATCGCGGATTTTGAGCTAATTTTTCTGCAGAGAAAAAACGGCTGAATATATTGCAAATCGGATTTCACCAGTCGATTCTACAGCAAAAATTAATACAACAGCAATTTTTTGAACTCTTAAAAAAAGTTCCAATAACCCACAGCAGAGGGCGGAAAAATCGATTTTTTTAAAAAAATTTAAATTATTTTTTTAATAATGCACGATGAAGAGGCAGTTTTTGCTAAGAAAATTGGTACAAAAAGCACCTTTCTGTCACAACCCATTAAAAAGTTATAAGGCTTCAAAGTTTTTTTTCTAATGGTAAAATTATAAAACACTGACCGAAATTTGAAAATTTTTTGGATGGGTCAGCGGTCTGGACACTTGTTTTCGATTTTCCCCTCAATGCTGATTCCAAAATGATCCGTAACGTCAGGTTTTTGAAATAATTGAGGTCAAAGTTCAGAAAAAACGCATTTTTGTGCATTATTGAGAGAATTTTTTTGTGATGTTTTTGGATGATATTCTGGGATCATAAAACTTGTTTTCGATTAACATTTCGCTGCTGATTCTGAATCTAGTTTTCAAATTTTTCTATCACGTCATGTTTTCGAGAAAATTGAGGTCAAAGTTCTCCAAAAACGTGTTTTTGCCCATTTTTGAGAGCTTATAACTTTTTAACGGGTTGTGATAGAACGGAAAATTTGGTACCATTTTGTTAAGCTAACAATGCCCTATAATTGTGCGTATTTAAAAAATAAATTTTAAAAGAAAATGGAAAAACCTTATATTTCCGCCCTCTGTGGTGGGTTTTTGGAACTTTTTTAAGTGTTTGAAAAAAGACTATTGTATTATTTTTTGCTGTAGAATCGATTGGCGAAATCAGATTTGCAATATATTCAGCCGTTTTTTCTCTGCAGAAAAATCAGCTCAAAATCCGCGATTTCAAATGCTTTGAACCACCCCAAGGAGTGAAAATTTTTCCAAAAAAATACCGCCATTCTTTTTAGCTCCCCTAAATCCTTTAAAAAAATTATGATATCCGCAGATCAAATTTTCAAAATTAACTCTAATGTATATGTGAAGACTCAAAATTTGTTATATACAATGTATCATATACATGTTTTTAAACGTTTGTTTATGGGAATTTATGAATGTACAATATGCCTCTCTTTCCCTCTCACAGCTTTTAGCAAAGCATAGTTATACACAAACTTTTAGCGTTATTATTAGCATACAACAAACAAAAGGGCTTTTTAGTGCGATCATGTATTGTTATGCTGTAGGTCAGAGGCTAGAGGCTAAGCCCAACGAACAAGAGGTCCGGCGTTCAAACCTTGGTGGATACGAAAAAAAAGATATAAGTTTTTCAAAATAGAAAATAGCAAACAATTGTAAGTAAATAAAAATAAATAAAATAAAATCAAAAAACAAAAAAAAAATTAAATAATTTTTTTTTCTTATTTGTCAAATAAAAAATGTTATTGATGACACTGCTTCATCATATTGATGACATGTTACATTGGACGAAAAATTATGTAACATTTCATCATATTGATGTTACTTTTCATATGAAGAAGCTTTTTCTCTGAGTGTAACAAAAAACTCGTCTCCGATTTTGAAAAATCGAAAATCAAAAAATAACGTTTACCTTAATTAACTTAAACCGAAATAAAATTCAGTTAAAAAATATAGGCCCTTACCACAAGAAAACAAAAAGTCTATTTTAACAAAAGTTTTATTTTAAATTTCAAATTTTCAATACATTTTTTGAAAGTCGATTTTAAAAACAAAAACAATTTGTATGGAAATAAAATTAAAAGCTGATTTTAAATATATTTTATTTTTCTATGGTAAGGCTGATAAAGTCCAACAATATAAGACAAGTAGAAAAGTTTAATTCGACTTGGGCGAATCCATGAATTTCCTCCACAATGCTCTTTTGAAGTAATAGTAAATTTTCTAACGTAAAAAAAAAATAATTTTAACCAGAAATATTTATGCCCCGATGTGTGTTTATGTACAAATTTTGTGGTCACTCATTTCGACCGATAAAGCGAATCGCACAGTTAATCTTGAGTAAAAACTTTTTTTTAGAAATTTTTGAAAAAAGTGGCTAAATTTTTTTTTAATCGAAAATTTTTTCCAGTGTAAAATTTTTTTTCAAATGTAATTTTTTTAGTGAAAAAATATTTTTTAATGACAAAAATACTTTGTAAAATATTATTCTGACTTACCTCTAGGAGGCACTAAGTTATCAGAAGGAGCTGATTTCCTAAAAAATATAAGAAAATAAATAATATGTATGGGGACCAACTTAAGGGTTAAAAATATAGGGTACTTAAGTTCTAAAAAAATGTTGGGGTTAAAAAAATTTAATGTTTGTCATAATCTTTTAGGGGAACTCCTGGGACAATTAGAATGGTGGAAGAACATTTTTCAGAAATACCATTTTTGTACGGGAGTTCGCATAAGTAGTGGAAAAAGGGTGTAATATTTGGAAAAAGTTTTGGAGGGGAAAACCTAATTGGGTCCGCCTTACATTTTAAACCTTTAGAATGGTGGAAGAAAATTTTTCCGAAACACCATTTTTGTACGGGAGCTCGCATAATGAGTGGAGAAAGGGTGTAATATTCGGAAAAAGTTTTGAAGGAGAAACCCTAATGCGGGTCGGTCTTACATTTTAAATCTTTAGAAGGTCTAAGAGGAGTGGTACGAGTGGATTTTTCTATTGGACATGTTGGGTTATATTTGGCTATGACCGGTATGAGTTTCACTGCAATCGGTCGTGCACTTACTGAATTGCCGAACTATTTCCAAAAATGTTCGAAAATAAACCACTGTGCAGTGTTGAAAACTTTTACCCGTAAAAAAATTCAGATTTTTATTATAAAAAAAGAAATTTCACGGTTTTTGGCCGAAAATCCTGCTTTTACGACCGCCGAATTCCTAACTTCATCTAAAAGAGTTGGTAATAGTAATATTAAACGAAAGTTTGCATATTTCACATACGCCATGTTGTTCAAAATTGAAAATATTTGTTATGCGCTGGCAACTTAACGAGGGGGGTTGTAGGTCCTACATTCTCGATTTTCGCCTTGATGTTTAAGAGCATACATTTCTTTTACATTTTTAGAAAACAAAGCACTTATATTTAATTAAAAATAATAAAAGAATATCATTTTTAAATCTGATTCTAAGAAGATTTTTTCATTAAGAATTTTACAGATTTTTAGCCAGAAGACCAGAAAATTTTAAAAATGTATCCAATTTCTCTTTAAAAATTTTCAAATTTATGTACCGATGGCAAATATCCGAAACTTGCCCAGCAAAACTTAGATTACCAAATGAGGTATAAAACAAGTAAGAAAGCTATATTCGGCTGTGCCGAATCTTTAAATACCCTCCACCAATGTGATGATTTAAAAAACAAAAAAGTTTGTTTTATTTATACCTCAGGAAATAAAAAACTACCAAAAAGTGTACTTTCGGTACCTTTGATAAAAGGTACTTTTTATAGAAGGTACTTTTTATAAAAGGTACTTTTTATAAAAGGTAATTTTTATAAAATGTACTTTTAATAAAAGGTACTTTTTATAAAAGGTACTTTTTATAAAAGGTACGTTTTATAAAAGGTACTTTTTATAAAAGGTACTTTTTATAAAAGGTACTTTTTATAAAAGGTACTTTTTATAAAGGTACTTTTTATAAAAGGTACTTTTTATAAAAGGTACTTTTTATAAAAGGTACTTTTTATAAAAGGTACTTTTTATAAAAGGTACTTTTTATAAAAGGTACTTTTTATAAAAGGTACTTTTTATAAAAGGTACTTTTTATAAAAGTAACTTTTTATAAATGGTACTTTTTATAAAAGGTACTTTTTATAAAAGGTACTTTTTATAAAAGGTACTTTTTATAAAAGGTACTTTTTATAAAAGGTACTTTTTATAAAAGGTACTTTTTATAAAAGGTACTTTTTATAAAAGGTACTTTTTATAAAAGGTACTTCTTATAAAAGGTACTTTTTATAAAAGGTACTTTTTATAAAAGGTACTTTTTATAAAAGGTACATTTTATAAAAGGTACTTTTTATAAAAGGTACTTTTTATAAAAGGTACTTTTTATAAAAGGTACTTTTTATAAAAGGTACTTTTTATAAAAGGAACTTTTTATAAAAGGTACTTTTATAAAAGGTACTTTTTATAAAAGGTACTTTTTATAAAAGGTACTTTTTATAAAAGGTACTTTTTATAAAAGGTACTTTTTATAAAAGGTATTTTTTATAAAAGGTATTTTTTATAAAAGTTTTTTTTTATAAAAGGTACTTTTTATAAAAGGTACTTTTTATAAAAGGTACTTTTTATAAAAGATACTTCTTATGAAAGGTACTTTTTATAAAAGGTACTTTGAATAAAAGGTACTTTTTATAAAAGATACTTTTTATTAAAGGTACTTTTTATAAAAGGTACTTTTTATAAAAGGTACTTTTTATAAAAGGTACTTTTTATAAAAGATACTTTTTATAAAAGGTACTTTAATAAAAGGTACTTTTTATAAAAGGTACTTTTTATAAAAGGTACTTTTATAAAAGGTTGAGTTGAGTTGAGTTGAGGGTGGGTTGTACAAGCCTAAAAATAAGTAAATTCCTTTTTTAGGCAAGTCCATGGCGCTCAGACTTAAAATAGTCCATTGTACCGTACCCTGAAGAGATAGATTAAGTAAGGGTGAGAAAAGGTTGAGAAGAAAAAGAAAGAAAAGTGCTTGTTCAGAATTTCCAAGTTGCTTTCACAAACTTGAGAAAATCAGACAAGGGAAGTCCATGGACCGTGTCCATTGACTGATTATCAGAACCCAATATCCGCAGTCTAGGTACTTTTTATAAAAGGTACTTTTTATAAAAGGTACTTTTTATAAAAGGTACTTTTTATAAAAGGTGCTTTTTATTAAAGGTGCTTTTTATTAAAGGTACTTTTTATAAAGAGTACTTTTTATAAAAGGTACTTTTTATAAAAGGTACTTTTTATAAAAGGTACTTTTTATAAAAGGTACTTTTTATAAAAGGTACTTTTTATAAAAGTTACTTTTTATAAAAGGTACTTTTTATAAAGGAACCTTTTATAAAAGGTACTTTTTATAAAAGGTACTTTTTATAAAAAGTACTTTTTATAAAAAGTACTTTTTGAAAACGGTACAGAATTTTCGGAAAGTACTTTTTCCAGAATGTTTTATTTCACTAAAGGATCCTACATTCTAAATTTCAAGTTTGAATAAAATTTCTGTAAATAAGAAAAGTACCAAAAGTACTTTTTTATCCATTTTACCTCAGTAGAATCAACATTGGCAAAACCCGAGCCTTAGTGAATCTTTTTTCCGGAAGGTGAACCGACATTGCAAATTTCCATTTTCTAGTACCATTATTTAAGGAAATATAAAATGTAACAAAAGTACATATTTTTACTTTTTTTATCATTGGCAAAAACCCAGCCTTAGGTGAACATACAGTCCAAATTTCAAGTCTATGTGACAATTTTTTAAGGAAATATAAAAGGTGCCAAAAGTACAGATGTTTTCCCCTTTTTACCCTCTTAGAATCAACATTGGCAATAATCCAGCCGTACTGGATCTATATTCTAGGATGTGAACATACTGACCAAATTTCAAGTTTCTATGACCATTATTTCAGGAGATATAAAAAGCACCAAAAGTACAGTTTTTTACCCTTTTGACCCCCTTAGAATTAACACTGGCAAAAATCCAGCCTTAATGGATCTATATTCCGGGAGGTGAACATACAGTCCAAATTTCAAGTCTCTATGATCATTATATCAGGAGATTTAAAAAGTACCAAAAGTACAGTTTTTTACCATTTTTACCCCCTTACCATTGGCTAAACTCCAGCCATGGTAGATCTATATTGCGGGAGGGTAACATACAGTCCAAATTTCAAGTCTCTATGACCATTATATCGGGAGATATAAAAAGTACCAAAAGTACAGTTTTTTACCCTATTTACCCCCTTAGAATCAACATTGGCAAAAATCCAGCCTTAGTGGATCTTTATTCCGGAAGGTCAAACTACAGTCCAAATTTCAAGTCTCTAACTTCAGCGGTTTGGGCTGGGCGATGATGAATGAGTATGTCAGTCAGTCATATTACTCTTTTATATATGTATATAAATTTTCCGGATTTGGGCGATTTTTGCATAAAGTTTATTTCTGTCTTTTATTATTTAACAAAATTTATTTTTTAAAATGCAAATATTTTTTTTTTTTCAAGAAATCTGAACAAAATTGAATTTTGGCGATATTTTACATCCGATTTGGCGACAAAGCCAAAAAAAAGTCTGGCAACCCCGTTAATATGACGAAGCAAAAAATGGACACACACACACACATGCTATATAAAAATAACTATTAATTTTTTTATTATTACTTAACGAACTTTTTTTTAATTAAATTTAGATTTTGTTTTACATAATTTAAAGCTTTTTTGTAAAGATTTTTTTCCTTTTTCTCAGTTTTTTTTTTTTCATTTCCGTTTTCTTTCTTATGTATCACACAAAATATGAGTTAATTTAGGGTTATGTTGAAAAAAACTTTGTGTTTTTTAGTAATTCGCTCATAACTTTTAAAATACTTAACCGATTAAAAAAAATAAATACATCAGTTTTTGCCTGGGAAAATTACGCAACTTTTGGTACCCCAAGCGTTTAAATCGGTTTCGGAGTATTGCCAAAAACGTGATTTCAACAGACAGACAGACGGACAGACAGACAGACGGACATCGCTAGATCGACTTAAAATCGATCAAGGATCATGAATATATATACTTTATGGGGTCCTAAACCAATATTTCAATGTGTTACATACGGAATGACAAACTTATATATACCCTCTATCACCAGAGTGGAGGGTATAATAAGGTATAGGGTAGCTTATTTTATGCATTGCAGCATTGATGATTTTTACATGGGATGAGACTCAAAGTAATGCATACGAGTAATGCATAAAATATAGCACACCAGAATGTAATAAATAGGGCGTTACGAGTAGTGAACAAGTAACAATGTATTAAATTTACTCACGTGATTGTAAGTGAGTAGAAAACATATGCTCGTGAGTGAGTGTCCGTGATTTAAAACTTCCTGTCGTGAGCCCATCTCTAGTTTAAACTTATGCATATTTGTATTAAATATTTATTTTTTGTGTTATTATAATGCATTATGTATTCAATTACAAATAATGCATTATTTCAAATTTTAAAACTTTTCGATACAAATGCTATCAATACAATGTACATCTAATACACATTTAATAACAGTACATTGTACATCTAATACACATTTAATAACATATTTTATATACGCCTATTGAATTTACAAACATAATGCAAACACACGCAAGTGACAAAAATAAAATGATAATCACAGAAAAAGATATGTACAAATTGGTTGAACGGTTTTCGAGATATCGCTGTTTGAAATTTGCAAAAAATGGCGGTTTTTCCTACGCTTAAGAATTTTTTTAAAAAAGTCCCAAAATTTCATTCCGTTTACCCTTTTATAGACCTTGAGACAGTCTTTCATTTAAAACAAATTTGAGGCAAATCCGATAATTTTAACCTGTGGCGCCCTTCGATCAAAATTTTGGACTTTTGAAAAATTTCCACCAAAATTTTCGACCTTTGGAAATAAAAAAAAATAAAAATCTTGCGATACATAATTTTTATAAATTTTTGCATGCTGAATAAGAATATCAAAAAAAAAAAATCAAAAATCGGTCGAGCGGTTTTCGAGATATCGCCATTTAAAATTTGTCAAAAAAAAGTCCAAAATGGCAGGTTTTTCCTACGTTCAAGAAATTAAAAAAAAAAATTTCAATAATTCTTTACTTTGACCCTTACATTGAGCTTGATCAGGGGGTAGGCATGCACATTAGGGTGGGTCGATATTTGCGAATCTCGTTAACTAATAGTGAAAACTCGACGCGCATTTTCGAGCTGATAACAAGAAAAATCACGAAAAAATTCTAGGAGGGTACTTTTAGGACTCTACAAGCTGTTTTAGTTCGCGGTTTTTGGAAAAAAATATTCTTTTTAATTTTTTAAAAATATTTTAAAAATTTTAAAAAAAAAAGTAAAATAATGCTTATTATGAAACAAGCTCTAAAAAAAAATATCTCACCAATTTTAGTCCGTGGATGCATTTTTATAACCAGAAAAGTTTGATTTATACACTCAAAATAATAACTCTGTTAAATTACAGAAAAACTCTTCTAATTTACACCATACTTTTCCAGCTAACAACATTTCTTGGTAATTTTACTATAAAACTCTGTAAAATAATTTGGACAAAAAAAATGTTAATTTAAATATTTTAATACAAAATCACAGTTAATTTTAAATACAAAAATGGGTTTTTTTTTTGATAAACATTAAAATTTTGGTAGGGGACATTTTAAAGATGTTCAAAAAAATGTGTGTTTCAGAATTAAATAAAAGAACAAACAACACAATATTCAACACAAACATGATTTTGCAACCATTAATTTCATAAAACAGTAGTTAAAACCTAAAAAAACTCAGTACGGGACACATTTGGCCGCTGACCGAGTAGGGTTAATGGTGTGCTATAAATCTATCGTTTCAAAACTAAGTTACTATGATCAAATGGAACAAGATAGAGCATAATATTGGTCAATTTGTACAATAACGTAGTTTACAAAAAATAAAAAATAAAAAAAAGGCGAAAAATACGATTTCCTTGAAATCCGCTCAATTGAAATCGCTCCCCACAAAAAACTACCGAACGGATTTTCGCAAAAATTTAAATCTGTAGTCTTTATGATGTTTTCAATAACATTGAGTAATAAAATCGATATATTTTGCAATTTTAATAAAAAAAAAAAAATTTAATAAAAAAAGTGGTTTTAAGAACCGCGCCAAAAATATGTTTTTTTTTTTTGTATCTTAAATAAAAATATGTTAGTGATGGCGCAAAACTCCAATATTTAATACATAAGTTACTAGTATCAAATGCAATAAAAATTTTTTTTTTATTAAACAATAAAATGAAATTCATATTTTTAAAATTTTTTGGAAAATTGCGCTAATAGAGTTTTTGATCGATTAAAAAGTTGTCTTCCATAAAATGCCAATATTACCCCATTACCACTTTCCCGCAATAAGGCATTTCGATCCTTACACTTTATAGGATTTCGAACCAGTCTAATATGTATGGTTACTGGAGTTGTCAACCGATAAAGAATTATTCGATTAATCGATCAAACAAAACCAAACTCTTGTTCGGTTAATTTAAAAATAACTATTTTCGAATAACGAATAAATCGATTAATTTATGACATTTAATCGAACAATTATTTTTTTTATAAACCCTCCACTACAGTACCTAAATATCAGTCTAGGACCCCATAAAGTATATTGATTGTGACCGATTCTAAGACATTCTAGCGATGTCCGTCTGCTATACTTCTGAAGTTTGGCACGATTATGCCTTATGGTCATAGGATGGTTAAGTTCGGTAGCAAAATCTAACGAGGGGAAAAATGTTCCCCCTTTAAAGAAACAAAAACACTAAATATCAGAAAAACGCAATTTTTTTACAATTTTTTTTTGATATTTGTTTAACAAATGAAATATTTTTATGCCATATGAAGTTCATTGACCTGCATTTGGACTAATTGTAATTGTAATAATGCAAAATAATGATAAAAATGTTTTTTTAGACGTAAATATAGTAAAAATGAGTTCGTAAACATTTATGAAGAGGGAAATGGAGTTCCCCAACGTCTCCCAACAACTTAAAACAACAAATTATTCAAATTTAAAGTTTTTTATGCATTTTTTACATAAAAAAGTTGATTCAGTTATTCAATTTATAAGTTTTTTACCTTTTTTTTGTTATTAAAATATTAATTTAAATAATTATTTATTTTCAAGTTTTTTGTATGAATTGCTTATTTTTTTGTTAATAAAAATATTTTTTAATAACTAATTTTTTATTCGTTATTCTCATCGATTAATCGAATAATTTTTTAGATTTAATCGTTTGATTGAACGAACAAAAACAATTATTTGAATTATTCGAACAAAGTTGAAATCCGAATAATTGACAACTCTAAAGCCCCTATGACACTACATTTTTTTTGTATTGATGAAATTTATGTGAACAGTGCAAATATATCACGATAGGAAATCTGAACAAGTGTGAAGAGTAAAAGAATACTAATAAAAAATAGTAATCGTCAAATTTTATTCTTGTGTTATCGATAAATTTGGTTATCAAATGACTGAATGTCAAAAAAAATGTAAAAATTTTACATATTTTTTTGACATTTATGTATTAATGATATTAAGTGTTGCCAACTTTTCTGTTTTTCATTAAATGCAGCGATTTTTTGTTTGTTTTTGGCGGTTTTTTTGAATTTATACAGCGGGTTTTTATTAAAAAGAAAGTAATCACCACTATTTGTTTGTTTATTTTATGTTTCTTTTTCATTTCTTCTTCTGCTGTTTCATTCTTTCAATTAATAAAAAATAAAATACAAAAAAAATCTAGTGTCATAGGACCTTAATGTTGACCCAAGAAAATTTTAGTCGATAGCCCATAAAAAATACACAAAAACGTAAATTTTTGGCATTGTGGTGCATTTCGTTTAACTTGATAAATATTTAATCAATGCAACTCGACACAAATTTGACTATTTTTTTTTTTTTTTAATTTTTGACCACACCTCCCTCCTAAGCTTAGGTTTTGAATGTTTGAAAACCCAAAAACGCAATTTTCTTTGTTCCATATACATACGGCAATCAATACAACATATTTAGAAATTCATGTGACACATGTTTTTTTTGATTGACATTTGGTGTGGAATGCTTCATATATGTTGGTAATTTTTCTAGTCAGGTTGGAATTATATTTCAGCGAAATCTGTCGATTTGCTCAACAGCTGTGAATTTCGCTAAGGGTTTTTCGCGAATTCAATTGTTAAAAAACCTGCTCGAAACCCATTAGTAAGCAAACAACAACAAAAAATTATACTCCAAAAAATTTACATTGTTTTTTTTTTACAAAAATTAATAATAAATGTTTTTAATTCAAAATAATTTTTTTCTACGCTATTTACAGATGTTATTCGAAAAATTTCAGTTGTAATTCGAAAATTTTACTTGTAATTCGAAGATTCTATTTATAATTCGAAGATTCCATTTGTAATTCGAAAATTCCATTTGTAAGTCGATAATTGCAATTGCAAGATCAATTAAAATTATTATTGGAATCAAAAAGTTCAATCGTAATTCAAAATAGAAGAATTGTAATTCGAAAAATATCAATTGTTTTTCAGAAAATATCAATTGTTATTAGAAAAAGATTGTAATTCGAAATTGATCAATTGTAATGCGAAAAAGATCAATTGTAATTCGAAGATTCTAATTGTAATTCGAAAAAGATCAATTGTAATTCGAAAAAGATCAAGTGTATATCGAAAAAGATCAATAGTATTTCGAAAATCAGTTGTAATTTGGACAAAATCAATTGTAATTTGAAAAGGATCAATTGTAATTCGTAAAGGTCAATTCTTATACGAAGAAGACTAATTGTAATTAAAAAAACATCAATTGTAATTCGAAGATTCCAATTGCAATTTGAAAGAAATCAATGGAAATGCAGTTAAAATTTTTTAAATTACATTTGGAGTCTTCGGATTACAATTACAATTTTCAAATTACATTTGCCCTTTTTCAACTTACAATTAATCCTTTTCTAATTACAATTGGAATTTTCAAATTACAAATGGAATTTTCTAATTACAATTGGAATTTTCAAATTACAAATGGAATTTTCGAATTTTTCAAATTGCAAATGGAATCTTCGAATTACAGGTAGAATCTTTGAACTACAAGTGCAACTCTTCGAAATACAAATCAAATTTTTGAATTACAATTGAATAAAAACGTTTTTCAACAAAAATTTTTTTTTCATCAATTTTTTTTTTATATTTTTTTTTATAAATTTTTTTTCTTCAATTTTTGTTTTCATCAACAATTTTTTTTTCATTTAAAATTTTTTTAAATCCAAAAAAAATGTTTGTATCAATCTTATTTTTTTTATCAAAAATTTTTTTTATTAATATTTTTTTTCATAATTTTTTTTTCATCAATTTTTTTTTATCATTTTTTTTTTAATTAAAAAATTTGTTTTTATTCATTAGAAATATTTTGGACATTGTTTAGGGAATTCATGGATCCGGCCAAGTCGAATTTATTTTTTACTTTTTTTTTATTTATTTACATGTTGGATGGTATAAGAGTTTCGTCACAACCGAATTTACCACTCTCACTTGCTTTTCTAACATTCGTATGTATGTTTTATTTTTATAAAAAAAAAAATATTAAATAAATTACTGCTACAAATTATTATTGTAGTCTGTTATTATGAGGTTAATTTATTTCTGTAACAAGTAATTTTCTTTTGACATCATTGTTAGTTTTTGTTTTTGATGGTTGGTTATTTTATGCCAAAAGTGCGTGTAGCACGATTTTTATTTTAATATTTTATAGCACACAATTTTTTTCTTCTTTTTTTTTTGTGTGTTGATTTAATAATAAATTAAATTTCAAAAAGTGTTTACGTCAGATTTTGTTTTTATATCATTTTTCATTGTGAGAGCCAAAATGCCAAATAAAATTTTCAAAAGATCAACATTTAACAAAAAAGCAAAAAAAAAAAAATCCCCTGCTTTGTTTTAAAACAAACATTTCTATTTCAAAATTTCAAACAATTTACTGTTGTGTTCAAAGTTTGCACTGCAAACTCGATGAAATTCGTGTAGAAGCACAGAGTTTTTCACTAAAAATGTTTTTCTGGCATTTGGTTATAATGTCGGGAAATCATAACGTCCGGAAGGTTTTCCATTAATTCTTCTAATTCTGGTGCCTATTTTAATATGGGAACAAAGCACTGTGCACCGGTGCGTATGATTGTTATTTAAAAGCAATTATTAATTAAGAATACGCCTATTAAGTGCGTATGATACCTGCTTTATTCAAGTTACTTGATGCTGCATTTATAAGGGGTTTTCTATAAAAATTTAGATAACTTCAACCAGAAATTTTGAGTTTATAAATTTCAATAGAAAAACCCTAATAAATGCAGCAACAAGTAACTTGAAAAAAGCAAGTATCATAAAGGCATTATACAGTTTTTAAGCAATTACACTGCAAGTACAATTTTTGGTTTTGAAATGACACACGAAAACGCCGAGACACGAAAACTTAATTTTGGGTAGTAGAATCCGTATTGCTAGGTCAGGTCAAAATCAAGAGATATTTCGTTTTAAAGTTTTGCGATTTTCAACGAGCAAATCCTTTAAAAACTCTATTAAAATAACTATATTTGATATTTATTAGTCGAAACTGTACTCTTGAATAAAATAAAATCTTTTTCTTAAATTTTTAAATTTTCTTAAAAAACAATAAAAAATTGCTTGAATTCACAAACTTAAAAATGAAATATATCTTAATATTGACCTGATATGTTAAAACAGAGAATGCCAAAGTGTTCTACGACCCAAAATTAAGTTTACGTGTCTCGGAGTTTTCGTGTTTCAATTCCACGTACTTACAGTGTTATTATCAGGGACAGGACCTTCATGCACTAAAAAACTATGTTTTAGGCGCCTAAAATATGCACCAAAAATCTAAAAATATGCACTAAAAATCATAAATATCCATTTGTTTTTTTTACTTTTATTAAAAAAAATCATAACATTTGAATTCAGTCTGACATTGCAAGCTTAGATATGTATACATATGGGGCATTCCATGTGAAATCGGACACTTTGAAAAACTTTTTAGATTTTCCCAATTTGTTTACAGTTTTTAGTACCCTTCGAAAACTCCTTCGTGGTAAATTTTCAGATTTTTTGGATGACCCGTTCAAAAGATATCGAATTTTTAAAAATTGGTAGTTTGTTCCTTTACTCAAACTTCTTTTAATCATAACTTCTTCAATAATGGTCCAAATTTCAAAATTTTTTTTTTCAAAATTTTTGTTTTTTTTTGGTACTTTCTAAAAAAAAATCCCAAATTAAAGCGCTCTAGTATGCGATTTTTAAGTTTTAAAATTTTTTATTTTTTTAAATTTTTTGAAAAAATTTTATTGTAATTTTTCAATCTTAAAATCATTTCTACTGCTCCAATGGTGCGTCATAGAGGGGTCCTTTATAAGACCGACCCCCACTAATTTTTACGTCTTAACATTTCTTTGGAACAAACTAATACCCTATCTCCAATTTCTAAGGGGGCTCCCACACAAAACGACATTTTTTTAAATTTGTTCCAACCGCTCTAACTGCCCTAATAGTGCCCTTAGAGCAACAAAATATATGACCTACCCACAATATTTTTTTTATTCCAAACATTTTCTCTGAACACACCTACCCTCTATCTTTAACTGTTAAGGCGGTCCCCATACAATTTTTTTATTTTTTGTAAATTTGTTTAATTTAATCAGCTTCTACCGGTCCAATGGTGCGTCCGAGTGGGGTCATTAGTGAGACCGACCCCCATTTATTTTACCCTACAACATTTTTTCAAAACATACCCTATCTCCACTCCCTAAGTAGGCTCCCATACAAAATTACATTTTTATAAAATTTGCCCCAACTGTTATTTGTATGGGAGCCTACTTAGGGAGTGGAGATAGGGCGTAGGTATGTTTTGAAAAAATGTTGTAGGGTAAAAATAAATGTTGGTCGGTCTCACTAATGACCCCACTCGGACGCACCATTGGACCGGTAGAAGCTGATTAAATAAAACAAATTTACAAAAAATAAAAAAAATTGTATGGGGACCGCGAATCGATATCATTTTAAAGCAAAATCTTTGATTCGCAAAGATATTTGGTTTATGCTGTTATAAGACCATTTGCATGAAAGTCCTCTCCTTGGTTATTTTACATAATTATAATAAAATGTGTGTAAAAAATCTAGTGCTGAACCCAAAAAATCCTTGAGGGTTTTGTTAGGGAATATGTAAACTTTCATTTGCTGTTGGTTTCATCCCATTCAGATTTTGGTTGTTGCACTGTGTTACTAATCAATGATTAGCACCAAAAATATTTTCCAAAGTGATTTTTTTACTGAAAAAAATATCCACTAAAAAATTTATACTCAAAAATTAAATTTATTCTCAAAAAAATATTACACTCACAGAAAATGTTGTTTTTTAATTTCACCATGATTGAAGTGGATTTAAATGAATTTCTTTCAGTGTACTATATAAATATGTTTATAAGTATAAATGTCCATTTATACGTTATGTTGTTTATATGATTTTTTACAAAGTTGATTGAACTTTTTTAGTTTGAAAAAAATTGTTGATATGTTTTATTCTTCTATGTTTGTTGTTCAACTCACGCACTATTAACGTATGCACTTTTACACCCTACAGTTTTACATGCTGAATCGGTCAAATCATTTGCAACAAAATTTACATGGTGTTTTAAAATTCAATAACAACAACACGATAATAAGTCATAACCAGGGACAGGACCTTAATGCACTAAAAAACTATGTTTTAGGCGCCTGAAATATGCACTAAAAAGTCTTGAAATATGCACTAAAAATCTTAAAATATGCACTAAAAATCATAAATATCCACTTGTTTTTTTAATTTTATTAAAAAAAAACATAACATTTAAATACAGTCTGGCATTTTAAGCATCGATGGACATATAAAAAGTGTGTATAAAATGTTATTAAAAAAATAGAAATGATTTTAAAAAATTTATGATTTAAAAATTTAATACAAAAAAAAAAAGATACCTTTAAAAAAATTTAAAAAATGGCTAGAAATACTAAAAATCTCAAATTTTGTCAAAATATGACCTAAAAATATGCATTTATAGCAAAATAATAGCAAATTATGCAAAAATATGAATTTTAAGCAAAATATGCAAAAATATGCACTAACGAATCGATGCCATTTTAAAGCAAATTCTTTGATTTGCAAAGATATTTTGTTTATGCTGTTGTATGGCCAAAGGGGAAAAACATGCATTTGCATGAAAGTCCTCTCCTTGGTCATAACATTTAGATCAGTGGCGTATACAGGGGAAACCCCCCCCCCCCCCCCCCCCGAAATGATTTCACGAATTTCAGGATTCGGTATCAAATAACAAGTACAATATTAAAAAACTTCTTAAGAAAATTCGAAAAACAAGAATCCAAAATTTTTGGAAGAAAAATGTTTTGAAATTAAAAATTTTTCTGTTAAAATAATCTCCAAGTCTGCAAATTTTTTCTTAGAATTTGAAACTTTTCAACTTAAGATTCTAATGAAAAAATATCATAGAACCTGAAGCTTTATGTACACAAAAAATTTACCTAATTGTAAGTAAATTGTAGTCAAATATTAAAATGCGTCTTTGTCTTTTAGAAAAATGTGTCAGAACGAGCCTATTTCATAAAAAATTACCTCAGAATCTAAAACTTTCTATAAGAAAAATGTCTGAGAAGCTCAGACTTTTTCTATAAGAATAATGTCTTAAGATATTAGCCTTTTTCTCAGAATCTAAGACTTTTTCTCTAGGAAAAATGTCTCAGAATCTGAGACTTTTTCTATAAAAAATTCTTTTCTATATATAAAATGTTTCAGAATCTGAGAACTTTCCATAGGAATAATGTCTGTAAATCTAAAAAATGTCACAAAATCTGAGATTTTTTCTATAAAAAAAATTCTTGGATTTTCTATATGAAAAATGTTTTACAATCTGAGAACTTTCTATAGGAATAATGTCTCTGAATCTGAGAATTTTTCTTACAATCTAGAAAAAATTTCTCAGAATCTTATATTTTTTTTACGAAAAATGTCTGAGAATCAACGAATTTTTGTTAAGGAAAATTATCTCAAAATCTAAGATTTTGTGTATAGGAAAAATGTCTCAGAGATACAAGCTGAGACTTTTTGTATTGAAAAATGCTCTAAATCTGAGACTTCTTCTATTGTAAAAATATCTTTTTCTATATAATATCTCCAGGCGCGGATCCAGGAATTTCATTTGGGGGGGGAGATTTTTTTTTACTAAAAAATCGGAAAGCAATAAAGTTTGGTTTGAAAGGGGGGGGGGGGGGGTGGTAGTGTGTTAATTTTTGTTAATATTGCGTAACAAATTAATAACCAAGAAAAAGCATTTGGATTTAGGGTAACTTTTTTTACTCAAAAAATTTTTTCACAAGGGGACCCTGTCAGTCGCATTTACTTCCAAAATAGGACCATTTTGATAGTCTTACAAACGTGCTTATTCACAGTTATGACTGACTGTGACTGTCATAAGCCAATGTTTATGATTGAATAGTCATAACGTCAAATATTTTTCTATACAAAAAAAATTTAATTTCATTTGCAAATTTTAAGATTGATATTCAGCCATAAAAATTGACTTATGACAGTCAAAGCTAGTCACAACTGTGTATAGACACGGAAAATTTTATGTAAAAATTTATAATTTTCGAAAACAATTTTAACATTAAGCATTAATATTCCGATAAAAATTAATTAAGTATTAGAT
The DNA here is from genome assembly GCA_963921195.1 of Pegoplata infirma. Taxonomy (NCBI): domain Eukaryota; kingdom Metazoa; phylum Arthropoda; class Insecta; order Diptera; family Anthomyiidae; genus Pegoplata; species Pegoplata infirma. The sequence continues at coordinate 172,452,998 of OY992539.1, forward strand.
TTTTATGCATGTACCCTTCACAAAATATCTCAGATGTTGGAACAATTTTACTACAGAAAAACTCTTAGACTCTTAAATATTTTTCATATAAAAAAATAACCCTTTTAGAAAATTGTTCAGATTCTGAACCCTTTCTTATAGAAAATGTCTAAGATTTTTAAATTTTCTATAGAAATAATCTGAGATTTTGAGACATTCTTTCTTTAAAAAAAATCCAAATTCTGATATATTTTTCTTATAAAAAACCTCTGAAATAATTCTCATATTTCAAAGTTATTCTCAGATTCTAAGAACTTTTTCGTATACCAAAATTCTCATATCTTGAAACATAATTTGTAAAAGAAAATTATCAGATAATAAAAAATTATCAGTTTTTAAAACATTTTATGAAGAAATTTTGAATCAATTTTCTTAAAATACGGAAAATGTTACGGTTTTAATGCCATCTAGATTCTGAAACATTTTCATATAGAAAAAATTTTTTTATTAGACACATTTCAAAAGAAAAATTTACATATTCAGACTCGTTTTTCCTTTAGAAATGTTATTCGATTCTGATAAATTTTTTGCTGAAAAAATCTTGTTATATTCTGAAACATTCTTTCAAAGGAAAAATTCTCAGTTGCTGTGGGATGTTTTCTATAGAAAAGTTTTAAGACATTTTTCCTAAAATTTAAGATAGTTTTACAATAAAAAAAATTTTACATTTAGAGTCAAATAAGTATCAAAAGAGTTTCTAAAAATAATGTCTGGAATTTCGAAACATTTTTCTATAAAAATATTCAGATAATCGGGGCTATTCCTGTTGTCATAAACGTCTTCGACGCCAGATTCATACAATTTTGTTCGACATCTTTTTTGGCGCGTTTTTATAGAAAATTGTGTTTTTTTTTAACTAAATCATTAAAACTTATAAATTATGTAATAAAAATGTCTCCGGCAGAATAAAAGCCATGAAAATGCAAACTGCATTTGTTCCCGGACTGTGCCACACAGGGACGGGTTTTTGTTTATGGCGATTTTTTGTTTAATTTCTGAAGTTTAAAATACTTATTCTTAATTTTTTAATTATATATATTATAGTAAGATTGAAAATAAATATAAAATATGACCCGCAATATAATTTTAATTAATTTACAATTCATGTTATTTTATATGTTTTGTGTTTTTTTGTGTTGTGCTAGTGATGACAAAAATTAATCGATATTCCTTCACCGATACCACTGAAGTATTGTAGAATGTGGTGAAACTCGGTCGTCGAAAGTGAAACTCATTCGACGTCGAAGTGATGCGCGTATTTAGAAATAAGGATGAATAATTTTTTCTTAGAGAATGGTAACTCTATTGCCATTTAACTATATTTCCATTTAACTCTTTTGTCATTTAAGTTTTTCAAATGCAATTTCTTTCATTCTGAAACATTTTAAGGATTTAAAAAGAATTTAAAAGTACAAATAGCCTCTATTTGTTTACATCCTGGTCATTTTCCTTCTATCTTTGTTCCTATCCCTTTTTTCTTTTCCTTTTTCTTTTCTTTTCTTTCCTCTTCCTTTTTTTTTCCTTTCCTTTCCTTTCTTTTTTTTTTTTTGAAATCATTTTGGGGGGGAGAAATCCCATTCTCCCCCCCCCTGGATCCGCGCCTGAATGTCTCAGAATCTGAGTATATTTCTATGGAAAAAATATTTCAGAATCTGAGACTTTTTCTTTAGGAAAATGTCTCAGAATCTGAGGCTTTTTCTTTATGAAAAATGTTTTAGAATCTTCCAATTTCCTATAGGCAAAAGGTCTCAGAATCTGAGACTTGTTCTATAGGAAAATGTCTAAGAATTTAAGACTTTTTCTATAGGAAAAGTGTTTAATTAGGCATCTGAGACTTTTTCGATAGGAAAAATATTTCAGAATCTAAGAAATTTTCTGTATAAAAAATGTCTGAGGATCTGATACATATTCTATAGGAAAAATGTCAAAGAATCTGAGACTTTTCTATAGGAAAAATGTCGAAGAATCTGAGACGTTTTCTATAAGAATCTGAGACTTTCTATAGGAAAAATGTCTCAGAATTAGAAAATCTTTCTATAGGAAAAAAGTCTAAATATCTTTGACTTTTTTATATGAAAATTTTCTCAGAATCCGAGAGTTTTTCTTTAGGAAAAGATTTTAGAATCTATGACTTTTTTATACGGTTTTCTTTTTAAAAAGGTCTCAGAATGTAAATTATTTTTCTTATATGTTTCAGAATCTCAGATTCTGGGAAAATGTCTTACAATCGGAGTCTTTTCTTTTGGAAAAGTATTTTATAAATATGTTTATAGAATCATTTTCTAAAGTGACTTTTCCCCGAGAAACGTTTTCCTTTGACTTTTTCTATAATAAAAACTGTCTTAACTGGAAATTGTCATAGAATCTTAGACTTTTCTTTGAAAACAAATTCAGATTCTGATAATCTTCTTTGTAAAAATGTATCTGCATCTGATAAAATTCACAATATAAAAAAAAGGCTTGTCTCTCAAAAAATTTTAAAATATAAAACAATTTTAATTTTTTCCCCCCAACAGTTTTAAACTTACACACAAATGAAGAATCTGATTGTGTTACATTCAGTTTACGGAAAAGATCAAGAAAAATTCTAAAACATGTGCTGTTATGTAAATTTTTTGTAAAAAAAAAATTAAAAAAATGTTGGGCCCCCACCGAAATAAAATCCTGGATACGCCCCTGATTTAGATGGTTGACATTATGAATGAAATTTTCTTTCTTTGTATTAGAAAAAAAAAAAAATAAAAATATATATGAGTCATTTCACACCAACTGTTCCACTATCCTATTAGTTTCAATAGGATATCATTTGCAAAGTATTCGCACTTTGGGTAATATTAAATAACAAAAATAAAATTTAAGCTTTTTCAAAAAGTAGGCTTGTAGGCATTGTCAAATATTGGAAAGTACCTTTATTTCATAGTTTATACAAGTTAAATGAAATACAGTGATGTGTATAAAATAAAAGTTTTTTATAAAATTGTGTATGACCTATCGATTAGAAAATATATATATTCAGAAGAAGTTCTGATTTTTTTAAATTTAGGGGCCGATTTTTAGAAAAAGGTCATAACTCAATTTTTTCATGTGGTTTCTGCAAACAATCATAAAAAATTCATATTTTGTTTGAAAATTTTTAAAGAAATAAAGACCTGCTACCCAGACGGCCTTTGAATTGACAAATAATTTTGAATTTTTCGAGTTTTTATGATCGTGTTTACAACAAACACAGGGAATATGAAGTTAAAAAAAATAAAATGGATCATAACCAGTCATAACTGTGAATGGGCCACTTAAACGTAAACTTTGTTTATCAAAAAATATGCCAGAATTTTATTTATTTTTTACATGTTTTAAAAATAGTTAAGGTTATATCTGTTCTGAAATTTTCAGAGATGGTTTTTGTCCTGTTTTCGAGAAAAAAAATGTTAAATCTAAAACGTCCGTTATCAGATAAAATACCACCGTGATCTTATTAAAAGCGTATACATTTTCTCATTTTTAGAAAAAATTCTATCCGTTTGCCATTTTTTAATCCATATTTCTCTTGGTTTTATTCCGATTTCATAGATTTTACAGATTTCATAGATTTTTGACAGATATTACAAATATTATAGTCTGATGGTACCTTAAGAAACATTTTAATAGAGATGTGATCGTGGGTGATTTTTTTTTGAAGATCACGAATGCTATTTTATTATGCTATCGCTAAGTTCCCGTGGCTAAATTTTGTTCTACTTACGAGAGCGTGCATGAGCGTCAGGAAAACAAAAAATCGTGTGTGATTGAAATGTTTCCTTCGTGTTTCCTTTTTGTTGCACCCATGAACGGGACCAAAAAATTCTGAAAGTAGAGCTAAAATAAAGATATATTTTTTTCTAGATCAATTCGTTTTTCTAGATCAATTCGTTTTCGCGTTTTATAAGCAAATTAATATTTTGTATATATCTAAATTTCAATCACTTGGGGAAGTAAGGATTACACCCGCTATAGTTAATTGTGATGGCTATCAGATAAAATGTGCGAAACGTGAGGAAAATCGTTCCACGGGTTTAAAAGTCATGAAGAAATTTCTCAAATTTCAATGTTTTTTCACATGTTTTCATACTCTCTATTTAGTGATAGAGGGTTAAAAATACGCTAACTTTTGAAAGACAAATTGGATGATTCTGAAGTTTGGAGCAACAATATTTCACAAAGTATTATCGCTTCAAAATATTTTTACACTCGAAAAAAATTTTACACTCAAAAAAAATTTATACTCAAACATTTTTATTTCTTACAAAAATGACTAAAAAAGTTTTTAAATCCCAATAAAATATTTCTTGTCTAAATTTTTAAAAATTTTATTTTGATTACTTTTACTTAAAAGGCACTTTTGGGGAGTATTCGTGGATTCGGCCAAGTATAATTTAACTTTTCAGCTTTTTTGATAATGCCAATTTAAAAAAAAATGTTGCAACTCAAGGAAAGTTGTCCTCATCTTTTTGCAATGAACACTTCTTCCTTTTGTTGCCATTTTTGACAATTTGGATGGCCAAACAATTTAAAGATTTTTTGGAGCGATAAGATTTGTGAAATATTTTTGTTGATATGACCAGCAAAAACTTCGCATACCAAGTAATTAACTTAAGGGGTTAGCAAAAATATGAGTAACTACACTCAAAAAAAGTGAACTTAAATCTGTGAAAATTAACTTAATTTTAAGAAAAAGAGGGAATGATTTGGCTCCAAAGCTTGTTTGCTTGGTTTTAGTTCATAACTTTCCCAAAAATAAGGAAAACAAAGTTAATTAATTTTAAGCCAATTTTAACTAGAAAATGGGAAAAATTATATTACACTTTAGTTCATTCACATTTTAAAACTGGATTGGGGGTAGACTCTGGACCCATGGGATCGGACCCCATGGGTCCAGCCCCTTGTTAACTCAACACCCCGGTCCTTTCAGGGTCCCCATAGATTTTGACCCAAAATTTTTGTCCGTTTCGCTATAGCTTGCTTAGTTTTTGAGATACGGTAATAAGGGGTCTGATAGGGTCTTGAGAATCTTAAAAACTGGATATCTCAAAAACTGGATTAGTTTTCGAGATATCGCCATTTTGAATTTTTAACTAAATTCTTAGGCTCTTATTCAGAATACTTATAACAGACTTATTGTAGGTTTATTTGACAATTATTCCTGCAATATCTGTCAAATAAACCTACTTTAAATATATTTTAGGTTTTATGAATAACCACCTTAGAAGTTATTTACTAAATTCTCAAAAGTTATTAACTAAATTCTAAGAAATACACTTCCTCAATTCAAAGAAGAGAAAAACGATGATGTTTTTTTTAGTAAATTTTAACTAAACTTGAACTAAATTGTTTTTTAAGAAATATGTCTTAAAAATAAAGACACGTTTCTTAGATTTGTGGAAAATTTCTTTGGCAGTAAGAATTTTTTTCCTAATATTTAAAAATTCCATTTAAAGAAAACTATGAACTATTTATAAGTAAATGAACTAAACTTTTTTCCTCATAGTTAAGAAAATTTCTAATTTTTTAGTTAAATTTTGCTAAATTTTAGGAAAATTCATGATAAATTTTCAAAGACATTTTTTCCTTAATTTTAGTTATGTCTTTTTTTAGTGTTGTTACCTCCCAATTTCAATGATAATTATTTTAACACGGTGATGTCATTGGAGGTAACCACATTTTGTCTTTTTTGGCGCAATGTAATGCTAATGGTAATTAGTAGTTTTCAAAGCCATTACCACGTAAGCGAGACAGGTACCCATTACCTAGTTTTTGCTGGGTGCACTGAAAAAAAAATTTACCATTTTTAAAGCGTGTTGAACTTAGTTTAAAAAAAGGAGGGTATGCGAGGGCTCCAAAGATTTTAATTCATCTTCCAAGTATATTTTTTCATAAAACATAGTAATGCATTTACTCAAATATATCTTAAAAGTAAGTAAAATTGTACTTAATATAAGTTTAATTGTTTTTATCCAGATGAGAAATATTTTTTAAAATAATTAAAAATTTCCTTAAACTTACGGATTCTGTTGACCCTATGGAGCCCCAATGTGAGGACCCTATGGGCCCCCATATATGGGGTCCGCCCATGAGTATGTGCGTACACTATTATAGGGTCACTATTGATTTGGATCTAAAATTTTGGTCAGAATCGCTCTATCTTGCTTAGTTTTCGAGATATGGGAATGGGGTCTTGAGAAATTTGATCCTAAAATAACTCGAAAACTATAACTCGGAGGGCTTTCGGGTCTTCGAGGGTCATATTCTACAAGTTAAGTACTACAAAAGTGCTTTTAGAATTTTTTTCGTATCTGCAGTATTTGCAAAGTTATAGGCATTTGAAAATTCAGCGAAAATCGAAATTTGGATTTAAAGTTAGGGTCTCATGGGGTCTCCAGATGGGGCCCTCAGATGGGGTCCCCAAAATACCTTAAGTATCTTTTCCTTAAGTTAAGTAAATTCTTTCTTAAACTGATGAAGATATGGATTCAAATATAGTCAATGAAATCAATAAAATAAAGATTACTTTTTTCTTAAATTAAGACAAAAATTGATTAAATTAAAGAAAATGCGTTTTGGAATTAAAGATTAGTACTTATTTGATTCAATGTCTGGAAAATGTCTATACTATTTTTAAGTAAGTCACGTACTTATTTATCTTTTTTGCACACAATTTAATTTTTTTTTCTTTTAAGTAAAACTAAATTTTTTAATAAAACCGTTTTTTCTTAAATGCAATCAATTCGCCATAAATGTAAAGAATATTTAACTTAATTTAAAAAATCAAATTAAGGAAAACTTTTGTGCTTTTTTAAGTATTTGCATGTACTATCTTCAAGTTTATTTTCTTTGTTTTAAGTAAAACCACCTTATATTAAGATAAGTTGAAGTAAATTCAAAAAAAAATGCTTACTTAAATTAATAACAGTGTTTATTTAATTTCAGTATAGTTATTTTTTTCAGTGTGGCTTTAAATCCACTTTGGTTGCAAAATCAATATGACTTTATTGCTCGTGTTGGAAATAAGGCCAAATGGCCTTATTTTCTAATGAATTGAGAAAAAAGGTCACATGGTCTTATTGCCTATTGCTTTATTTCACCCCTCTCCCCTTTTTTAGGTACACTCAAAAAAAAAAAGTTTGTAAAATTACAAGTAAAAGGTCTTGTAATTCTGTTTTACTAATATTTTTGTCTTTTTACAAAAATTGTTGTATATTTAATAAAACGAAAACTACAGTTTGCTTTGTAATTTTACTATTATACGTTGGTAAATTTATTGTACAAATTTTTTAGGTAAATTTACAAAAAATTAACTATTTTACAATTAAAAAAAATTATTACAAGGCGTTTAGTTTTTTTCCACAAGAAAATTGTAATTGTACAACAAAATTTTACTTGATGTCTTTCTACCAAAAAAATGTTTTATTACAAATTTTTTTTTTTTAAGTTCGTTTACAAGGTTTTCAGTTTGAAATGTATTTTATTACTAGAATTAGAGTTGTTTTAAAAAAAAAATATTCAACAATAGGACACGCAAAAATTTTCTAAGTTCAGTCTTTGCGTTTTGGAGTTAAAAATTTAGTTAAAAATAATTTTTTATAAATAAAAAATTTCATGAAAAAAATAAGTTTAGAAATTTTTTAAGTTCCGGACACAAAACATTTTCAACTAATTGTAACCTTTAGCAAAAAAAATTGAATTTTACACCATTTTTTGGTAATTTGCGTTAAGTAAAATACCACAGTTTTTATGTGTTTCTGCTATATAATTGTTCTAGTTTTTTTTTGTATTTTTACCATTTTTTTGGTAATTTTACTATATTTTTTTTGTGATTTTTTTTTAAATTTGGCATCTAAAATGTCAATAAAAAGCTACCAATTATGAAAAATTAAGTTTTTCTTATTTTAACAGGTACTTAAACATCCAATCTACAATATCCAAAAAAAAAAAATTTCCGATTTTTTAAAAATACTTGTGAAAATGATTGAAAATTAAAAAAAAGTTGTTATTTTTTGACTAATTTTTCCTGAAAATATAAGAAATTTCTTGTGTAGCCTCCTTTGCAATTCTCATATCGTGAACCTATATTCAAAATATGCCAACTCAAATTTGACCGAAATGAGTTTCCGATGGCAAATAGCTCCCCTATGTAATACCTATCTGTCATAAAAATTTCAGAGCAAAAAAATAATTTGTTGTCGTTTTACATCCATTTTTGTTATTCTGCTAACTCAAAGTACATTTTTTTTTGGTGAAAATAAATGCCAACTCCCATTGTAAATTTCCAAAAATTTTTCAAAAATTAAAAAAAAAAAAATTAGACCACCTATCTTATTGCATTTGCTATGCTGAACACGAATCTTGTAAAGAATTTGATATTAAATGACTGGTTCTCGAGATATTGCCATTTTGAAAATATCAGTAAATAGTGTTTGCAAAAAAAAAATTGCTTATATTTATGTAACTTTCAAACTATTAATCAGTTTGAAACATTATGAGTGGGGAAAATAAAGTCAATGATATAAGCTTTCAAAATAGCTAGTTTGGAGTGACCCTTTTTCAATACAGCGTGAGTTACAGAGCGCCAAAGTTGACCACCCTGAGATTAAAAGGCTTTCGGGGCTAGTAACTTTTAAAAATATGCAACGATTTTATTTTTTTTTTTTTTCAGTTTTTACAATAACAAAAACCAAAAAAAAAAAATTATTAAAAATTAAAAAAAAAAAAAATGTATTTTTATTTTCCGACAAAATATGCCAACTCTAAAAAAACATTTGTTTTTTGTCATAGTAATAAATGCCATCTCTAAAAAATACGCAAACAAGTGCAAAATATAAAATTTTTGGCATAAGTAAAAATTATTTAGAATATTTAAACCATCTTATGGAAGGTACATTGTTTTTTGTTACAACAATATGCGAAATAACTAGTTTTTTAGCTCTCCTGAACAGTAAGCTTTTTCGAGTTGGCATTTATTGAATATAGTTCGACGATTTGTTCTACTTAAGAAAAACGAAATGTCGAAAAAAAATAAAAAAGTGCAGTGTTATACATTAAAAAGTATGTTAAAAGAGTTCAAGTGAAAAAAAAAATCATTTCAGGTTGTTGAAGTGCTACTCCAGCTGGAAAAATAAGATGCACCAATAGAAAAAACCCTTTAAATTTACAAAACAAATATGTAAATTAGCCAAATTTTTTGTAAATTTACAAAACAAATATTAAAATTTAAAAAACAAAATTGTATACTTACGAAAAACGTTGTAATTTTACAAAAATGAAGTAGAAAATACAAAAACAATATTGTAAATTTACAAATTTTTTGGTTAAACTACTGTTTTTACGGCAAAAAAATTAGAAAAAATTGTATATATACAATAAAAATTGTAAATTTACCACTTTTTATTGTAAATATACAAGTTTTTTGTTATAAAAAACAGTAGTTTAACCAAACAATTTGTAAATTTACAATTTTGGTTTATGATTTTTACTTTATTTTGTAAATTTACAACTTTTTTTGTAAGTGTACAATTTTTTTTGTAAATTTTTATTTTTTTTTGCAAATTTACAATTTTTATTGTAAATATACGTGTTTGTCAATATTTTTTTTTGTGGTAAAAACAATAGTTTAACCAAATAATTTGTTAATATACAATTTATTTTTTTCATTTTCTATTTTTTCTTTGTAAAATAACAACCTTTTTCTGTAAGTTTACAATTTTGTTTTGTAAATTTACCAAATTTTTTGTAAATTTACAAAAAAAATGTTCACCTCAAAGTTAGTATTTTACAAAAAAAATTGCAAATTTACATTTTCTTTTGTTAAATCAATTTACAAACTATCCCCGTAACATTACGGGGATTCTTGCTAGTACATATTTTACAAAACCTGCCCCGTAAAATCACGGGGATTTTATGTCATTTTACAAACTTTTTTTTTTGAGTGTAGCACAGCTAAAGGCGTGCAGTTTTTTATGGTGATTATGACCGATCCTACACTCAAAAAAAAACTGTAACGTTAGCAAAAAAAGCTTGTAAACCTACAGGAAAATTTGTTGATTTTGAACCCACAATTTTTTTTGTTAAAGTTAGCAAAAACATTTTGCTAAAAATTAGTTCACTGAATTTTTTTTAATTTTAACTTAGTTCATACACATTTGAGGACCCCAGTAGGTCCAGACCCCGATGGGCCTAGACCTAGTTGGGTTCCTTAAAAATCGTCCTAGTTTTTGATCCAAAATTTGTGTCCGTTTCGTTCTACCTTGCTTAGTTTTTGTGATACGTGATTTTAGGGGACCACCGGGGTTTTGAGAATTACAAAACTCGATAACTTTAAAAATATTACTCGGAGAGCTTTTGACTATTTTGCGGTCTTGTTCTATCCCAGCAAAAAAAGTGCGGAGTACTTCTATTTGGAGTGCTTTAAAACTATAACAAATGTAATGAAATACAACAAAAATAACAAAAAACACAAGAAAAAAACACACAAACAGTTTTTTCTACTCCATAAAAAGTTGTTATTCAGCACTTAACTCATTACCTTCCGCGACACTCCCATACAAAGTAAGTAGATATTCAGTAGATAAGAAGTACTCCGAACTTTCAAACAACTTCCAACTACTTCCACGGAGTAGTTCTTATCTACTGAATATCTACTTACATTTGTATGGAGGTGTCGCGATAGGTAATGAGTTAAGAGCTGAATATCTATGTATTCTGGAGTAGAAAAAACTGTTTGTGTGTTTTTGTCTTGTGTTTTTTGTTATTTTTGTTGTATTTCATTACATTTGTTGTAGTTTTAAAGCACTCCACTGAGAAGTGGTAATGACTTTTTTTGCAGGGATGTGTTGAGAGTGCTTTTGGACTTTTTGTTGTGTCGGCAATATTTACCGTGATATGAGCATTTTAAAATTTTCGGGAATGCTAACTTTTTTGGATCCAAAGTTAGGACCCATTAGGGTCCACACATGTGAAGAGGACCGGCGATACTATCGAGAGCCCGAGAACCAAAAATGGCCTCCATTTTTCTCTATCTAGCTTAGTTTCCGAGATAGCGCCATTTTAAATTTTCTGAAAAAAAAAAAAATAATTATTTTTTATAAATTATTGTTTCTGTAAAGACAGTCGAGCTCAGACTCTAATTATAATTATGTATTATAATTTTTTGATTCGTTATATATGGTTTTTGAATGGAGAAAAGTGTGAAAGAAAAATTTTAATTTTTCTAAAAATTTATGACATCCTGGTTTGTTTCTTACTAGTTTCATATTATCCAGTTATAATAATCTTCAGAAAAACTTTTAATGTCAAATTTATTTAGTTAATAGTCATTAGAACTCTATATGTGAAAATTATTTACAGATCGCAGCCGACAAGGATTGAACCCATCATCTGTAATACTTTGCTATTAACTGCTTGTAACGTACAATCACTCTAGACCGATACGCCAAGTAGGCGGTTAAGCAAGTATAAGTCGCCCTAAGTGGCAATAATCAGTATCTTTGGAAAAATGGCAACACCTAACATTTGTGTCTAAAATATAGACCATGTCTGGCAATGTTTGCAAAATAAGTACTTAGATCAGAATTGATGAAGGAGAGGAAGAAGAATAATGATTACTAAAAATAAAAGTTTGTTTACACAAAATGACAATAACAACTCTTCTGTTAGAAAAAACAACAGCAACAACCACACTCGAATTGAAAAAATTAGATTTAGTTGATACTTGCTTAACAGCCTACTTGGCGTATCGGTCTAGAGTGATTGTACGTTACAAGCAGTTAATAGCAAAGTATTACAGATGATGGGTTCAATCCTTGTCGGCTGCGATCTGTAAATAATTTTCACATAAAGAGTTCTATTGAATATTAACTAAATAAATTTGACATTAAAAGTTTTTCTGAAGATTATTATAACTGGATAATATGAAACTAGCAAGAAACAAACCAGGATGTCTTAAATTTTTGGAAAAATTAAAATTTTTCTTTCACACTTTTCTCCATTTAAAAACCATATATAAATTACCATTTATTTTTGCTAATATTAGCAAAAAAGCTTGTAAAAATTTGGTCAACTCAATTTTAAATTTAGCAAAAAAAATTAGTTCAAATTTTGTTTAAAATTGCTAATGCGCTAAAGTAAGTTTACAAGATATTTTTGCTAACATGCTAATATCAACTAAAAATTTGCTTAAAGTTAGCTAACCAGCATTAAAGTTAGCTAACCAGCATAACCAGCATTAGCAAAAAACATTTTGAGTGTATTTCGGTCATATTCTCCATAAAAACGGTCATAATCAACATGGGTATTATGACCGTTTTGAAAGTGGTCATAGTACCCATAACATATATGGGGGTTATGACCGCGATCTGTTCGGTCATAATCCCTATTCCCGTTATGGTGGTAATGTCCGTGGGGGCTATGTCCGGGCTCTTTCTTAAACATGTAAGGTATTTTATAATCGGTCTTAACAAACTACAATTTTCTTAGATTTCTTTGCAACTTTTAAGTTAATTTTTTGTTTCTTGTGTTTTATTATTTTGTTGCATTTTTTATGGTGGCTTGTGTTGATAGTGGCGGACGTGCAGTTAGACAGTCAGTTCATCCGTCAGTTTGCTTTTAATGCGTTCAGTTTGTTGTTACGCACTAAAAAGAGTTCATTGACTTTGTGTTGTGCTGTTTGATTTGGGTTGTTAATGCAATTTAGTATGTTTGGGCCATAATGTGTAATAAATGCATTGATTTGGCAATGCTTCAATGAATTTGTTAATTTAGTATTGGATTTTTAATATTTTTTTTTTCTTAAAATTATGTTTGCGTTATATTGCATGTGTAATTAATGGGAAAAAATGTTTATTAGCCCAGCAAAAAATAAACAAGGTGGTTCAAAAAGAATTAGTGTTTCACTACATACAAAGTAGCGATAGGTGCCGAACTTCATATTCCGTAAGAAGTACTTTTAAAATCACTTCCAAAAATGCTGCAAAATAACAATAAAAACATCTTTCACCAGTTCTTTGCTTAATGATTTTGAAGTACCTTTTTTATATGTTCTTAGGAATCAAATCAAATCACCACAACATATGAACTTCTTTTTCAACTGAAACAATTAGAATTAGGGTGATACACGAAGTATGCAATTTCAGGTTTTGCAAAAATGGTGACAAAATTTGGTAATGGCATTTCTTTTCTTTTTATTTAGAGCAGCGATGCGCACACACATACTATAACATTTATGCTTGTGTGGGTAGTAGCAAGCGAAAAGTAAACAAATTTGCTCAAGCAACAGAATTTTTTAGTGTATGTGTGTTGACAGCGCACAAGCAGCATTTTTTAGCCTATTCCCGCGGGAATAGGAATTACAAAAATGCCCATGACTGATTTAGAGCTTAAAAAATCGAAAAGACGAAAATCGATTATTGATAAATTTTTAAAATTTCATATCTTATATCAAAAAAAGTTGGTCCTAAATTTAATATTCGCGTTTTAATATTGAAATATTTGGGTGTCCTCTGTAACGTATTCTTAAGTTGCTCAAACACAATAGAACTCGATTTAGTAAAAATAAGGCATCTTTATTTCAAATCTGGCATCCAAATTTTTCTATCGCGTACTGTTTTTGAAATATTGGCGTTTGAAAAACTCAAACTCTACTGATACGCACTTATATTCTTTATAAATCACACTAAAATTTTCAAACGCGAATATCTCAAAAACAGAACATGCTTGAAAATTGTGGATTGCAGTTTTGGAATCAGGAGGTCCATTTTATACGAAATCAAGTCCTATTTCGTGGAAGCAACGTAAGAATACGTAACAGTGGACCCCTAAAAGTGTTTTTTTCTTTTTAACAGCGAATATCTCAAAAACGGTACGTGCTAGAAAAATTTGGACGGTAGATTTGGAAGCAGGAGACCAAAATCTATAAGGACCAGTTAGAAATTTCACTGGAAGGTTTTTGCTGTCGAACAGTGTTTTTAGTGTAAATATTACAAAAAAAAATACTCTTTCAATCAATCTTACAAAAATAAGTGAAAAAAGAACTTCTAATTTAGAAGTTCTAAATCACCAAATAAAAATGACATAATCACACCCAAAATGCCAAGAAATATGTACTTCTAAAGAAGTGATGAAAAAAGTGCTTCCAAAAGGTCAAGTTATATTAACATCCGGATCACTACTTCAGAAGTTGTGATAAAAACACTAGTGATATATGTTATACTTAAGTGTCAATCTTTCGCCACTGAAAAGTGGCGATAAAAAGAACATACTTTGTGTGTCACGCCCATATTAAATTCATCAATGTTTCAGTTGAAGAACAAGTACATCTGGTTCATAAGTTGTGGTGAATTTTGTAGTGAATGGTAAGCTCTTTTTTTGCTGGGTAGAGTTATATTAAATTTAATTTGCATATCGACATGTTAATACACAAAAACAGGTCCCCATAACGAAACTTTTGCATCAATTTAAAAATAAAATAAATATTTTTTTACAAAATGCACTACGTATGTAGACTAGAAAAGAAAGTTGCGCCCTGAAGATGACCGTCAAATTTTTTTATTTTTTTCTCGTAATCAGCTCTTTAAATTCTAAAATTTACTAATTTTGGGACATGCTAATATACAATCTTATATAAATTTATACTAATAGGTATGTCATGTCTAATTTAATATATATGAATTTATGGGGTTTTGAAATTATATTGAAATTTTTATTATGTTCTCAAATATATCAGAAGAGGGCAAGATATTTAACTAAATTCAAGGATTTTTTTAGTGATTTAGCTCTATTGCCATGTTTTCTTTCTTCTAAGTTCATATTTTTCTAAAAATAAGGAAAAGAAAATAATACACAAAAAATTGGCCTCCGATTTTGAAACAGATAAATTTTCAATTTTCCTATACATTGAAGGTCAACCTTATTGATTATACGGTTTTTGTTTTAGAGGCTCCTAAAAATGGTGCTTTTTCTAATTTTTCACAGTGTTTTTATTTTAAATACATGCTTGGCCAATAAGAGTCCAACAACTTCAATTTTTTTTTTTTACCTATTTTAAAGACCATAGTTTAATTCTACTCCTACTCATTCTAGGTCAGTGCACTACCATCATGCTATCATTACATTTGAGCCGTTCCACACCAAATGTCCCGCTACAGAAAAAAGTGTGTGCCATGAATTTCTGAAAAGGTTGTATGGATTTTAAAAAAACTGGGCTTAGGAGGCGTGGTTAAGTATTGAAAAAATGGACAAATTTGTATCGAGTTCCTTTGATTAAATATTTATCCAATTAAAACGGAATTCAGCACAATCTCAAACATTTAAATTATTGTATATTTTTTATGAGCTCTTGAATTAACATTTTTTTTTGGAAAATTTTCAGAACGAGTTCTAAATTTTCCAATTTTAAAAAATTTAGTTTATAAAAAAATCCAGCCACTTTGTTTCTCTCTATTTTTTTAAGTTTTGATGTTGTCTATCCACACCGGAGTTGCGCCCGAATCATTGAGTCATTGATTTTTTCATATAAAATGCTCAATGAAATCGATATCGTTGAAGCATTATTCCATACAAATTTCTATCATTGCCCAACTATGATCCACACAATAAAAAAATCAGAAATGCGTTTTTTGTTTCGTTTCGTTTCGTTTTTTTTTTTTTTTTTTTTTGAGAAAATTGCATTTGAATATTGAATTTCAAAATAATTTGATAATTTTCTTGTTTCAACATAGCGTATGAGTATGAGTATCAGCGCCCTCTTGTGGCAACATATGACTTCTTAAAAATCCTAAAAGCACATATTTATTTTAGTTTATTAATAAACTGTAAAAATACAAAAAATCATCAACATTGAAGACATACTTTTTTTTTATTTTTGCCAATGAGTATTGGCGCCTTTGTTTTTCGCCAATACTCTCTCATGGCCGAAACCATCAAACGCTCCGACATTGTTGTGCGGGGAGTATTATACACTGAAAAAAATAACTATACTGAAATTAAATAAACGCTGTAATTAATTTAAGTATACATTTTTTTTTTTTAATTTATTGCAACTTATCTTAATATAAGGTGGTTTTACTTAAAACAAAGAAAATAAACTTGAAGAAAGTACATGCAAATACTTAAAAAAGCACAAGAGTTTTCCTTAATTTGTTTTTTAAAATTAAGTTAAATATTCTTTACATTAATGGCGAATTGATTGCATTTAAGAAAAAAAGGGTTTGTTTTACTTAAAAGAAAAAAAATTAAATTGTATGCAAAAAAAATAAATAAGTACGTAACTTACTTAAAAATAGTATAGACATTTTCAAGACCTTAAATTAAATAAGTATTATTCTTTAATTCCAAAACGCAGTTTCTTTAATTTAATCAATTTTTGTTTTAATTTAAGAAAAAAGTAATCTTTATTTTATTGATTTCATTGACTTTATTTGAATCCATATCTTCATCAGTTTAAGAAAGAATTTACTTAACGTAAGGAAAACTACTTTAGGTATTTTGGGGACCCCATCTGGGGGCCCCATCAGGAGACCCCATGAGACCCTAACTTTAAATCCAAATTTCGATTTTCGCTGAATTTTCAAATGCCTATAAATCTGCAAATACTGCAGATGCGAAAAAAATTCTAAAAGCATTTTTGTAGTCCTTTACTCGTAGAATATGACCCCCGAAGACCCGAAAGCCCTCCGAGTTATAGTTTTCGAGTTATTTCATGATCAATTTTCTCAAGACCCCATTCCTATATCTCGAAAACTAACCAAGGTAGAGCGATTCTGACCAAAATTTTGGATCAAAATCTATAGTGACCCTATAATAGTGTACGCACATACTCATGTGTGGACCCCATATATTGGGGCCCGTAAGGTCCCCACATTGGAACTCCATAGGGTCCACAGAATCCGTAAGTTTAAGGAAATTTTTACTTATTTTAAATAAATATTTTTCCTCTGGATAAAAACAATTATACTTATATTAAGTACAATTTTACTTACTTTTAAGATATATTTAAGTAAGTGCATTACTAGTTCTTAGGGAAATATATACTTGGAAGAAGAATTAATATCTTTGGAGCCCTCGCATACCCTCCTTTCCTTAAATTAAGTTCAACATGCTTTAATAGTAAAATTTTTTTTCAGTGTATATTACGTTCTGGTATACTATATTGTATACCTTACTCTTATGCATTACTTTGAGTTCCATCCCATGTTAAAATCATCAATGCAGCATGGTATAAAAAAATCTATCCTATACCTTATTTTATACATTATTTGGTAATCAAAGTTTTGGGGCACTGCACATTATTTTGAATAAAGGAACAAATTGTAAAATTATAAAAAAAATATATTTTTTTAAAACATTTTTTAAATTTTACTTTGATTATTTTTGTAATTTCGAATCATAATTAGTTAAGACTTTTGATTTTCCCATTACACATTTCATTAACCGGTAATGCAAGTTTTTTCTGCGTACACTGAAAAAAAGACCTAACTAAAATTAAGGAAAAAATGTCTTTGAAAATTTATCATGAATTTTCCAAAAATTTAGTTAAATTTAACTAAAAAATGAGAAATTTTCTTAACTATGAGGAAAAAAGTTTAGTTCATTTACTTATAATTAGTTCATAGTTTTCTTTAAATGGAATTTTTTAATATTAGGAAAAAAATTCTTACTGCCAAAAAAATTTTCCACAAATCTAAGAAACGTATCTTTATTTTTAAGACATATTTCTTAAAAAACAATTTAGTTCAAGTTTAGTTAAAATTTACTAAAAAAAAACATCGATTTTCTCTTCTTTGAATTGAGGAAGGGTACTTCTTAGAATTTAGTTAATAACTTCTTTAACTTTAGTAAATAAATTCTTTTAATTTAGTTTAAAATTAAAAATGGCGATATCTCGAAAACTATGCGAGATAGAGCGAAACGGATGAAATTTTCAAAAGAGAGACTCTGCATATCTGTCGGGGTCTCAAGACTCTAATTTTAGATCGAAAATTTGAAATTCCCGAGATTTTATATATGCACATATCTCGGTAAATACTGCCAACAAGAGAAAAAGTCCAACGGCATTTGTAACTCTTGACTAGTAGAACACTTCCGCAAAATACCCGAAAGCCCTCCGATTAATAGTTTTTGAGTTATTCAGTTTTTAAGATTCTCAAGACCCTTTCAGACCCCTTATTACCGTATCTCAAAAACTAAGCAAGGTAGAGCGAAACGGACACAATTTTTGGGTCAAAATCTATGAGGACCCTTAAAGGACCCAATGGGGTCTCGAGTTAACAGGGGATGGACCCATGGAGTCCGAACCCATTTGTCCAGGGTCTAGACCCAATCTAGTTCTAAAATGAAATAAACTGAAGTATAATATAATTTTACCCATTTTCTAGTTAAAATTGGCTTAAAATTAAATAACTCTGTTTTCCTTATTTTTGGGAAAATTATGAACTAAAACCAAGAAAAAAATCTTTGGAGCCAAATCATTCCCTCTTTTTCGCAAAATTTAGTTAATTTTCCCAGATTTTAGTTCACTTTTTTTTGAGTGATAGTAGCGAGTTTTTTATCAGAACATTTTCCTACCGTTCTGCAAAACGACAACGCTTTAGGACTAGTTTTGACAAGTTTAGGAATCTTGTTGAATTTTTTGGGAATGTAATGATATCACCGCTAAACACTCATTTTCCGGTGTGAATTCTGGCGATCAATTTTAGTAGACTTTGATCTCCTGATTTCAAATCTGTTCTCCAAATTTTTCCATCTCGTCCAGATTTTTAGTTATTCATGGTTGAAAATGCGAAAAATGACGATTTTTGCATTATTTGAAAGCCTACACAGCAGCCATTCAGTGGAATACAAATCTGGTATAAAGCGCAATAGTTGAATTTGTTTATGGTCTCCAACATAGGAAACAATTTGTTTCAAATTATTGCGTTTGGTTGGGTTAGACTTGCGTTTTAAAATGATACTGTTAAAATAACCATTTTTGTAAAAAAGGTAAGGTGATACCTTACCCAATAAGCAATTTTAAAATTCAAGTGCAAATCAAGTATAAAACAAGTGTAAATCAAGCCCTAAATTCCAGCCCCTGCTTGATTTATACTTGAATTACACTTGAATTCAATAGCATACTCCAGCAAAACGGACACTGGAATTCAAGCCCTGTTTTTACAGCCTTTTCACTGGTTTTCAAGTGTCCGTTTTGCTGGAGAATGATATTGAATTCAAGTGTAATTCAAGTATAATTCAAGCATAGACTGGAAATAAGGGCTTGATTTACACTTGATTTATACTTGATTTGAACTTGAATTTTAAAAGTGCTTATTGGGTTAGTTTTTTTTATATTTTTCAAAGAAAAACTTAAAAAAAATAAATATTTCACAAATTTAAGTTTTCTGTGATATTTTTCGTATAAACCGGAAGATAATTTTAATGGGTTTAAAAGTCTATAATAAATAATTAACTTTTGCCTAAATTTTGAGCTCATCACAGTAAAGATTGATCATCTGGTTTTTGTTTTAGAGCCTTTTAAAAATGGTGATTTTTCTAATTTTTTTTCACGGTGTTTTTTTTAAATACATGGTTGGCCCATAAAGTGCAACAGCTTCAAATTTTTTTGATCATATATTTGAGATCATGATTCAATTTTACTCTAATGCTTTATACCAGATTTTTATTCCACCCAGTGGCTGCTGTGCAGGCTTTCAAAAAAGGCAAAAATCACGCTTTTTCGCATTTTCAACCGCGAATAATTAAAATTCTAGACGTGATGGAAAAATTTGTAGCACAGATTTGGAATCAGCGAGTCAAAATCTTTTAAAATTTTATATGAAACTTCAAACCGGAGCCAAAAACCTTCGATTTGTTGAGCGGTGTAATATTCTGTGATCTAATACTGTGATCCTTCACCACAAATATATTTTTAAAAAGTTTTTTTACAATATTTCAGTAATGTTTAAATTTTCCGAAAGAAACAAAATAAAGTTGTTCATTTATATTAAAAAATAATCGTTAAATATATGCCAAAAGTATTTTTTAAAACTTTACATCTTAATGTTTATTTAATTTATAAAGAATTAAAAACAAAATATTTACAGTATTGACAAAGTTACAGGAAAAGTTGAACATACAAAAATTTTTATGCAAAATATTTTAGTTACAAATTTGTTTTTTTACTGTTTTTTACTTTAGCAAAAAATAAATTAAAAAATAACTAAAAACAAATATTAAATGGAAGGAAAAAAAAAGTTTGAAAAAATAATGAAACAAACAAAAAACACATGCCCCATAATCTGTTAAAGAAATCAAAAGTGAAAACTTTTAATTCATAAGGAGTGAACTGAATTGAACTGAACTACATACAACTGGAAGCTAAATTTACCATGTGCAATAGGGTGATTCAAAAGACATTTTATTTTTTATTTTTCAAAGCCGAAATAATTTTGAGATTATTTTTTTAGGTTTTTTTTTTTTCAAAACGATTAATAAAAAATGGATGTTGCTATATATCTTGAAATCCAGGAAAGATTTTATAAAATCTGACCGAGGGTCTTCAAATTTATCTAATTTTTTTGTACACATTTGCATTAAAAATGCCCTTTTTTTGAAAAAACTTTTTTTATTGCATTGGTATAAAAAAGGACGAACGTTTGAATCAAATGCTTTTTGAATCGTAGAAGTCCGATAGACACTTTAGAAGAGATGGCTCTTCAAATTAACATACTTTTTTTGACTTTTTAAATTTTTGAAGAAAATTAAATTCGCGAAAAAATCGCAATTTTTTTAAAATTAAAAAAACTGAAAATGGGTATGT
This sequence comes from Pegoplata infirma, assembly GCA_963921195.1. NCBI lineage: Eukaryota > Metazoa > Arthropoda > Insecta > Diptera > Anthomyiidae > Pegoplata > Pegoplata infirma. Next base: position 172,473,852 of record OY992539.1, read on the forward strand.
TTTATTGGCTTTATTGAGAATGCATACCGTTAATATAAAGAAAATCGAAAGACCTAAGGTCTTTCTGGTGGATTTTTTGATATATGTTCCTCCCAATAACAAGTTTGAACTTAATTCCAAACACTTTTAGCTTTTTCAAAATTTCTTGCTAAATCTAGCGGGTTTTATTTAAAACAGTAAAACGTTTTTTGTAATTCCGTGTGGCTTTGAATCATCCTAATGATACGAATATAAGTAGGAAAATACACTCCTCATACTAACTTTTTTTTTGTACTTTTAAAAGTTTTGCAAAGTATTCGAGGCAAATAACAAAAACAAGAAAAACAACAATGGGTAAACTCATGTTAAAGTGAATGTTTGCATGAATATAAAGTGTAGTAGGTAAGACCCCTCTAAATCTACGGATACAAAAATAACATGACATGGGCCAATTTCCGACACTTTACAAACTTTTACACACTTCATAGCATGCAAGTTTGTTAGTTTGAGAGCTTTCTTGTTTTTAAAAAGAAAATGTTACTTACATACTTTGTTAGCAATATGTTTATATATGGGTTGCTTGATAACTTTAGAGACTAAAAAGGTGTTGAGAGGTTTTCTTTTTTTAATTGACGAAGTTTTAAACTCTAGTTATGTCAACATTAAACAAATATATTTTCGATTTCCAAAAAAAAAAAAAAATTATATAAATCCAATATTCGTCAATACAATTAATGTTTTCACTGAAAGTGTACCCATACAGACATTTGTAATATCAACAAACGTTTTTAAATTTTAAATGTAGAAATTAATGCAAGTTAAAGCATTTTCCATTTTGTGTCACATGGAAGGAGTCTCACTCCTTAAACAAAATTCCTCCATATTTGCTGAAGAGCTGACAAAGATAACACAGTGCAAAGGAAAAAAATATCTGGGATGCGACACTTTTGTTTAGTGGGTGTTGTCGAGTAAAACAAAACTCTGTCCTTGAAATTTGCGAAACTCCTTAAAAATTTTTAATTACGGGTAAGAAACCGGGTTTTCGTACTTTTTACACTTATAAGCCAGTTTATTTTTTTGAATATCAACGGTTTTTCAATTTCTCGAAGGATTTTGAAAAAATAAACTAATTGTAAGGCCATTCGGAAACGTGAAACTTAAATTTTAGTAATATTGGGACAACTGTGCGAATTTTTCCAGCAAACTCAATTAAAAAAAAAAATCTCTAATTTGGAACTTTGGAGTTGTTTTTACGGTGACATGACAAAATCCCCACGGACATAATCCCCATTTCCGTTATGGGGATTATGACCATAATTAATTCGTTCATATTCCCCAAAAAGGTAGTGGGGACTATGACCGAAAATAATTTGGACATTATCCCAATAAAAAATGGACATAATTCCAACATTTATGGGGATAATGACCTCGTAACAAATAGCCATAATCCCCATTGCGGGTATTATATCTACTACACTAGTTGGTCATAATCCCAATAATTATATAAATAGTTTTGGTGAAAGGACATAATCCCCACGGGCATTATCCCCATAACGGGTATGGGGATTATGACCGAATACTTCATGGTCATAATTCCCATATTAGGTGTGGGGATTATGACCATTTCTAAAACGATCATAATCCCAATGGGGATTATGCCAATTCCCTGTTGGGATTACGACCGAAAATTTTTCGGACAACGCCCCCATTCATATTATTGGGATTAAGTCCAAACTAATTCCGGCCATAATACCCTTTTTTACGGAGACGGTGGGTTTAATGCATTGTTGGGGTTATGACCAACTACTATATCCCCCCTGTAATGGGGGATATGACCATTTGTTAGTTGGTCATTATCCCCATAAATTTGGAAATTATGTCTATTTTTTATTGCATTATGTCATTAACTGTTTGTAGTTTTGTCATTAACTGTTTGTAGTTTATTTAAAAAATTTCACATTTAGTCGTTTTTAAAAGAAAAAACATTTATTTAATGTTCAGTTTTTATTAATGACTTCTTCTGCCCTTTGTTTCAAAAATAACACACTAAAATATAAAGACTTTCATTAACATTTAATTTTTAAAGTTATTTATTTTTGTTCTGTAAGTAAAAACTACTGATTATTCTGATGATTAATTTTTAATGAATTGTGTAAGTAATTTTTTTTTTTTTAATTGTTGGTATTTTTTAATGAGATATCATTAGTTTTTACCTACACAAGTAGGTTATTTTTTTGTAGAAAAAAAATTCAAAAAATTATTTATAGGAATATAAAAACATGTTTGTATCAAGTGACTTTGGCACGATGGGTAGAGTGTCTGGCCAGAATGTAGTTGATTGCGGGATCGATTCCCCAAAATTTTATTACAAATTTTTAAAAATATATATCAATAGAAAATTGTAAAAAATAACCTACGAAATCATTATTTTTAATGTTTTCGTAAGATATTTTTTTGGAATTTGTTGGTAAAAATAACAGAACTATCATTAATTTTTAATGTTTTCGTAGGTTATTTTTTTTTTTGAATTTGTTGGTAAAAATTAATGAAAAAAATGTAATTTTTTAATGTTTAATGTTATTTATTTTAGAAAATTTTGTCAACAGTAAAAAATAAATGTTTGTGTTTGTTAAAATAAATGAATAATTACTGGGATGGTTTCCAATTGTTTATTCACTGGTTTTAAATGTGTTTTTCATTTGTTTTTGCCTACAAAATATTTTGAGTGTGGGATTATTTCAAAATTATTTTCGTTCATAGTCCCCACTACCTTTATGGGGAATATGACCTAATTAATTTCGGTCATTGTCCCCATAACGGAAATAGGGGTTATGTCCGTGAGAATTATGTCATGTCACCAATAATTTTTTTGTCTTAAAAGCTTTTCTGGATGATTCTTAGGGATTACAAACTCCACACTCAAAAAATTATGTAGATAAATTCCAGTAAATATTCACTTAAAACAAATGAAATTTTATTTAAAAACCATTCCACTATTTTTTCATTTAAAATAAAATCATAGTACAGTCAATTTTTAATATTAATTTAATGACTATCCAAAACATTAAAAAACTAGTGAATATTCACTTATTTTGTATTGAAAAACAGTAAAACTATAGAAGAAATTTTTTACTACCGAAATTGAATGTAACAGAAAATTCAGTTTTAAGACAGTAAATTATTTTTTTAAAAGTACAAAAACAGTAGAAAACAAGAAATCCATAATAAAATTAATCAGCTTTACCACAAGAAAATAAAATAAATATAAAATGAGCTTTTTCCATACAAATTGTTTTTGTTTTCAAAATCGACTTTCAAAAAATGTATTGAAAATTTGAAATTTAAAAAAAAACTTTTGTTAAAATATACTTTTTGTTTTCTTGTGGTAAGGGCCAATGATTTTTCTTTTAAAAAAACTTTACTGATTAATTTTAAAAATAACTTACAAACAGTTAATGACATAATTTTCTTACAAGGGAAGTATCTCAACCCTTATGAACCGATTTGCCTGAAACTTAAAATATATATAAAAGAGACGATTTTAAGGTTGGGGTGTCTCGGCTTATCGGCCATATCAGTGTTTAAAAATTTCGTTGTCCCCTTATGAAACAATGTGGACCTTTCGGAAAATTTCGATAACTCCCGAACTAACAGGAATATCGTCTAGAGCAAAAACACGTATCGACTTAAATTTAATAAAGATTATTTCATATTCATATGGATATCGTAGGGGTATGCCTTCATATAAATACCTCTCAAAATGTACACATTTTCATGGAAAAATTACTTAACGAAGTCGAATTTTTACAAGGTTATTATACCATTGGATAGACATTAGGGTTGCCAGAAATTTATTTTCAAAAAGCGGAACAAACACAAAAAAATTACGAAAATGGCGGGATTTCAAAAACGTTGGCGGGACAAAAGAAATGCTAATTTTACAGAATTACTTAGTTATCTGTTTCCAAAAAAAAAAATTTAGATTTTTTTTTCAAAGATTTAGGCTGGATTACTCAATGCTCCGTAATAAAATAACTCACAGTTAAATTTAACTTTTTCATACAAATTTTGACACAAGGCTCCGTTAAATCGGCAGTTAGCAGTTAAATGTTCATTGAGTAATCAGCATTACTAAAAAATAACACTTTGAAAATTTTCTTGAAAATTATTCTAAAAATCTTTTTAAGTCTTTTTAAAAAAAATAAAAAATATTTTAGATGTTTAAATTGTTTATCTGAAATCAGCAGATTTTTTCTGCTAAAATCAGGAAATTTTTCTTCTGTCTTTGCAGCTTTTGTCATTTGGCTCAAAATGGGTGTATTCTGCTGATTGAACAAAGCTAGTATTTTGAGTGTATGTACGAAAATATTGCACTCTATTCCTCTTGCTTAAGCTCTATAACACTATGAAAACTTATATTCACTTCTACATCAATAACAATTTTTAATGAAGCAGTAGCTTTTTCTGCTGATTTCTAAAATCAGAAAATGTCTACTCCTTATTTTCTGACGCTTAAAAAAAGCGGGAATTTGGAATCCCGCGTGGGACGCGGGAATCGTTGATACAAAGCGGGACAATCCCGCCAAATGCGGGACGTCTGGCAACCTTAATAGACATTAAAAAAAACTTTCTTCTCATATTTAAACATCATATAGTTTCTTAGAATGAAATAGCTTAAAAATCAAAAAAGCGATTTTTTCGCCATTTTTTGAATCCCTAAATCCCCGATATGGCCGATAAGCCGAGACACCCCAACCTTAGAATTGTCTCTTTTATATATGTTTTAAGTTTCATGCAAATCGGTTTATAAGGGTTGAGATACTTGCCGTGTTAGTGCATGCATTAAACCCACCCTCTTCACAAAAAACAGTGATTATGACCGATATTATTTTGCACTTACAATTAGTCCACATAATATGAATTTGGATTATGACCGAAAAAATTTCAGTCTTACAAGCCTTAAAGAAAAATTACATAAGAGCGTATAAGTAATAATTATGTGTCTAAACCAAAATTAAATAATCATCATACGTAAAAAATTCAAAGTTGTTTGTTGTCAAAAAGGTCTTCCAAATGGTACTACATCATTTGATATGATATTTGTGACATTTTGAAACTACTTAAGTACTTGTAGTAGTAAAATCCCCAATGTTTCCCAATAAACCAAATAACGATAAGTGATAGCGAAAATAGTATCACCTGTATGATACCGATTGCGGTATCACCCCAAACAAAAATTATGATACCATTTTCGAATTTTAGTCGATTTTGCTATCGTCATTCCTGGAAATTTCGATAGCGAAAACGTTATCACAATTTCATATGGAAACGATATCGTTATCGCTATCGCCTGGAATAACGATAGTTTTCTATAAATTTTTGGAAAATAGCGATTTTACCATCGTTATGACTGGAGTTAACAATAGCGGAAACGATATCCTATTTTTTATAAAAAAACGATATCATAAGGAAAGGTACATTAAGAACGAAAACTCTATTGTTTTCGTATAATATATGATAACTAGGTGATATTGCCGCGATATCATAACGGTATCGTTTGGTTTATTGGGTTTGCTCTGTAACGTCTCAATTTTTTTTATTTCACAATGAATTTTTAATTACATCTTTTCAAAAGCGTTTGAAAAAAGTCGAAAAAAATAATGTAAATGTTCTTTTGAGCTTAAAATAGTGTTTAGATGTCTTCGATAGAATTTTTAAGGTAATTTTTTTTTCTAGAGCATGTTAAACCTCTATCTCCCGTTTTTATTGTCATTTAAGATCTTTTTTTAAGAAATGACTCTAAAGCCTTCTATTTTTCTATTTCTTCTATTAATTTTTTTTTCTCTCACACATTTTTTTTGCAGGGAAACTCAGGCTAGGCTTAAGGTTTTTTATTGTTCAACTCTTGTTTATTATGATTTTTTCTATAGAAACATTTTCAAATTTTAAAAATTTATGCCTATAAAAAAAACTTAGAAATGTTTGATATAGAGATGGGCGCGTGAGCGATTTTTGACTCACACTCACTCACGCTTACGAAAGAAATTTTTGAATCACGCACACTCACTCACGAACATAATTGTTCTACTCACACTCACTCACAATCACATGAATAAATTTAATACAATTCACACTAACGTGCACTCACGCAAGCTTCACTCCCACTCACGAAGCTCTTACTTATACAAAAAAAATTTCAAAAATCTTTCAAAATTTTCAGCAAAATTTAAAGTTCTGCGGAATTTTACAAAAAAATTTTGTTGCTTTTTTTGGAATGAAAGGAAATATGAAGAGAAAATAAATCACGCAAACTCACGCAAAAAAATTGACTCACGCATACTCACTCACGCTAAAATCTTACTCACGCACACTCACTCACACAATTTTTTTTTCCACTCACACTCACGTGAGTAAAACTGAATTCAGTCACACTCACGCGTGACTCACGTGAATCACGCTCTAATCTGCTCATGTGCCAATCTCTAGTTTGATATTTTAAAAAATGCCTCCTTAAGAAATTTTCAGGTTCTAAAGCATTTTTCTGACAGCAAAAGAACCAATAGAAAATATGTCAGGTTTGATATATTTATTCAAAAAAAGTTTTCTGATTTTGAAATTTTTCTAAGATTTGCTTAAAGAGAAGTTCTGAGGTTCTGAGGCATTTTGATACAGAAAAGCTTTTAAAATTTATACAAAAATTTTCAGATTCTGATACACTTGCATATAGAAAATTCACAGATTCTTATGCAATTCTTCCACAAAAAATTCCTATATTTAGAAAAAAAAATCGTAAAAAATTCTCAGATTTAGTGACTTTTTCCCCATAGAAAACTTCTTAGGTTCTGAAATATTTTAGTATTCTATTTTTCTACAGAAAATGTCTATGATGCCAAAACGAACACTAACATTTTTAGGGTTTAAAAACCCATCCATAGAAAGTACCTGAGATTAGAAAAATTGAAGACTTTAATTAGGGTTGCCAGACGTCCCGCATTTGGCGGGATTGTCCCGCTTTTTATAACCGATTCCCGCGTCCCGCGCGTGATTCCATATTCCCGCTTTTTTTTTGGAATTTTTTTTAACAACTATTTTTTACTTTAAAAGCCTAAGTTTTTAAAAGGCTTATTTGAAAGCTTTTGCCGCATAAATGATGTGGATTTAGAACCTTTTTAAGGAAAAAATAAAGGCCTAGTCCCACATGAGATGAAATCTCGTTCGAACGAGATTTTGATCATATGAACTGCATCAATTTATACACAACCATATGATCGATTGTTCCAACGAGATTTCAGCTCAGGCGTGAATTTGGTATAACAAAAAAGTTTACAATCTTACAGCCTTACCACAAGAAAATAAAATAAATTTAAAATGAGCTTTTAGTTTTATTTCCATACAAATTGTTTTTGTTTTTAAAATCGACTTTCAAAAAATTTATAGAAAATTTGAAATTTATAATAAAACTTTTGTTCAAATAGACTTTTTATTTTTCTGAGGTACGGGCCTTAGTGTTTGTTTAAAAAAAAATATTTTTCAAAAAATGTACGCCAAAAGTTGCACAATATAGAGTACATTCCGGAAAAAATATTTATAAAATTTCCATGGAGTAATTCTGGTCCAGCGTTGTATCTTCAAAATGGAAATGTGTGTACTAAAATTTACTTTAGCTAAATTAGTTTTTGAAAAACCAAAACACTTTTTCTATTTCAAAATGCACTAGAGGGTGGTAGTCTCTATTTAAAACAATAAAACTCGACAACATGATGCTAAATTTTTCAGTTTTGTTTATAAAAATATTTTTGTCCGCGAAAATTTTGAAAATCCCGCCATTTTTGTAATTTTCGGGAGTTTGTCCCGCATTTTCAAAATAAAATTCTGGCAACCCTAACTTTAATGATTTTAATTTTTTTGAGGCAATTTCCTAGAATCTGAAACATTTTTCTATAGAAAAAGTACATTTTTCTGAGACACTTTTGATTAGAAAAAGTCTTAGATTGCCAAAACTATTTCTAGATATATTTTCACAAGGGAATCTAAGAAATTTTTCTTAAAGAAATGTCTTAGATTCTGTGACAATTTTCTAATAGAAAAGGTTTCTTATTGTTAGTCATTTTTTCTGTAGAAAGTCTCAGAGTCTGAGTCTCAAAAATTTTTGCTACAGAAAAAGCCTTATATTCTGAGAAGTTTTTTTAAATAAAAAAAATCTCAGAATCTATGACCTTTTTTGAGTTTCTGCTATATTTTTCCTAAAACTCTCAGTATCTAAGGCATTTTTTTTACACTCAAAAAATTATGTAGGTAAATTCCAGTGAATATTCACTTAAAACAAATGAACTTTTATTTAAAAACCATTCCAGTGTTTTTTCTTTTAAAATAAAAACACAATACAGTCAAATTTAAATGTTAATTTAATGACTAACCAAAACATTAAAAAACTAGTGAATATTCAGTTATTTTGTATTGAAAAACAGTAAAACTATAGAAGAAATTTTTTACTGCCGAAATTAAATGTAACAGAAAATTCGTTTTTAATACAGTAAATTATTTTTTTTAAACTACAGAAACAGTAGAAAATAAGAAGTCCATAATAAAATTAATGATTTTTCTTTTAAAATAACTTTACTGATTACTTTTTAAAATAACCTACAAACAGTTAATGACATAATTTTCTTAGTGTAGAAAAAGTCAAAGATTCTGAATTATTTTTCCTATCGAAAAAGTCTTAGAGTCCCCGCACAACAATGTCGGTTTTTTTATAAAAATTTGGCAAGAAAAAACGATTGACAAAAAACCGCTTGAATAAAATCAATTTTAATTTTTGATATGAAAATGTTGCCACATTTTTATAAATATTTCGACTACTTTCGATAAAGTAAACAAAAAAATGTGATCTCTAAAAAAAAAATATATAAAATTCTAAAAACACACAAAAAAAAAGAATCAATTTGAAAAAATTATATTAATATTAAAAAAATAATAAAATTAAATAAAAATGTGTCCAAAAAGTGAGAAAAGTATGTCAATATAAACGTTTGACTGAATTTTCCGCTGCCGCCTTGTTTTGCGTCTATACTCTCCCATGTCCCAATCCGTCAACCGCTCCGACATTGTTGTGCGGGGACTCTTAGATTCTGGAACATTTTTTTAATATTAAAACTCACAAATTCTGTGAAATTTTTCCTATCGAAAAAAATCTGATATATTTTCTAGGGTTCTAAGAATTTTTTTCTATAGAAAGGGTCTCAGCTTTTTCTATTAAAAACCTTTGATCCTGAGACATCATTCTAATAGAAAAAATCTCAGATTCTGATACATTTTTCCTAAGGAAAACCCTTTTTAAATATAACAAAGGCCGCTGTTCCAAAAAAAGTAATTCACATAAAAAATGTGAAAGTGAAAATTTCCGAATTTTTTTGGTGTTCTAGATTTCACATCCGAATTTCTTTTTCGTTTTGTTTCACATAAATAAAATTTAGTGAAAGTAAAACGAATGCACTTTTTTCCTTACAATTTTTTAAATTTTAATTATTCGATTTCAAATTCTAATAAAAACGTGATCAACAAAACACTAAACTTGATTTCATGTGATTCGGAAATTTTCATGTGAATTGAAAAGTTGTGAAAGACAGAACAGAGGCCAAAATCTCAAATTTCAATTTTTCTATAAAAAAGTCACAAATTCTATGTAATTTTTCCTATAGAAAAAGTCTCAGATTCTATTATGGTTTTTCTATAAAAAATTCTCAAGTTTTCTTAAAAAGTAACAGTTTTTTCCTTTAGATAAATGTCAGATTCTATTGCAGTTTTTTTTTTTTTTAATTCTCAAATTTTCTTAAAAAAAATTTTCATACATGTTTCCTATAGAAAATTTTTCTTTTAATTGTACTTTTTTTAATTTTTAAAATTTTAAGATTTAAAAACATTTTTTTAAAGAAAAATTTTGAGATTCTAGAAAATTTTAGAGAAAATTCTCAAATGCTTTATCTTTTCTTTTACACCGAAGAATTTTCAGATTTCAATATAAAAAATTCTTAGATTTTTCCTATGGAAAAATTGTTAGATTTTTCATATCATAATTGCCAATAATATAAGATTTTTCACATAGAAAAGTTTTCAATTATTTTCTATGAAAAAATTCCCAAATTTTTCTTCTAGAAAAATTCCCAAATTTTTCTTCTAGAAAAATTCAAAATTTTTCATTTAGAAAAATTCAGTTTTTGTTTTAAAGAAATTTTTTTATATTTTGAGACTTTTGCAACATAGAAAAATTCTAACATTCAGAAACCTTTTTCCTTTAAAAAAATTTTAGATTCTTAGACATCTTTCAAAAAAGAATTTCTATAAAAAAATGTCTGCTATAGAAAAACTCTCCTATAGGAAACTTTTATGGATTTTCCATTAAAAAAAATCACATGTTATTCCTCTCGAAAAATTCTCCCTTTTTTTCCTAAAAAATGCTCATTTTTTTCCCCTCTCCTTTTCTTTCTTTATTTTCTTTCGTTTTTATTCTTTTTTTCTTTCAAATTCGGTTTGGGGTGGATTTCCTTTTCCCATCCCCGCCCCCCGTGGATCCAAGCCCCGTTTACTTAAATATATCTTTAAATTAAGTAAAATTGTACTTAATATAAGTTTAATTCTTTTTATACAGAAAAAAATATTTTTTTTAAATAAGTAAAAATGTCCTTAAACTTGCGGATTCTGTGGACCATATGGAATCCCAATATATGGGGTTCGCACATGAGTATGTGCGTTAGGGCGGGTCGATTTGTATGGATAAAAAAAAACTGAAAAATCGTAAGCAAAAACAAAATCTACAAGAAATTCTAAGAAAGTTTTCCAAATAAACCATTGATCAAACCTTATACCGCGCCGAACGACATGAAAGTTCATCCGTCCGTCTGTATTTTACTAAGAACTACAAAAACGGCTTTAGTTCTTTTTTTTAAACGCTTTGTTCTTACGCCAATAGATCCTTAAATTACAAATTTCAGGTCTATCGAAAATTGAAAATAGCGACTTGTATCGTTTACTTGGATGGACGGACATCGTAAATCGACTCGGAAAGTTATTCTGAGGGAGTATGCTTTCGAATAGTTTTAAACATCAGCACAAACTCAATGTTCCCTGTGCAATAGAGTGATGTAGGGTATAAAATAGAATTCATTTAATTTTTGAGATTATGACCCACAAGTTTCGTCGACATTATCCCTGTAATGCTCCGTTTTTATTTGGATTATGTTTTAATTTTTTTCGATCATGGTCCACATCACGTTTATTGGGATAATGACCGAATTCAATTCGGACCTATTTCCCAAACAGGAAATAAAGATAACGGCCGTGGGGGCTATGCCACGGCACCTGAATTTTATTATAAAAATTTAATTTTTTAAGTGTTATCGTAATTAAGAAAAAAAAACTTATTTTGAGCTTATTCTGTTAGCATTTCAAGTGACGATATATTAATTGGTAAAACCCGAATATAATCATCAATCATTTTTATACACTAATAGCTTTAATGAATGCATTAAAAAGGGATTGGGAAAAGGACACATAAGAAAAACAAAAATAAGGAGACTAAGGACGATATTAGAGATTAATACTATTAAAGAAAAACAATAGAATATAGAAAATTTTAGTCAGTGCTGCCAACAAATGTCATCAAAGATTTTATAAAGGTCTGTCTGTTTTATACACTAAAAAAAACTTGTCAAATTACTAGAAAAAGTCTTGTTGTCCCATTTTAGCAATATATGACAGTTTTCATTGTTTTTCAACAAAAAATTTCGATCGAAATTTATTTATTTTTTTTAGTTTTACAATTTTTTTCGTAAATGTCCAAATTTCCAAGGAAATTAAAAAATCCAAAATCTAGTAAAGTTACGAGAATTCCTTGTAAGTTTTATGGTGTTAAAAAAGTTCTAAATTTTAAATTTTATTGGTAAAAAGCTTGTAACATTACAAAAAAGCTCGTAAACACGATGTAGCATTGTCTACGCCAAGGAAGAAGAAGGGGAATATTTGACAGCACTGTCCTTAAAACATAGGAAACATGAGAATTACACTGAAAACAAAACCTTGCAAAATTTCAAGAAAAACTTGTAACTTTTTTTTTTTTTTTGCTACCTCCTATTTGACAAAAGTTCCTAGTAATTTAACAAGCTTTTTTCCAATAATTTTGTAATTTTACAAGGTTTTTACCAATAAAATTGTTAATTTACAAATTTTTTGACACGATAAAATTTACAAGGTTTCGTAACTTTACTAGATTTTATGCTACCTCCTATTTTACGAGAATTCCTAGTAATTTTACAAGGTTTTTACCCACAATTTTGTAATTTTACAAGCATTTTACCAATAACATTGTAAATTTACAGTTTTTTTGCACAATTAAAATTACAAGAAGATCTCGTAAATTAATTAGATTTTTTTTGTAAAATTATCTTGGAAATTTGTAAAATTACAAAAAAAAAAAATTGTAAAATAACAAATAAAAAATTGATAAAACATGATAATGTTTTTAGGCTGGTGTCTAATTTTAAAAAAGTTGCAGGACGCCACCTCAGTTTGACTATATACACAGAAAAAAATTAAAAAAATATTTAATTAAAAAATTCGTAGATTTAATTAAAAAATTAATTAAATCCGGACCATCACTAAAATGCGCAAATAAATTAAAAATATTTGTATGTCGTTAATTAAAAATAAATGGATATTTATTTAATTAAAAACTTAATACTATAAATTAAAAAATTTAATTAAAATTTAAAAAAAATAATTAAAATTTTAATTGTATAAATTAAAAAAATTAATTAAAAATATTATATTAAAAAAAATTTTTTTTTTAAAAACATTCCTTTTGAATAAAATAGTTAAAAAAAAAAATATTTCTTCAAACTTTACCAAATTTATTTATGCCGTAAAGACATAGTCAGTGAGATGATTTTATAAAGTTGATTATAAACCTTTCATATACATAAAACTATAAACAAAATGAGAATTCAAAAACCTATGTGAAAAATAAAAAAAACTTTCAACCAAACTTTTTATACTTATGTATTTTTTTTTGTATGTAATACAATGCAAGAGAAAAACGCACACTCGCACACATACGGAAAACAAAACAAAACAAAAAATAAGTAAAGCTAGAAATTTAATTATACATTTAATTATATAAATTAAATACTTAATTAATATTAAATTTGAAAACAATTAAAATATTAATTAAAATAAAGTTACAATTTTAATTAAACAATTAATTATATTAATTAAAAGTTTAATTAATACTAAATTAAAAAACAATTAAAATTTTAATTAAAATAAAATATACGATATTATTTTCTGTGTAAGCTAACAATTAACGAAAAAAATAATAAGACAACAAATAGAATTAGAACCCGTGCTCGATCTGTACTAACAGAAAAATCAACAAAAATAAGAATTACTATTTTCATTTTCTATACATGGTTTTGAATTGAGAAAAGTGTGAAAGAAAAATTTTAATTTTTCTAAAAATTTAAGACATCCTGGTTTGTTTCTTACTAGTTTCATATTATCCAGTTATAATAATCTTCAGAAAAACTTTTAATGTCAAATTTATTTAGTTAATAGTCAATAGAACTCTATATGTGAAAATTATTAACAGATCGCAGCCTACAAGGATTGAACTCATCATCATCTGTTATACTTTGCTATTAACTGCTTGTAACGTACAATCACTCTAGACCAGCGACAGGCAAAAACACTACGCGGCGTTTTTGCTCTCACACCTACATGCTCTCAAACATTAAAAAAAAACAAAAAAACACAATTTTCTCCTCTATTCTTGTTTAAAATATACTTGGAGAAATAATCAGAAAGAATTTGAATGCCAAATTTTTGTTTAAGGAACATTTTTAGGTAAACCCGAATGCTTAGTTTGTCACTCTTCACTAAATATTACATTGCTAGTCTTTTATTATATTTTTTATTTTTTTAATGGATAAATTTATTCTTATATTTACTTTAATTTGCATTGAGTATGAGAGTGATACATGTTACACACACAAAGACAAAATATGCTAGTATGTGTTTGCCTGTCGCTGCTCTAGACCGATACGCCAAGTAGGCTGTTGAGCAAGTATCAACTAAATCTGATTTTTTCAATTCGAGTGTGGTTGTTGCTGTTGTTTTTTCTAACAGAAGGGTTGTTATTGTAATTATGTGTAAACAAACTTTTATTTTTAGTAATAATTATTCTTCTTCCTCTCCTTCATCAATTCTGATCTAAGTACTTATTTTTCATTTTCTTAAAACCAAAAATTTTAGTAACTTGGGTTTGTAACTTGGATAATAATTCACCTTGTGGTGAATAAACCCGATTTTCACCAGCTGGTGAATATATAGTAACATCATTATTTTTCAACAAAAAAAAATTTTTTTCATCAATGTATTTTTTCATCATTTTTGCTTTTCATCAAATTTTTTTTTTTTTAAATTTTTTTTTCATAAAATTTTTTTTTTCATACATTTTATTTTTTTTTTCATAAAATTTTTGCAGGACAACACTTCAGTTTGACTATATAAGCTAACAATTAACGAAAAAAATAATAAGACAACAAATATAATTAGAGCCCGTGCTCGATCTGTACTAACAGAAAAATCAACAAAAATAAGAATTACTATTTTCATTTTCTTAAAACCAAAAATTTTAGTAACTTGGGTTTGTAACTTCCCGAGTAAAAAAGATTATATATGTTTATATTTAATTATATAAAGACATCATATATATTCATATAGAATTTGATGCGAAAAATGAGTCGATAAAACCATATAAACTTGCATTAAATTTGATATAATTTGATGTGATTTTAATATAATTTTATATGATTTGATGCGAAAATTGGCCCCTTTTTTAGAAAAATTTATGCAGTTATATATGAGGAGGTTCATAACAAAATGCACCAATTCCACTTTAACAGTTTTTTAGATAAACGCATAAATGTAAACAAAGTCAGTACTGAGTATGAGTGTAAGTACTGAGCATTGGGATGTTTCATAATTAAAGTCAGTAGTGAATTGCTGTGCAAATATTGAGCTTTGGGATGTTTTTGGTAATGGTTACATAGATGTTAATGTGTAGGATAGTATTCAGTCAAAAAAACAAAAAACTCAAAAAGTGGAATTGGCGCGTTTTGTTATGAACCTCCTCATATAATTAAATAAAAAAAAATCCAAAAAAAAACCAAAAAAAAAAAAATTATATCCCTATTAATATTATAAATCTGATTGTTGGTTTGTCTGTCTGTCTGTCTGTCTTTCTGTCTGTCTGTCTGTCTGTCTGTCTGTCTGTCTGTCTGTCTGTCTGTCTGTCTGTCTGTCTGTCTGTCTGTCTGTCTGTCTGTCTGTCTGTCTGTCTGTCTGTCTGTCTGTCTGTCTGTCTGTCTGTCTGTCTGTCTGTCTGTCTGTCTGTCTGTCTGTCTGTCTGTCTGTCTGTCTGTCTGTCTGTCTGTCTGTCTGTCTGTCTGTCTGTCTGTCTGTCTGTCTGTCTGTCTGTCTGTCTGTCTGTCTGTCTGTCTGTCTGTCTGTCTGTCTGTCTGTCTGTCTGTCTGTCTGTCTGTCTGTCTGTCTGTCTGTCTGTCTGTCTGTCTGTCTGTCTGTCTGTCTGTCTGTCTGTCTGTCTGTCTGTCTGTTCCGCAATAAGTAAAGAACGGCTTAACCGATTTTCATGAAATTTTCACCACAGATAGTACTAACCGAGGCGGGAACTATAGGCCATAAGAGACCGCGATCGGACAAAGGGGCGTAAAATGCCACGCCCCTTTGTACCATGCTGAAGCTATATATGCCTGTCCGGCAATAACAGAAAAACGGCTTAACCGATTTTCATGAAATTTTCACTCCAGATGGTATTAACCGAGGCAGGAACTATAGGCCATAAGCGACCGCGATCGGACAAAGGGGCGTAAAATGCCACGCCCCTTTGTACCATGCTGAAGCTATATCTGCCTGTTCCGCAATAAGTAAAGAACGGCTTAACCCATTTTCATGAAATTTTCACCACAGATAGTACTAACCGAGGCGGGAACTATAGGCCGTAAGCGACAGCGATCGGATAAAGGGGCGTAAAATGCCACGCCCCTTTCTACCATGTTAAAGCTATATCTGCCTGTTCCGCAATAAGTAAAGAACGGCTTAACCGATTTTCATGAAATTTTCACCACAGATAGTATTAACCGAGGCGGGAACTATAGGCCATAAGCGACCGCCATCGGACAAAGGGGCGTAAAATGCCACGCCCCTTTGTACCATGCTGAAGACTGTTCTGCCAGTTCGCAATAAGTAAAGAACGGCTTAACCCATTTTCATGAAATTTTCACCACAGATAGTACTAACCGAGGTGGGAACTATAGGTAGTAAGCGACAGCGATCGGATAAAGGGGCGTAAAATGCCACGCCCCTTTGTACCATGCTGAAGCTGTATCTGCCTGTTCCGCAATAAGTAAAGAACGGCTTCACCCATTTTCATGAAATTTTCACCACAGATAGTACTAACCGAGGCGGGAACTATAGGCAGTAAGCGACAGCGATCGGACAAAGGGGCGTAAAATGCCACGCCCCTTTGTACCATGCTGAAGCTATATCTGCCTGTTCCGCAATAAGTAAAGAACGGCTTAACCTATTTTCATGAAATTTTCACCACAGATAGTACTAACCGAGGCGGGGGCTATAGGCCATAAGCAACCGCGATCGGACAAAGGGGCATAAAATGCCACGCCCCTTTGTACCATGTTAAAGCTATATCTACCTGTCCGGCAACAACGGAAAAACGGCTGAATCGATTTTCATGAAATTTTCACCAGAGATAGAAAAATCCGCGATCGGAAAAAATGGGGGAAAAATGCCGCGCCCCTTTGTACCATGCTGAAGCTATATCTGCCTGTTCCGCAATAAGTAAAGAACGGCTTAACCCATTTTCATGAAATTTTCACCACAGATAGTACTAACCGAGGCCGGAACTATAGGCCATAAGCGACCGCGATCGGACAAAGGGGCGTAAAATGCCACGCCCCTTTCTACCATGTTAAAGCTATATCTGCCTGTCCGACAACAACAGAAAAACGGCTGAATCGATTTTCATGAAATTTTCACCAGAGACAGATCCGCGATCAAAAAAAATGGGAGTAAAATGCCACGCCCCTTTGTACTATACAGAAACTATGTCTGCCTGTTCCGCAATCACTGAAAAGCGATTTTACCGATTTCACTGAAATTTTTACCACAGATAGTGCTAACCGAGGCGGAAACTATGAGCCACAATAGAGGGCGATGGAAAAAAGGGGCGTAAAATGTCACGCCCCTTTTTATTACACTGCAAGATATTTCTTGCTTTTCCGCAATTACGCTTAAACGGCTGATCTGTTTTTCATGAAATTTTCACCACAGATAGAATTATCCGAAGCGAAAACTATGAGCCACAATAGAGGGCGATAAAAAAAGAAGGCGTAAAATGGCACGCCCCTTTGTATTACATTGAACGTTATTTCTTCCTGTTCCGTAATCACGCATAAATGGCTGAACCGATTTTAGTGAAACTTTTACCAATGATAGTACTAACCGAAGAGAAAACTATAAAACTATATAGGCAGAAAATGTCACGCCTCTTTGACACGCCCCTTTGTACTATACTGAACGTTTTTCGGAATGTTCCGTAATCATGCTTAAACGACTATACCGATTTAAATAAAAAATAATATAGCACGCCCCTTTTTATTTTATTAGATTAGGTCTGTTCCTTACTAACGCTTAAACTACTAAGCCGATTTTAACAAAACATTTTCCAAAGACAGTACTAACAGAGGCGGGATCTTTAGTCTGTATCAACTGCAACGTCTTTTGCGATGTACTGAAAGTTTATTCTGCCTTTACGTAATCACGCTTAATCGGCGAACCCGATGTTATTATAATTTTTACCACAGCTATTTAGTACTTATTGAGGCGGAAACTATAGACAATTTATTTTTGTCTGATCCGTACTCACGCGTTAACGGTGAAACAAATTTAAAAGCAATTTTCACCATAAATGGTATTTACCGTGTCGATCGGGCCAAGTGGCTTAAAATGCAGCACCCCTTTGTATTAAATTAAAAAATATTTTTTTCTGTATAATGGCACGCCACTTTGTAGGCAATATTAAACAGCGACTGATAAAAAGGCATATAAGGCACGCCCCTTTGTACTTTAGTGAGAGTTATGTCTGCCTGTTCCGCGAACGTGGAAAAACTGCTGAGCAAATTTAATTGCAATTTTTTTCACGAGCTAACCAATAGGGGAACTATAGGTCACATGAGACCAAAATTTAACTAAATGCGTTAAATGCCACTCCCACTTGAACTTCAGTGAAAGTTATGTCTTTATTGAAGTTTTCACCACATAAAGTGCTAACCGAGGAGGGAACTGTAGGTTCCTTTTAAAAGCCATTAAAGAAATACATTAGTAAATATTAAAGAAATACATTAATATTAGGATTGTTCCCATGACTTAGGAACACATATATACCATGTTCCCCACGCTGAGAAAAATCGAAAAAATCGACCAAACCTCAAGTCACGAAGCAGTAATTAAACTGACTAATAAATAACTCATTGATTATAAATGTTTTTCAACCCGGGCAACGCCGGGTGCAATACAGCTAGTTTCTATTATAATTACAAAATTTATTTATTTTAATAATTTAAAAGTTCTTAAATATGTAGTACTAGCTAACTCGCCCGGTACTTCGTTACCGGTTAGCTGTAAAAAACAACTTTATTACTTCAAATTCTTATTAACTTTTAATTAAACATAAAAATTGTTAGTTTCGCCTTTTAAAATATTATATTTTGAGTAGATTTAAAGTTGCAAAAAATTCTATTTTGGGGAAACGATAACACAGTTCAAACTTTAAGTTTCAAAGAACATTAGTGCTTAAGGAACAATATGTACCAATATGTAAAGTACCAATTTTAAGTATCTCTACTTTCTTCCTTTTTCCCCATTAGAAGCAGAATTTTCATTAGAAGCAGAATTTTCATTAGAAGCAGAATTTTCATATTTTAGAATGTTATTTCCGCGAAAGGATCGTACAGTCCAAATTTCAAGTATTTAGGACCATTAATTCAGCAGATACAAAATTGCCCTACTTTCCCCCTTAGAAGCAGAATTTACTAAAAAAGTGCTTCTTCCAGAACGTTATTTCCGCTAGATGATCGTACAGTCACAATTTCCAGTATCTAGAACCATTAGTTCAGCAGATACAAAACAGTTCAAAATTCAAGTATCTAGGACCATTAGTTCAGCATATACAAAATTGCCCTACTTTTCCCCCTCTTCCACCTATAAAACACAATTTTCAAAAAAGTACTTCTTTCAGAATGTTTTTTCCGCGAGAGGTTCGTACACTCCAAATTTCAAGTATCTAGGACCGTTAGTTCAGCAGATACAAAATTGCCATAATTTCCCCCTTTTTCCCCGTAGAAGCGAAATTTTTAAAAAAGTACTTCCAATAGAATGTTGTTTCCGCAAGAGGATTCAAATTTCAAATTTGCCCTACTTTCCCTCTTTTTCCCCCTATAGAAGAAGATTTTTCCAAAAAAGTACTTCTTCCAGAATGTTATTTCCGCAAGAGGATCGTACAGTCCAAACTTCAATATCTAGGACCATTAGTTCAGCAGATACAAAATTGCCCTTCTTTCCCCCTTTAAAAAGTAATTTTCAAAAAAGTACTTCTTTCAATATGTTATTCCGCGAGATGATCCTATATTGCAAATGTCATGTTTTTAACACCATTAGTTTAAAATTTACCAAATTGCCCTATTTTGCCCCTCTTGGCCCTCCTTAAAACCAAAAATTTTCAAAAAGTGTATTTTTCAAAAAATTATTTCCGCGAGAGGATCAAAACTTAAAGTTTTAGTTCAGAAGATACAAAATTGCCCTATTTTCCCCCTTCTACTTTTTTCAAGATGTTTTTTTTTTGCGAGATGATCCTAGAGTTCAAATTTCAAGTTTCTGGAACCATTTGTTTAAAAGATAAATAATGTACCGATTTTCCCTATTTCCCCTCCTTTCCAACCGTGGAGGAGGAATTTTTCAAACAATATTTTTTTCGGAATGTTGTTTCCGCGAGAGGATCATAAAGACCAAACTTCACGTTTCTGGGACCATTTATTCAGAAGATAAAAAAATCACCGAATTCCCCTATTTTCCCACC
Organism: Pegoplata infirma; assembly: GCA_963921195.1. Taxonomy (NCBI): domain Eukaryota; kingdom Metazoa; phylum Arthropoda; class Insecta; order Diptera; family Anthomyiidae; genus Pegoplata; species Pegoplata infirma. The sequence goes on from OY992539.1 coordinate 172,494,052, forward strand.
CTTGGAGGCGGAATTTTCAAAAAATTTTGTTTTCCGCATGTTAATTCTGCGAGAGGATCCTAGAGTCCAAATTTCAAGTTTCTGGGACCATTTGTCCAGAAGATAAAAATTGTACCAATTTGCTCTATTTTCCCCACCTTGGAGGCGGAATTTTCAAAAAAATATTTTTTTAGTTTTTTTTTCGCGAGAGGATCATAGAGTCCAAATTTCAAGTTTCTAAAACCATAAGTTCAGCAGATACAAAATTGCCATACCTTCCCCGTTTTCCCCCCTTGAAATCGGAATTTTCAAAAAAGTACTTCTTTCAGAATGTTAATTCAAAAGATACAAAATCCCCCAAAGGGTCCTACTTACCCCTTTTTCCCCCTTAGAAGTGGAATTCTTAAAAAAGTTCTTTAAGAATGTTATTTCCGCGATAGGATCGTTCAGCCAAATTTCTAGTATCTAGAACCATTAGTTCAGCAGATACAAAATTGCCCTACCTTCCCGTTTTCCCCCTTGAAATCGGAATTTTCAAAAAAAGTACTTCTTTCAGAATGTTAATTCCAAGAGAGAGGATCGTGCAGTCTAAATTTCAAGTATCTAGGACCATTAGTTCAGCAGATACAAAATTGCCCTACTTTCCGCCTTTTCCCCCTTAGAAGCGGAACTTTCCACAATAAGTACTTTTTCCGCAAGAGGATCGCACAGTTCAAATTTTAAGTATCTAGGATCATTAGTTCAGCAGATACAGAATTGCCCTACTTTCCACCTTTTCCCCCTTTAGAAGGAGAACTTTCAAAAAAGTACTTCTTCTAGAGTGTTCTTTCCGCGAGAGGATCGTACAGTCCAAACTTCAAGTATGTAGGACTATTAGTTAAGCAGATTCAAAAATTCCTTGAGAATGTTATTTCCGCGAGAGGATCGTACAGTCCAAATTTCAAGTATATAGGACCATTATTTCAGCAGATACAAAATTGCCCTACTTTTCCCCTTTTTCCCACTCAAAATCGGAATATTTAAAAAATTACTTCTTTCAGAATGTTATTTTCGCGAAAAGATCGTACAGTCCTAATTTCAAGTCTCCCGGACCATTAGTTCAGCAGATACAAAATTGCCTACTTTCCCCCTTTCCCTCTTAGAGGCGGAATTTTCCAAAAAGTCCTCCATTCGAATTTTATTTCCGCGAGAGGATTGTGCAGTCCAATTTTCAAGTATCTAGGACCATTTGTTCAGCAGATACAAAATTGGCCTACTTTTTTAAAAAAGTATTTCTTTCCGAATGTTATTTCCGCGGGAGGATCGTACAGTCCAACTTTCAAGTATCTAGGACCATTAGTTCAGCAGATTCAAAATTGCTCTATTTTCCCCTTAAAAGAGGAATTTTTAAAAAAGTATTCCTTTCCGAATATTATTTCCGCGGGAGGATCGTACAGTCCAATTTTCAAGTATCTAGGACCATTACTTTAGCATATACAAAATTGCACTACTTTCCCCCTTTCTCACCCCCGAAATTTTCAAAAAAGTACTTCTTTTAGAATGTTATTGCCGCGATATGATCCCATATTCCAAATGTCATATTTCTAAGACCATTAATTTAAAGTTTAGCATATTGCCCTATTTTCCCCCTTTTGGGCCTCCTTAAAACCAAAATTCTCAAAAAAATATGTTTTTCAAAAAATAATTTCCGCGAGAGCATCCAGATTCAAAATTTCAAGTTTGTTCAGAAGATAAAAAATTGCCCTATTAAACCCCTTCTACCCATCACCCCACCCTTATAAAAGGATTTTTCAAAATATTACTTTTTACAAAATGTTTTTTCCGCGCGAGTAGAGTTAAAATATCAAGTTTTTAGGACCATTCGTTTAGCAGATACGAAATTGCCCTTCTTTCCCCATTTTTCCCCCTTTAAAAACGAATTTTCAAAAATGTACTTCTTTTAGAATGTTATTTTCGGGATAGGATTGTACAGTTAAAATTTTAAGTATCTAGGACCATTAGTTCAGCAGATATAAAATTGCCCTACTTTACCCCTTTTTCCCCGTAGAAGCATAATTTTAAAAAAAGTTTTTCTTTAATAATGTAATTTGCGCGAGAGGATCGTACAGTTGAAATTTCACGTATCAAGGACCATGCGGATTTTTTGAAAAGTTCTTCTTTAAGAACGTTATTTTCGCGAAAGGATCGTAAAGTTTAAATTTCAAGTATTAAGGACCATTAGTTCAGCAGATTCAAAATTGCCCTACTTTCCCGATTTCCCCCCAGAATTTTGAAAAAGTACTTCCTTTAGAATGTTATTTCCGCGAGAGGTTCGTTCACTCCAAATTTCAAGTATCTAGAACCATATTTTCAGCAGATACAAAATTGCCCTACCTTCCTCTTTTTCCCCCTTTAAAGCGGAATTTTCAAAAAAGTACTTTTTTTAGAATGTTATTACCGCGAGAGGATCGTGCAGTCCTATTTGTTTAGCAGATACAAACCGGAATTTTCAAAAAGTACTTCTTTCAGAAAGTTATTTCCGCGAGAGGATCGTACAGCCCAAATTCCAAGGATCTACGACCATTAGCTCAGCAGACACAAAATTACCCTACTTTCCCCTTTTCCCCCTTAGAAGCGAAATTTTCAAAATAGAACTTTCTTCACAATGTTATTTCCGCGAAGGATCCCATAGTCAAAATTTTTAAGTTTCTGGGAAAATTAGTTCAGAACATACAAAGTGTACCAAATTGTCCTATTATCCCCCTTTTTACCACCCTAGAAGCGGAATTGAAAAAAAAAACTTTGTTTCGGAATGTTTTTTCCGCGAGAGGATCTTATAGTCCAAACTTTAAGTTTCTAGGACCATTAGGTCAGAGAAAATTAAATGTACCAAATTGCCCAATTTTCCCCCTTTTCCCCTTCTTAGAAGTGCCTTTCTTCAGAATATTATTTCCGCGAGAGGATCCTATAGTCCAAATTTCAGGTTTCTGGGACCATTAGTTCACAATATAGAAAATGTTCAAAATCGTTCTATTTCCCCCCCCCCAAATTTGAATGAAAAATTTTCAAAAAATACTTTCTTCAGAACATAATTTCCGCGAGAGGATCATATAGTCCAAATTTTTAAGTTTCTTGGACCATTAGTTCAGAAGATACAAAATGTACCAAATTATCCTACTTTCCCCCTTTCCCCCTTTCAACCCCCTAGAATCAGAATTAAAAAAAACTAAATTGAAGTAAAAAAAACTTTGTTTCAGAATGTTTTTTCCGTTAGAGGATTTTATAGTCCAAACTTTAAGTTTCTAGGACCATTAGGTCAGAAGATTGAACATGTACCAAATTGCCCTTTTTCCCCCATTTGCCCTTCTTATTTTTTTTTTTTAAATACTTTCTTTAGAGTATTATTTCCGCGAGAGGATCCTATAGTCCAAATTTTAGGTTACTGCGGCCATTAGTTCAGAAGATCGAAATTTTTAAAATTGTCCTATTTCCCCCTAAATTTAAGTGATTAAATCAATAAATTCCCAAAAATTAAAAAATAAATGAGAAAAAAAAATTGAGTAAAAAATTTGAGTCAAAAAATTAAGCGAAAAATATTTTGAGTAAAAAAATTGAGTAAAAAAAAATTTGGGTGAAAACACCTTCTAAGTAAAAAAAATTAGTAAAAAAACTGAAGAATAAAATGCAATTGAGTGAAAAAAATTTTTATTAAAAAAAATTGAGTAAAAAAAATTTTGAGTAAAAAAAAATTATGAGTAAAAAAAAAAAATTGAAAAAAAAAATTTTGAGTGAAAAAAAATTTTGAGTGAAAAAAAAATTTGAGTGAAAAAAAATTTGTAAAAAAAAATTTTGAGTGAAAAAAAAATTTTGAGTAAAAAAAAAAATTTTGAGTAAAAAAAAATTTTGAGTGAAAAAAAATTTGTAAAAAAAAAAATTTGTAAAAAAAAAAAAAAATTGTAAAAAAAAAAATTTAAGTGAAAAAAAAAATTTGAGTGAAAAAAAATTTTGAGTGAAAAAATTTTGGTAAGAAAATGTTTTTTCCCCGAGAGGATACTATAGTTCAAATATCTAGTTTCTAGGACCATTAGTTCAAGATTCACCAAATTGCCATATTTTCCCCCTTTTTGTCCCCCTTAAAACCGGAATTTTCAAAAAAGTACTTTTTTCAAAATGTTATTTCCGCGAGAGTATCCTATATTCAAAATTTCAAGATTGTAGGACCATTAGCTCAGAAGATACAAAATGTACCTACTTGCCCTATTTTCCCCCTCCCCCCACCTTAGAAACGGAATTTTCAAAATATTACTTTTTCCAAAATGTTATTTCCGCGAGAGGGTCCTAGACTTCAAATTTCAAGTTTCTGGGACCATTTGTTTAGAATATAAAAAATGTACCAATTTGCCCTATTTTCCCCTTTTTCCCCCCTTGGAGGCGGAATTTTCCAAAAAAAAATTTTCCGAAATTTTATTTCCGCGAGAGGATCCTAGAGTTCAAATTTGAAGTTTCTAGGACTATTAGTTCAAAAGATACAAAATCCCCCAAAGTGCCCTATTTTCCCCCTTTTGCCCCCCTTAGAATCGGAATTTCCAAAAATCCCTTCTTAGTGGGTGGTTTTGTCGGGAGCCGAACCTGCATTCCAAATTTCAAGTCTCTAGCTTCAGCGGTTTGGGCTGGGCGATGATTATTGCCAATCAGTCAGTCAGTCAGTCAGTCAGTCAGTCAGTCAGTCAGTCAGTCACCACACTCTTTTATATATATAGATAAATGATATTAATTTTAAAATACCATAACTAATTTAGTGTCATTAGGTCGTGAGGTCTAATTCGCCTTAATCTTCTGGCCTGGCCGTTGATATTGTTGAGCATTTGTGCTTCAACATTTACGTGTGATGAAAGTCTATTGTAATGTGCGTGTGCTGATTTACTAGACGTTTCTCTTACAGTGTCGACGTGAAGATCTCTATGAAGATCCTTATTTCGAAGGTACCAGGGGGCATTTACAATACTTCTCAATACCTTATTCTGGAATCGTTGTATGATTTCCATATTTGTGGGCTTAGTACATCCCCATAGTTCAATACCATATGTCCAAACTGGTTTGATAACCTGTTTATGGGGCATTCCATGCCAAATCACTCACTTTTAGACCCGACCCCTTTCGATTTATTTTATTTTTGGATATGTTTTAGTATTTATTAAATGCAACTCGGAGACTAATTTTCAGCCTTTTATTTCAAGATGGTGTTGAGTAATCAATTTTTCAAAATGGCGATTTTCTCAAAAAAAATTAAAAAATTGAAATTTTTAATTAATTTTGACCATTAAAGAATATAGATATTTTAAAAAAAGTTGGACAACGTTTTGTTGGTATTTAAATGTAGTTTTAGAAAAAAAATATGAAAAAATTATTCGAAGTAATTATCACTTTTTTTTGCCGTTAAAAAATAAAATCGATTTTTTGAAAAAGTCCGAAACCTTCGATTTTTTTGTAAAAAACTATAAAAATTCTACTCTTAATTACGCAACTTTTAAGCCATAATTCGAGATGTGATCACAATTCTTTCTATTTTTTTTTTTAATTTTTAAAATTGCACCTTTAATTTTTTGGCTCTGATTTATTTTATATGGTGTTCCAAAAAAAATAAATTGGTAGATATTGACCCTAACTTACCCTAGATATATTCATTCCGAGGTAAAAATACGTCTTACAAAAATTTAGGACGATCGGAAATGGGTAAGGCGTTTTGCATGGTCCTTGAAGTTTAAAAAACGGATTACAAGGAAAAATATGATTTTTTTCTGTTTTCGAAATTTTTTTGGTATTTTAAGTTAAGTTTTAATTTAAGTGATTACAGAATTATGATGTGGAGTAAAATGCCTTTCTAATAAGGTACTAAAAACTAAAATCGGTTGAAAATCAGCCAAGTTATTACAACTTCCCCAGGCATCTAACGTATGGCAGACCACTTGATATATAAATATATAAATAAAAATCAATTGTCGTTCGTTGGTAACAGCATCAGTTGAGAACGGCTGGACCGATTTGGACAATTTTTTTTTTGAAATGTTCGTCATAGCCCAACTTAGGTTTTTACGTAAAGAAAAATTGACCACGCCCACTTTTACGCCCACTTTGTTTGATTTATCTAAAATCGGAAAACGGCTGCACCGATTTGGGTAATTTTTTATTTAAATGTTCGTAATTATCCAATTTAAGTTTGTACTGAAAGGAAAATCGACCATGCCCACTTTTACGGCCACTTTTTCAATTTATCTAAAATCTGAGAATGGCTGGACCAATTTGACAATTTTTTTTTTAAATGCATTTTCATCATATTCCAACTTTGGTTTTTTACGAAAAAAAATTACTACTCCCACTTTGGCTAATTTTTGTTGAAAATGTTCGTCATAATTCAACTATGGTTTTTATGGGTAGTAGAATTTCCCACGCCCACTTTTTGCTATGTATCCAAAGAACTAAAACGGCTAGACCGATTTGGTTATAGTCCGCAAAAGATTTTTAAGGAAAGAAAAATTGTGCACACCGCTCACTTTTCCCGATATATGTCATGGAATGGGTGGATCAATTTATCTAAGTTTGTTTTTAATGTTCGTCATAGTCCAGCAAAGGTTTTTCGGAAGAACAATTTTCCACCTCTATGCCCACTTTTGAATGGATGGAACGAGTTGGTTAAATTCAAATAAGGTTTTACTGTAATAAGTTGTCCACCTTCTCCTTTTTTTTCGATATATATAAAATTTACTCCATAGAAAAATAAAATATAGAATAAAAAAATATAAATAAAAATCATATGTAGTTCGTTGGTAATCGCATCACTTGAGAAATGACCGATTTGGATAATATTTTTCTTTAAGTTCGTCTTATTTTTTTAATGTTTTTCTTTGGTTTTTTTTTCGGAAAACAAATTAATCACGCGCACTTTTACGCCTCCTTTTTTCGATATATCTGAACTTTTACGCCTCCTTTTTTCGATATATCTGAATTGGGAGAACGGCTTGACTTAACTTTTTTTTTTAAATTTTCGTCATAGTCAAATTTAGGTTAAAACGGAAATAAAATTTGTTCACGCCACTTTTATTTCGATATATCTAAAATAGCAGAACGGCAGGGCCGATTTGGCTATTAGTAGTATTTGTAGACGTTCGTGATAGTACAACTAACGTTTTTACGGAAATATAAATTGTCCACTCCCACATCGAAGAAAGACTGGCCTGATTTGTTAAATTTTTTCTTTAATGATCATTATAGTCCAGGTAAGGATTTTGAAATAATTATTGGCCTCCCCCACTTAAAAGCCCACATTTTTCAACATCCTTAAAATTTGCAACACTTGAGAACGCCTGGGCCGATGTTGCTAATTGTTTTAAATGTTTGTAATGTTCCATATAATTGTTTGGAAAGAAAAATTGTCCTCGACCACTTTTTTTCGATATATCTAAAATTCGTTTTTACTCTAATTCGATCTATTAAAAAAAATATTTCTTAATATATTCCGCTTAAACTTGGTAAAAATGATTTTAAATCCTTTGAGATTTTTACCATATGTACAATTTTAACTTACTAACAAATTTTAACGCCCACTTTTGTCTAAATATGTCGACTACTAATGACCGGACTGATTTTTTTATATTGATTATAGTTTTAATTTAAGGAAATATAAATGAGAAAAGTTTCCCGAAAAAAAGAAAAATTCGGGAAAACTATAAAGGTTTGTTTGAACTCAAGACAATAGCTCACGATAAGAACGAGGAATATGCGTAATTTATTTTTGTGTTGTTCGTAATGATACTAAAGAAGTTTTGAACAGTATTGTACAGTACGCAAAGTCGAAGACATGGTTATTTTTTTTAGTTCCTTTTTATGCAGGGCTATATATTTAAAGCGATACGAAATATAACAATGATCTTATATTTGGGCCAGCAACGCGGACCGGGCCAGCTAGTGTAAAATAAATCAGAGCCAAAAAATTAAAGGTGCAATTTTAAAAATTAAAAAAAAAAATAGAAGGAATTGTGATCACATCTCGAATTATGGCTTAAAAGTTGCGTAATTAAGAGTAGAATTTTTATAGATTTTTACAAAAAAATCGAAGGTTTCGGACTTTTTCAAAAAATCGATTTTAATTTTTAAACGTCAAAAAAAAAAGTGATAATTACTTCGGATAATTTTTTGATATTTTTTTTCTAAAACTACATTTAAATACCAACAAAACGTTGTCCAACTTTTTTTAAAATATCTATATTTTTTAGTGGTCAAAATTAATTAAAAATTTAAATTTTTTAATTTTTTTGAGAAAATCGCCATTTTGAAAAATTGATTACTCAACACCATCTTGAAATAAAAGGCTGAAAATTGGTCTCCGAGTTGCATTTAATAAATACTAAAACATATCCAAAAATAAAATAAATCGAAAGGGGTCTGGTCTAAAAGTGAGTGATTTGGCATGGAATGCCCCTTATATATTAAAAGTTTATTTTCGATGGATAGTTCTGATATTCTTCCAATCAACCAATTTAGATTTCTGAATTTAATTTCTAATTGTTCTTTTTTCTTTTCAATGTGTGATCTCCATGTTAGTTTTGAATCAAGTGTGAGACCTAGATATTTGGCACTATTTGAGTTAGGGATTTCCTGATTATTAAAGTATAGTTTTATTACTTCATCGTTTTTATTTGTAAAATTTATTATATCGAGTTATTTATTTTAATGCCCCATTTAGATGCCCACATAGAAATGTTGAGCACCGCAGGTTGAAGATATTTAGCAGCTTCTACAGTGTTTTGACCAACGGCCAAAATGGCAGTATCATCTGCAAACGTAGCTAATGTAGTATTTTGTGTTTGCGGAAGATCATTTGTGAACAACAGATATACACTCATAAAAATTTGTTAGTATTCCTTACAAAAAAGTCTGTTACCATTACTAATAAAGTTTTCAATTTGTGCCCGATAACTTTTTCAGTTACCATTACAAACTTTGGTTTTCAAAAATTAGTAATCTTGAAAATACTAAAAAAATTAGTATTACTAAATTTTTTTGTACAATTTTTGTAAAATGGATTTTAAAACGCGTTTGTAAATAATATTAACTTTTTTTGTAAAAAAAGTGTAAATTGTGTATTTTTTAATTTTTTGTATTTGTATACATCATGTAAATTGCGTATTGCGCTTGTTGTCGCCAATAACTATTTCCATGCAAGTCAGTTTTTGTTAGAATTTTCGATCTAAAAAAGAGAAAATATTGAACACATTGTTTTAATACAAAATATACATACTACCATATAAAATTAATTCTTTGAAGATTGATGTTGAGTAAATTGGTGTACAGTGAACTAAAATAAAAAAATATATATCAACATAATGTTTTAAATAGATCACATAAATATACAATTGTTACCTGTTGTCATCATTTCCTATTTTGCTTTATTATTCTAAAAATTAAAAACGAGTTACATAATTTTAAACAAAAAATACTTAAAGATTTGGTTACCTGCTATGCTTTTTTTGTTGCAATATTTTTTTGTACATTTTTTTATTCATTTTACCCGTCGCGCGATGTTTACCGATCGAATGTTATTTTGTGACTAAAATATTCAAAGAAAGGCATAAAGTAAGTTACACAAAAATCAACCCTTTATGTGCGTGAGAAAAAAATATTCGTGGATAGCATAGACAAACAAATTCTGCAAGTTAAGAAGAAAGAAAAAAAAAACTGATGTTTTATGGAAATTTTCCATTTGAAAAGGTCGGCATTGTTTTTTAAATTTTGCATGTCTTCTCTTGTCTCTATTTTTGTTTTTAAATTGAAAAAAAAAAACTAATGAAGCGTAAATGAATATTAAAAATAATAAACATATTCATACTCATCAAAGCGCAGTTTTATCGTTAAAAAATAACTAACAATATATTTTTTTTTATTTATTTTTTTTTAATTTCCAAATATTTTAATAAAATAAAATATTTTTAATTATAGTGTATAGGTTTTCTAGAGAAAAAAAAAAACGAAATTTACTAACTAATATTGTAAAATTTACAAAATAATTATCAAAAGTTAGTACGATAATTTTTAAAAAATCGACTGAAAAAATTATTAAAAAATCAGTATAAAATTAATAGTTTGTAAAGCGAGTTTACTAAAAAGAATTACTAAAAATTGATTTTTTAGTAGAATTTAGTAAAAAAGTGGTAAAGTTGAGATACAAACCACTTTACAAATTTTTTTACTAACGTATTTTTTTTGAGTGTAGCAATGGTCCTAATATACTTCCCTGAGGCACGCCGCACAGTGCTTTGTTCCCATGTTAAAATCGGCAAAAATAGAAGGAATGGTCAGGCGTTTTTGAAATTTGGTACACTAACAGCAAATACCTTAATTAAGAAAAATATGAATTTTTGGGAAAATCGGTGCAAGGACACGCCTACCTCCCATGTGTCCTGAAACTTAAAAATGTTATTTCAGCTACAATAATGTCCGCAAAAGAACAAAAAGTGGTCATTCGGATACATATACAACTAGCAACATGTATGTAAATTTTAAGCTTAATCGAAGTAAGGACTCTAGGTCCTGCCATATGTCCTTTTTCCTAAAAACGCTATAACTTCAACAAAAATAGTCCGATCGTAACAAAACTTGGTACGTAAATTGATATTTATAAGGAATATATTATTGCCAAGTTTGGGTAAAACCGGATTATTAATGTGGAAAATACAAAAATATCCTTTATTAAAAAATGGTGGAATTTTTTTCCAAAAGCGTTTGGAAAAAGTGAAAAAAAAGTATTTAAGCAAGTTCTGAGCTAAGTAAAGTTAATTGATGTATGCAGTAAAATTTTATGACGGTTATTTTCTTAGAACATATTAACCCTCTATCTCGTATTTTTAGGGGTCATTTTAGTCCATTTTCCAAAAACCCTCATAGAAAACCACTAACACGTGGGTTTAAAGGGTTAAAGTATTTTACAAAAGTTTTAAGCATCGAATTTTACTAGGGGTTTTCAAAGGTCAAAAGGTCGTGCAATATAAGGAAAATTCATAAAAAGTAAATTGTAAAGTATCATATATTGTTAAATTGTGTTTTACTGAAGTAGATTGAAATAAGAAAAATTTTATATTTACAAAAAAATTTATTAAATTTACTGCTGGGCTAAATTATGTTTTTACATATCTTTAGTGAAATTTGATGGCAGTTTTTCTTGAGACATATTAACACTTATCTCCCATTTTAAAGCGTCACATTATTTGCTTTTACAAAAGTTCTAACATAAAACCTATAAAACGGGTATTTAAAGGTTAAAGAGCAATACTAAATTACTTTTTTTTCACAGTTTCTTTAATCTAAGGAGTGAGATCATAAAAATGTTAACACACATAAAGTTAAATAAAAAACAGACTACTGAATTTTAAGACTTCAAACCAAATTTTTATTAAATAAAATTTAATACAAAATCATAACAAAAAAACCGCATGGAACTCTAACCACTACGAACAAAGTTATCCACTTTTTCCGGAAACCCTCCCATTAAGGCTTTTATGGTAGTTTCTGTCACCTTTTTAGAGCAGGTGGTCCATCTACGTTTGAAATCTTGCATGTCCTGGGAGACCTTTTTTGTGCCCTTTAATTCTTTTTTAACAAGAGCCCAATATCTCTCCACTGGCCTGAGCTCCGCGCAGTTTGGTGGATTTGCCTCTCTTGGTACAAAAACCACATTATTATCATTATACCACTCCAGCGCTTTCTTGCTGTAGTGACAAGATTCTAAATCGGGCCAAAAGTAAGTGAATACATTGTGCTGACTCAAGAACGGAAGAAGTCTCTTCTGCAAACACTCCTTGATATAAATTTCGCCGTTTATAGAGCCAGATATCACAAATGACTGGCTTCTTTGGCCGCAGCTACATATGGCTTGCCATACTAGGAATTTTTTGGGGAATTTCGTTTGCTTTTTTGACCGAAATTTTTCCGCAACATTTCCTCGAACATCGGAAACATAAAATTCTTGACCATGGAGCTGCGCAAAATCAGCCAGGACATAAGTTTCGTCGTCCATTACACAACATTTGTATTTTTTTATAAAATTTGATTTCAATTTTCTAGCTCTGGTTTTGGCCTCCAAATTTTTAAAAGCGTTTCTATCGGGAACTTTTTGAACTTTGTAGGACTTTAGTCCCGCCTTACGTTTCACTTTACGTACAAAAAAGTCTGAGCATTGGGCTAACCGAGCTGTTTTTCTGCCAGATGTGTTAGGAGCTCTCTTAAGGATGCTTTTAACTTTATATGCCTTACCAATGTTACGAAAACCAGTCGTTGTTCCTGTTCCCGGCTTCCTTTCAATTGTTAGGTGTTCCAGATACCTTTTTACCACTTTTGAAACTGTTTGGCGGCATACATTAGTTTCTTTGGCAATTTTTTTGTATGTCCATGTTTGGTTTTGTTGAAAATATTTAATTATTTTTGAACGCACTTTTCTTTCATCGTCCATTGTGTAAAAAATTGCAAATTAAAACTCATGATGTAAATTAATTTATTAACTGACATATTTTTAAAATGTAAACTGCCGAAAAAAAAAAAATTGGAAGCTTTACACCAAAGTTGTAGGCAAAAATGTGTGTTAACATTTTTATGATCTCACTCCTTAACTTATAATTTGACATATTAAATTAAACATAATTTCTAGCTACAGTTAAAAATTAAATAATCCATAATGCGTAAAAAAATCAAAAACTTCAAACCAGTTTTTAAAAAAATAAATTTTCGAGAATTAATGTCTTGAAACAATTAACCCAATTATTCTGTTAACTCATTTTTGCATAAAATTCTCTGAGTTTAGCGCCCTCTCGTGGCATCAAAAGCAATTACACTAAATGTTTTTTTCACATTTATTTGAAAACTTAATTATCTTTCAAAAAATCTGTCTTTAATAACAATTTCAGACAATTTTATTTTTTTGATTTTTATCCATGGGAAGAAGCATACTGCCCTACTCAAATTCATTTGTATTCAAATTTTGTTGTACATTGTGGACAGTTTTCATGGATTTGGTGAAGCCAAATTTAACTTTTCTACTTTTTTTTTTATTTTTCTGCTGATTGGGTTGAAAAAAGGTTTAACATAATTTCTATAATATTTTTTCAAACATTGTTCATTCTTAGAGGTTAACAAAAAATAACGAAAAAATGGACACTTCGAAAAAAATTTTTTTTTTGCCGTTCTAAAAAAAAGTTGCAACTGTTTACTTTTTTATTTAATAGATAAAGATTTAACCTTCCCAAAAAATGAAAAAAATCTAAAATCGGTTAACATATATTTTTTTAATATTTTTTCAAACCTTGCAAATTTTGGGTTTTCAAACTAAAAATTTAGGTAACTCTCAATGCGTTTTGAAAAAAAACTTATTGCTTAATACTAAGGTAATTTTTTCTGGTAAAAAAATAGATATTTTAAAGTTTTAAAAAAAAAAATCAAGCCATTTCATTAAAAAACAAAAAAGTTACAGCTATTTTCGTCAGCCACTAAAATGGATTTTTCAAAAATGTGATTTTAGGCACTTTAAAAAAAAAATATATTTAAAGTTCTACTCAAAAGTTGCAAGCGTTGTTTTTTTTTTTTGAAAGATAAAGGTCAAGGCTTTAAAAAAAAATTATGAAATCAAAAATCCGTTAACATATATTTTTTTAATACTCCATCAAACTTTTGTTATTTTAAAGATCCTCACAAAAAAAAGTAGTAATTCAAAGTCTTACAAAAGGCATATACTTTAACTTTTTATCTCCAATAAAAAATTTTCCGTATTGCAAATATATTTTTTAATTTTTTGCAAAAAAAATCAAGTCATTATCTTATAAACTGAATTTTTGGGAACTATTTTTGTAAAACTCAAAATAATATTATTTTTTTAAATACCGTTTGCTTGGAAATCTCTAACTTTAGCGACCCCTTGTGGCGACAAAAAGAGTTATATCAAAAGGGATTATTATTAAAATATTAAGTTACCTTATTACCTTTACAAAAAAAAATATTTTAATAAAAACGATGGGAACTTTTTTTTTTTGATTTTTGTCAATGGGACAAAGCACTGTGCGCCGGCCTTTATTTTTCTTAGGTCGGAATATTCATTTTCATATTTTATTTGAAAAAATCGATCTGCTAGGTATGACTTTAGCAGATTATAAAAGTTTTCTGGAAAAATTTCGGATATTTTTTTAAGTAGTCCTTCTTCATGCCACACCTTATCGAAGGCTTGGGCTACATCTAGAAAGACAGCTGAGCAAACTTGTTAAATTATATATAAAGAACTTAGATTTTTTTTTCATAAATTTTGCATTATATATAATAACATATAAAATTTTTAAAACAAATGTTTAAGGTTTAGGTTTGGAACTTAAAAAAAAAAAAAAATCTGGACTTAGAAAAATTTTCAAAAGTTATATCAAATTATATATAAAGGACTTAGATTTTTTTTTTAATTTTACTCATATAAGATTACATATGATTCAGAAAAAAGTTGCATAAAGTTTTATATAAAATGTCTTCAAATATTTTGTTATATTAAATTATATAAAAAAACAGACAGAATTTTATATTTCATATGTAATTATATAAACTAACTTTAATCATATGTTATTATGTATAACTTAACATTTTCTTTTATATAATTTTATATAAGAAAAAAATACGAAGTGCAAATATATATAATCTTATATGATAGCAAAACAATTTACGTATAAATTTATCAAATAATATATGTTTATATAAAAATAAGTAAAATTATATATAATCTTTTTTACTCGGGTTGGATAATAATTCTCCTTGTGGTGTATAAACCCGTTTTTCACCAGCTGGTGAATATATAGTAACATCATTATTTTTCAACAAACAAAAAAAATTTTCATCATTTTTTTTTTTCATCAAATTTTTTATTTTTTTCAAATTTTTTTTTCATCAAAATTTTTTTTTTTCATACATTTTTATTTTTATTTTTTCATCAAATTTTTTTTTTATTAATTTTTTTTCATAAATTTTTTTTTTTCATCAAATTTTTTTTTCGTCAATTTTTTTTTTTCATAATTTTTTTTTCGTCGCTTTTTTTAGCAATTTTTTTTCATCAAATTTTTAATTAGTACATCAAGTTTTTTTTTTAATTTTTTTTTTCATCAACATTTTTTTCTCAATTTTTTTTTGAAAAAAAAAAAATTTTTTATCAAAATTTTTTTATAAAAAATTTTTTTCTTAATTTTTTTCACCGAAAATCATTTTTCCCCTTTTTTTTTACGAAAACTACTTTTTCAACAAGTCTAAACTTTTCACATAAAAATGTTCCATTTGTTTATCAAATGTAAAAATCAAGTGAGAGTGTTAAATTTTTCGGTGCCGAATCTTTTATATTCTCCAAAATGTAAAAACACTCTTTGGCACTTATTTTGGCACTCATGTACCAAATGTACAGCTCTTCTGGTTTGGACGGCATCTTGCATCCAGTGCCTTAGAAATGGATCAATAATATATAGACTTTATGGGGTCCTCGACTGATATTTCAATTCGTTTTGCATGGAATAGCAAAGTAATTGTTTCTAAAAAAAACTTTGCTTTGGCAAGTACAACCAAATCTTCCGCAAAACATTATCATGATTTAATGTTTTGGGCAAGAGTACAAAATTCGCAGGCATTTTTTGTGTGTATAAATCAAGTTTTTTTTTAGCAATATTTGACCAACCAGTATCCTAGCCCACAGTGCTTTTTAAAAAATCTATTCTTTAACACAATATAATAAAACGCCTGGTAAAATGCCTTGTAATCCCGTTCTACCAATATTTAACAATTTTCCTTGTTTTTTAACAAAAAATCTTGTACTTTGCTCAAACGAGAACTACAGTTTTATTGGTAATTTTACAAATTTATTTTCGTAATTGCATTCTAACATTTTTAAAGGTTATTTTACAAAAAAAATTTTACAACAAAGTTTTTATTTCGAGGATTCTAGTTGATTTACAAAAAAAAAAAACTGTTATTTTACAAAAATTATGTTATACGAGGATTTATGATGTTTAACAAAAAAAAACAATTTTGTTTTTTTTTGTAAATTTTCTATTTTTTTTTAATTTTGCAAGTCCCGGACAAAAATTTTTTTTTATTATTAAAAAATATTTAAAAAAGAGTTGACAAAATTTTGAAAAATTTATTAAGAGGATTCTAGTTAATTTACAAAAAAAAAACCGGTTATTTTACAAAAATGATTTTATTACGGGGATTTATGTTGTTTAACAATTTTTTTTTCTTGTAAATTTACCATTTTGGTTTGTAAATTACCATTTTTTAAACATTTTTTCTTGTATGTTTACCATTTTTTTTTTTTTTTTTTTCCGGCCTTAAAACAATGTTTTTACCAATAAAATTGGTTATTTTACCAATTTTTGGCACATTCAAAATTACGAGGAAGTCCTCGTAATTGTACAAGAATTTTACCTACCTCCTATTTTACGCGAATAGCCTCGCAAAATCACGAGATTTTTTGGTAACTTTACAAGGTTTTTTTTTTTGAGTGTGTATTTAGAAACAAAAAAAAACGTTAATATTATAGAAAATTGATAAAGTTAGCAACTCTGACATTAGTAGTTAGTGACCGTGGTAAGTGAGGAGAAAAAAAACTTTTGCAACAAAGTTGCTTAAAAGGTTTTGTCACATTGTCAATGCTGTCAACTGAGGCGAAAAAAAGAATGAGGGAATAAATAACAAAAGGGGTTCTGTGTTGTTTAAAAATGTTATTCCTATTTTTTTTCGTTTTTAAAACAGACATACATTTAAACAAGGGCGAAAGTTAACTTGGCCTTTTAAACCTACAAAAAACGAAACTTTTATTTTTAAATTTCAATACTTATTTATGAAAGTTCAACAGTGCACGAAAATTTTAAAAATTTTGTGCTTTAAATGTTAATCATTAAAAAAGTTTTGTTGTAACATTTAAATCGTTTGATATCAATAAAAATTAAGGATACTTACATTCGTTTAAATTTTAATTACGTAAATTTATATATTTTGAGTAGATTTATTTTAGCTCGAGGTCATTATTTCCTTTACTAATTAAAACTATGATATTTGCATAGAATAATTTTCAAGGAAATTATTTTTCTGTTTTTAAATTTATTTATGCTGGTAATTTTTGCAAGACTTATTGTTAGTCGACATGTGTTTCGTATTAGGTTTTTATATTTGGTAATTAGTCTTAACAATGGAATCTGACAAATTCTGAAACATATGTCGGCTAAGTCTTGCAAAAATGACCAGCATAAATAAATTTAAAAACGGAAAAAAAATTTCCTTGAACATTATTCCATGAGAATACCATTGTTTTAATTAGTAAAGGAAATAATGGCCTCGAGCTAGAATAAACCTATCCGAAAAAAATTTAAATTTTAGTGGGTTTTGTATGGACACTAGGGTATTCAATCAATAAACCGTTAATTTTAGTCGATTAACTGTTCGAATAATTTAAAATTTTCAAAATTTTGGCTTTAAAAACCATGCAATGGTCTGGGGCATGTATGCGTAAAATGCTTATTTTTTATCCGATTTAAATTTCTTTAAGCTTTTTGGAAAGGTAATTAATTACGATTTTCATATTATTTAACAAAAAAATTTACAAAAAATATGATATACCATTATTTTTCCAAAAACTAGAAAAAAGGTTTTTTTCATTATATAAGAGTGTCCAAAAACTTCAATTCATTTTCGGCACGATTAATTTTTATCCGATTGTCCCCAAATTTTGGCACACTCATTTTTAGATACTAAACTATATTTTAGGACCCTACCAAGCATTAAAAAGTGATTTTGAAAAATTACACCTTTAATGTTTATATATTATTGATCCGTAAAGGTTTCTAAGACATTTTAGTGATATCCATCAATCTGTTTGTCTGTGTTTGTCGATAAAAAACTTTTTTATGAGAAAAAGTTTTTAATGAAAAAATATTATTGACAAAAAAATATTTGATGAAAAAAAATTGCCACGATTAAAATTTTAGGGGACTGTGCTCCGGAAGACCCCCTGGAGCAAAACAACAGCCCCACCCACCAACATATATGTATGGGTATTCAAGTGAAAGGTAATTTGCTAACGATTGCAAATATATATTTTTTGTATGTATTTTAACAATATTGTACCTCCTACATCCATTTTAGTATCTTTCTGTTCAAAAGTTTAGCGATTTAGTAATTAACCAGTTAAAAGGCTTGATACACAAAACAAACTTTATTTTGGGATGCCAATAAATTAATTTATGGGTTTTGTATTCCCTGAGCCCGGACGAAAGACCGGCTGGACGTTCTTTTTAATAATTTAGAAAAATTATATATTTTTTTGAAAAAATCCCATCAGGACGGTTTTATGGACTTAGAAGGCCCCTGGGACCTAGCCCACTTTATATTTATTTTTCTTTTTTAATTACCTTTAATCTAAGTATCCACACAAACCTAAAGGCTCTTTTGGCTCCAGCTGGGTCCGGGGCCCAGCCCCTTAAATTTTAATTTCGTGTTTTCCCCCAAAAAATTTTTGTGCTCCGTAAAGTGCACTTTTGCGAAAAAATTTATGAAAAAAATATTGATGAAAAAAAAATTTAAGATAAAAAAATATTGATGAACAAAACAATTCGATGAAAAAAAATTTTGATAAAAATATATTGATGAAAAAAAATATTAATGAAAAAAAAAAATTGATGAAAAAAAAAATATTGATGTAAAAAAAAATTTTGATGAAAAAAAAAATATTGATGAAAAAAAAAATTATGATGAAAAAAATAATGATGAAAAAAAAAAATTGATGAAAAAAAATTTGATAAAAAAAAAAATATTGATCAACAAAAAATATAAAAAAAATTTATGAAAAAAAAATATTGATGAAAAAAAAAATGTTGATGGAAAAAAAAATGTTGAGGCAAAAAAAATATTATTGAAAAAAAAAAAAATATTGATGAAAAAAAAAATATTGAGGAAAAAAAATATTGATGCAAAATAATTATATTACGTTTTATTCACCAGCTGGTGAATATTTGTTTTATTAACCACGAGGTGAATTATTATCCAAGTAACAACCCAAGTAACTTAAATTTTTGGTATTAAAAAAAATTAAAACAGTAATTCTTATTTTCTTTTTTTTGTTAAAAAAAGATTTGTTAAAAAATAACCAAAAGTCTTCAAACAAATATTTTATCGAGGTCCTAAAATGATATATCGGTTAGTAGAAAATGGTTCTGGTAACGCTGTCCAATTTTTTTTTACATGGCCACCACTATATATTTGTCTAACCCTAGTAAAAGTGAAACTAATCCAATTATATCCCAGAAATGGTGGATACATTTATGTGAAATATTATCCAATTGTATCTTATTATATCCAATCAGACTGAATTAGATAAGAAATTATCCGAAAATTGTCTCTATCAAATTGTGTTATTTGGGATAAAATTTATATAATTAAATATAATTTGATACTTTTATATATGATTACATATGGTTATATATGGCTCTACATAACACCATATATAATGAAAATTTTAAATCAAGCATTACATATAATAATATATACTACCTCCGTCCCGAAATATTTTTAACATTTCTATAGATTTTTTTGTCCCAAAATAAACTTAACATATTATTAAGCAGTGTTTTAGTTGAAATAATAAAAGATAAAGTTAAAAAAAATAATCTTGTACTAATCTCGTGTACTGTACTGTACTGTAACAAAATTAATTAAAAATATTTGAAAGATGTCCCTATTGCATCCATAATGCATTTATTAAAAACCGTTAAAAGGGCCTCTAGCGTAAAATTTCTTATTTCATACGCCGCATTTTGTAATAATTTTCATCTTTTCGACCATAGTGGACACCATGTCTGTTTGTAACGTCGAAAACAAGTTGTCTCATTTATCTGGATGCAGTTTATTGAATCCATTTTGCACGTGAATTGAAAAATTGCAAAGCTATAAAGAATTTTTAAATTATTGATATGTCCCGATATGTATTAACAAAAAAAAAACAAAGCTTTTTCAAAAAATCCTCCATAATCCCTGCCAAAATATAGAAATGTTAAGATTATTTTGGGACGGAGGAAGTACTATATATGGTGTTATATGGGGAAATATCTAAGTATACATAATATTTTACAATAAGATCAAATTATATTTAATTGTATCAATTTGATCCCAATTAATACAGTTATATAGAGACAAATTTCGGATCATTTTATATCACATTGTGTCCGACTGGATCTAATAAGATGCAATTGGATAATATTTTAAATAACTGTATCCAGCATTTTTCGGATATAATTGGTTAAATTTCATTTTTACTCGGAAATAGTTTTTTTTGCAGCGATAGAATGGGTTGATCCCGTCGGGTTCTTGAGATATTTAAAGGGTTCGAATTATCACACTGCAAAAAAAACTCAGATTTTTGCTTTGTTCGGAACCGTATAAAACTGGATTTTTAAATCTCAAAACTTTTTAGCACATTTATCAATAATAATTCAAAATGCTTTTGGAATTTATCAGAAATATTTTTCATCACGGAGATATCTACCAAAGAAGCTATTATATTTTTGGCACTAAAAAATATTTCAATAAAAGAAAAAAACGTTGAGTTGAGTTCATCGGCCAATATTTTCTAAGCAATGCCATCAAAGAAAATGTTTGTAAAATCTTTTGTCATACAGAGTCTCTCTGTGGCTTTAGAATTGATTTATCATTTTAAGATCATGAGATATCTAAGGTTTTTGACTTACAAGGGAAGTATCTCAACCCTTATAAACAGATTTGTCGGAAACTTAAAATATATATTACGGTGTATTGAGTTTGGTGGTTAAACAAGAAGTGATTTATTTCATATTTTGTATTTACCTACATTATACTGCTTATAACTACTTTGACAGTTTTTAACTATTAATTAAGGTTAACTAAAGAAAGGTGAGATGGAGTAGTAATGGAACATCACACTTAGATGGCGCTATGCCACAACTCCCATCTCAAGTTTAATAATACTTACAAAACGAACTAATTTTACAAATTCATGAATACAATTTTGTAACATTATTATTCTTACGTTTATATATCGGCCATTCCATGAAATAAGGGCCAAAATTTGACCTCGGGTCATCCGATTTTTATAAAACTTTTTTTCAAGAACTCTAAGGAGCCATTAAGAGATTTTAGTTTGCGGTTTAGAAAAATTCTGAAAATATTCGATTTTATTCGCGATTTTCATATTTTGAAAAATCAAAAAATTTAAAAAAATGGTAAAATTTGTATATGCATATCTTGGGCAATTCTTAATGGATCTTTGTTATTGAAAATGGATTTGAAAGGCAATATTGTCTTATTTTACAATATTGTTTTACAAAAAATATTTTAAATTCAAAAATGCTTTTTGTATGCAATTGCATTTTCTTAATGCATTTTTTAGGTCAAAGGGCCTCTTCGATTTTTTTTTCTGTTTAGTATTTAATAAAATATGTAATTTTTACTAAAGACCTGTATTTATACTTTTTTGGGTCTCGCAGTTTTCATATTTTGAAATTTTTTTTAAAGAAAACGCTTAGATTTTTTTCACACAAATATTTAAATTATTTTTAAATTTTTGCGTTTATTTCGTTATTTTTTAGTTTGATTGTAGTAGTACGCCATAGAACGAAAAAAAATAAAATAAAAGTCCTTTATATGAACACTGTGTTTGAATTTTAAACTTTTTTAAACAAGCTGACCACTTGCGCGTCCCGAATTCATTTTTTTTTCGAATTTGAAAATGCTTGCCCCCCTAAATGATGGTGATTTGGGCCCTTTTACGGGCAAAACCATTTTGGACAAAAAAACAGTTGGCTACCAGCAGCCAAAGATTGCAATTTTAGTGCAAATTCAAAAAAAAAAAAAAACCTTTTTGTTGAAGAAAAAATGACTAAAGACATGTTTAAACATTATTTAGCTCACAAGTAGATTTAATAAATTTTTCAACTTATTTCACACTACTTTGGAAAAACACAACTTTTTTTATTGGCGTTTTTCTCAAAAACGCGAATTGATCTAAAAAAACTGGGAGACAAATGTATTTTATTTTCAGCTCTACTGTCAGAATTTTTCGCTCTGGTCCATGTGTACAAAAGTGTGTCGGACGGTGTAATAAAACATTGTAATTTTCACTTGCAGAATTACTTTTTTTCGCGAAAAATATATTTTTATGTGAAAGTTTTTTTTTTATTTAAATTTATGACATCTACCAGCAAAATTACTATGTATTCGCGAAAAAATGTTTAACTTGGTCAAATTTACAAATTATGTAGGTACACTTTGCGGACTTTCCTTGTAAATTACAGGAAAATCCAAAGATAGAATTCAATTCTGATGGCGAATACAGGAGGTCAAAATATATAAAAATTAGTGGATCTGGTTTCTGGGTCATAACCTTTTTATATTTTTTAAATGTATAATAACTGTATAACACTGTAATTTTTATTTGCGGAAATTTGATTTTTAGCGAAATTTTTTTATTGTATTTTTTTAATTTTGATATTTGTGTTTGAAAATGTCTAAAATACGGAAGATGACAGAAAAAAAACTTTCGAAAAAAAAATATTTTTTCTCTTAAAATAAAAAAAAAATACAGCATCTTTTAATGTTAAATATATTTAATCGAGTTTTTTAAATTTGAATTTAAAAATTATCCCAAAAGTATAAAAATATCGTTTTTATGGCACTTTAGCATAAAAATTGCAAAATTCGCGGATATCACGAAACGGCTTACAAATTATTAAATCGAATTTGGTTTACCTTGCTGGTATATTGTGAACAAATTTCAAGTTTTGTATGGAAAAAAAATTAAGTGATTTAAAAACAAGTAAGAGTGTTAAATTCGGCTGTGCCGAATCTTTTATACCCTCCAACATGCAAATAAATAAAAAAAAAAAAATTGCAGGGGCGTCTTCTTTTTTTTTGGGGGGGGGGGGGGGGTCGGTAGTGGTAATTGGGGGGCACAATTCCTCTCGAATAAGTGTTAGAAAAAAATAATTCTTATGCTTTTTGCACTAAAGAAATACAAATTTATCATTATATAAAAAAAAAAAAATATTCCACGCCCAAAAAAGGGGGCGGACCGTAAAACGATATTTTCTAATTCTGTGGGTCCAAATGCAGGACCTTGAACTTCTTGTAGCATAAAAATGTTGGATTTGTTGAACAAAAACACAAAAAATCATGTAAAAATATGATATTTTTCAGAGGTTGGTTTAGTTCTTCAAGGGGGAACTTTTTCCCCCCTGGTCCGATTTTGCCCATCTCCGAACTTAACCAGCCTATGAACATAAGACATATATGTGCCAAATTTCAGGAGTCTATCACTTTTATTTTGGACTGTATCGTGTCCTCCACAGACGGACGGACGGACGGACGGACAGACGGACGGACGGACGGACGGACGGACGGACGGACGGACGGACGGACGGACAGACGGACAGACGGACATCGCTAGAATGTCTTAGAATCGATCACTGATCAATAATATATATACTTTATGGGGTCCTAGACCGATATTTCGATGCGTTACACACGGAATGACAAAGTGAGTATACCCCCATACTGTAGTTGGAGGGTATAAAAAAAATAATTTAAATGTTTTAACTGCGAGACCCAAAATACTATAAATGCAGGTCTTTAGTAAAAATGTTATATTTTAATTAACATAAAAGATACCAAAAATCGAAGAGGCCCTTAGACTTAAAAAATGCATTTTAAAAATGCAATTGCATAAAAAATGCATTCTGCAGTTCAAAATTTTTTTTCTGCTATAATATTGTAAAAGTTGACGATATTGGCAATTAAACTCGTTTTAAACGATAAAAATCCATAAATAATTGGCTGAGATATTAATTTACAAAGTAAACCACTTTTTCCAATTTTTTGATATTTCAAAAAATTAAAAACGCGAATAAAATCGAGTGTTTTTAAATTTCTCTAAACTGATAACTGAATTCTCTTAATGGCTCCTTAGAGTTCCTACAAAAAAAGTTTTGTGATATTCAGACGACCCAAGGTCAAAAAATTCCCATTTTTGGCCGGTCTTTCATGGAATGGCCGATATATATGAAATTTGAATTTACAAATATTTATTTAGCCGTTACGCTGCTCTCAAATTCAACCATAACGAAAAAAAAATAAAATAAAAATATTAAATTATTCTTTATAATTTCGACGTTGCAAAAGTCTCAACCTACGAGATTGAACTTTATCTAGGTCCAAAGGAACACTCTGCTGTCCAGATGATAATAGAGAAGGCAGGCACGTACGCAGGGGGGGTGCCCTGGGGGCCCGGGCCCCCCCAAAATGATTTGACAATATACAAATTTTAAGACTTTGCACTACAAGATATACGTTTGTTAACAAAAAAGGCTCAGTATTATTTTTTTTATCTCTATTCTAACGAAGGTTTTTTTCTAAAAATTTCAAAATATTGAAAAAATTTTCATTAAAAAAAAATTTTGTGTGGGTTTAAATTCGTAAACTTTTACGGTAGTGAATAAGACACCTTTAAACGGTTATTTCGACAGGCCAAGTAAGTTATGCATCGTGAATACTATTCCATTGCTTTTCTCTCGACTCTAGTTAAAGCCTCTGCCACATTTGACTATATTTGTGATCACCGGAAAAAATTTTGATATTTTAAAATATTTTTTTTTTTATTTCTTCAGAAATACAAATGGTGAAAACGAAGATTTTTTATGAAATTTGTTTGAAATTTTTGTAATGTTTCAAATTTGAAATTTTTGTAATGTTTCATCATGCATTGAAAATTGTGTCGTATACACAAATTTGAAGCTTTTGTAATTCCAAGTTTAATCAAATTTGACAATTTTTAAATCCAAAAAATATACTCTGAATCTGGAACAATTAGGGTTTTCACAGTAACGATTAAATTTGCCATTTTTAGTTTAGTATTTGGCAAATGTGCCAAACGTCAAAAAAAATGCCAATTTGAATGTGGCATATTTTTCTTAAAATGCCCAACTCAAACCTTGTCTAAAAACCAATGATGGGTACCAATACCTTTTCGATACCAATACCCGTTAATACCAATTCAAATTGAAAACCAATACCAATTAAAAACCAATACCTTTATTTGTGCGATACCAATACCGATAAAAAACCAATACCGATTCCCCACTACCAATACCAATTAAAAACCAATACTTTTATTCTTCAAAACCAATACCAATAAAAAACCAATACCAATTCATTTTTTTCTACTTTTGTATCGGTTTTGTTTCGGTTTTTTGTATTCTTATTTTCGATTGTTTTAATTGTGACGTCAAACATTTTCTTTCCATCACATTATTAGGTTTTACCTGACTAACGAATTGCAAAAGATGTTACATCGATCAATAATCGTTTGCATGCAATGTCACATAACAAAAAGGAGTTAGCTACTTGAATTTTAAAAGCCATAAAAACATAAAACTAATATTTTTTGTCACGGTTTTTATGACCCCTAATAAAAGTAGATCTTAAAAAATTTAGACCTTTTCTGTGATGAAATTTTTTCTTTTGCAAACATTGTTAATATTTGATATATGTACATTGAATGTCACTGCACTCTTCTTTGCGTTGTAAAAAAAAATACTAATGTCCTTTTTTGGAAATTCCAATATTTACAAAATTTTATGTCACAACACCAGAATCCAAAAAAAAAAAATTATTGTTTTATTAGAGGCACAGTCATATTATATAAGAATTTAAGAACGCATTATGTGCAGTTCACACTTGCTATTTTTGAGAGTTTAAGGGCTACGTATTTAAAAAATTATTTTTTCTGTATCCATTACGTTTTTATTCTGTTACTGGTGTTTTGTTAAACAACTTGTTTAAGGTCGTAAGTGTGAACCCCATATAAGAAAAAAATTGTCCCGTGTAATCGCAGTTGGCAAAAGATCTAAAATCGAAAAAGGGGCCCCCTTCATGATAACCCATTTCGATCACCTTTTTCAAAAAAATATTTATGTATGAAAAGGTATATTTTGTTACAAATGTTAAGTCTCATCTTTCTGCAATTAAAAAATATCTGCCCTTGACCACCGGAATTTATATGTGCATTAAATGCAATGTGCATCAGCACAGAAATTGTTTCAAGCAAAAACGAAAAATTTGCATTTTTTAGTTTAGGCTTTTAATTTTTTTTATTAATTTATATTAATTTTTTTTTTAGATTTAATTTATTATCAAATTCCACTAATTGAAACATTTTGAACTACACCCAAAAAAAAACGTGTGTATTCAATACTAAAAATTTAACTAATTTTAGTCCAAAAGGACCTAGTGCAAAAATTGGTAACCAATACTAAAATTTTTAACTAATATTAGTTAAAACCAGTAAAAATTACTAATGTTAGTACTTTGAAGATACTAAAATTAGTAACTAATTAGTAGATTTTGGTACAATATCACTTACTAAACCTTTTACTGTAGAATTATTTTGAGTGTATTTATTTTGAAAATAACGAAATAAATTAATAAAATAGGAAATAAATCCAAATATTAAAATTGCATAAAAAGTTGAAATACAGGCTTTTCTGGAATAACGGAACATAAAAATTTTTTTTACAAGAGTTTTGAGATCAGCCGGTGCTAATTTTACTAAATAGGTACCTTTTTCCAAAAAAAAAAAATAATCTTTGTCCAAAATAGGTTAAGCATGTACTATTTAGTTTAAAGTTTGACTTAATTCTGAATGCAAATACTGCTAAAAAATATTTTTTTTAAAGGGGTTTTTCAAAAAAAAAAAAAAAAAAATCATCCCTCACCCAAAAATTCGACTCACTCTCTAGACACTCACTCAGAATTTTTCAACTCACAATCACGTGATTTAAATGAAAATCACTTTTTTGAGTCACGCAAATCACGGGACCAGCGACCATCTCCAATTCAAATACATAAAAAAGAGACAAGTGTCTTTTCATTTATTTAATCAATAAAATCTGTAAATTTTATTTAAAATGAAGTGTCCACCCTTGAAAAAGTTTCCTTGTAGGTATGAAAAGTTTCAAGGCACCAAAAAGTTTCAAGGCACTTATTTATTACCTTAATATAGTCACTTGACTTAAATTAAAATCACTATATAACCAAATGATTTAAATGAAAATCACTAATGCTCACGCGTGAGTCACGGGACCAGAGACCATCTCCAATTCAAATACTTAAACAGAAGGCAAGTGTCTCTTCATTTGATTCATCTATAACATCTGTAAATGTTGTTTTTTTATTTTTAGTACCAAAAGGTACATAAAAATAAAATATATTTATTCGACCTTTATATATGTATATCATATCTAATCATCTGTAAATTTTATTAAAAATGAAGTGTCCATCCTGAAATAGTTTCCTTGTAGGTCCGATTTCAAAAACTTTCAAGGCACTTATTTATTACCTCATACATACATACATACATACATACATACATACATACATACATACATACATACATACATACATACATACATACATACATACATACATACATACATACATACATACATACATACATACATACATACATACATACATACATACATACATACATACATACATACATACATACATACATACATACATACATACATACATACATACATACATACATACATACATACATACATACATACATACATACATACATACATACATACATACATACATACATACATACATACATACATACATACATACATACATACATACATACATACATACATACATACATACATACATACATACATACATACATACATACATACATACATACATACATACATACATACATACATACATACATACATACATACATACATACATAGATGTCTAAATTTTGGACATCCAGCTGCTAAGTGCAAGAGTCCAAATGACTACACAAACAACTGCATACGTTGTGGGGAAGTTGGACACAAGATTGGAACCTGTTCGAATAGTCCAAAGTGTTTACTGTGTAATGATACTACATCCAAAGGAGACCATGTAACGGGAGCGACTTCCTGTCCCCAGTACAGAAAAGCGCTTCAGGAACTAAGTAAACGAATATGAAACTGCTACAATGTAACTTAAATCATTGTCAAGCAGCTCAAGATTTGTTGAAACAGAGTGTCCGTGAGCTGAACATTGACGTCGCACTTCTTAGTGAACCATACTGCAATATGGATTCACCAAGATGGGTTGCTGATAGTTCAAATACGTCTGCTATCTGGTCTGTGCGTAACCAAACGTTGCAGAATGTGATGACGACGCAACAAGATGGTTTTGTTCGTGCAGATATATCTGGAATATCCATTTACAGCTGCTACATACCACCGAGATATTCCAACGACGATTTTGAAGTTATAATCGAAAATCTGGTCTCCGATGCAATTAATAAGAGCGTGGTGGTGATAGCTGGTGACTTTAATGCGTGGGCTACAGAGTGGGGCTGCCCGAGTACAAATGAGAGAGGTAGAATTCTTTTGGAGCTATTCGCTGTGCTAGATGTGGTTTTACTGAACACTGGTAATCAGCGTACTTTTAACCGCAATGGTGGAGGTTCGGTAATTGATATAGCTTTTTCAAGTGCTAGTATCGTAAATCGTATTGATTGGTCTATCTGTGATATATACACACATAGCGATCATAGTGCTATCCTCATGGAAATAAGAGATGCTCCGCTGGCAATCGCTTGCAGACAGAACCGTACTGCGATGGGCTGGAAAACAAATACCTTTGATAGCGAGATATTTAACCTTTACGCTGAGGACATAACACTTGATGGTACACCAGAGAATATGGCAGGTCAGTTCATTAACCAGGTGACAAATGCATGCAATGCCTCTATGAAGAGGAGAGGACAAGGTCCAAATAAAGCACCGGTTTATTGGTGGAACGAAGAGATTGCTCAATTGCGAAAATGTTGTATACAGGCCAGACGAGTTTACGTTAGAGGTAGAGGCAGGCTAGGAAGTGAAGCTAACCACCAGGAGCTTAAATCCAAAAAGAAAGCCCTCAAGCTGGCAATACGTCGAAGTAAGAGAGCATGTTTTTTGAATATATGTGATGACGTTGATAGTAACCCATTTGGAATGGCATATAAACTAGTAACGAAAAAACTGAAGTGCTTTAGTGCAACACCACCACGAGATTCTACTACTCTACTCGAAATAGTTAAACATCTTTTTCCTTATCAAGGATCAACCACGTGGGAAAACCATAACTCTGCGGAAATATTCAGCTTCCCAACGACTACTATAGACGAGATACAGCATGCTGTAGCCAAGTTTGAAGACAGAAAATCGCCTGGTCTTGATGGCATACCAAACATCGTCCTGAAGGAGATTGTGAAGTGCTGCCCCGAACAACTAGTTAAATTGATTAACTCCTGTTTTGAGAATGCGTCATTCCCAACATTGTGGAAGAGACAGAGGCTGGTATTGCTACCCAAGGACCAAAAGCCCTTGAACAACCCATCGTCCTATCGTCCCCTGTGTATGATAGACACGTGTGGAAAGTTGTTGGAGAGCATAATTTGTGGAAGGCTTGAGGCAAGCATTGAGACGACGGGCGGTCTATCTGAAACACAGTTTGGTTTCAGAAAAGGCAAGTCAACAGTCGATGCAATAAGATTAGTGGTTGGCATTGCCAATGATGCTATAGAAGGTAAAAGGTGGAAAAATGGCTCCAAAGAATACTGCATAGTTGTAACACTCGACGTGAAAAATGCTTTTAATACTGCGAACTGGGAAAGGATTGTGAATGCCCTAAATCACTTGGATATACCGCGATATCTGGTAGCGATAATTAAGGACTATTTCCGAAATAGAACCCTTGTATACGATACCGACGATGGAATGAAAGAGTACAAAGTTACGGCAGGTGTACCGCAAGGGTCTGTACTTGGACCACTACTTTGGAACGTGATGTACGATGGTGTTTTGAAACTGGTACTTCCAGAAAATGCTAGAATCGTAGGCTTTGCCGATGATATAGCTCTGGTAGTTACTGCAAAACACACTGAGGAGGCGAGGAATGTCGCAAACAGTAGCATATACTTGGTGCGGTCATGGTTAGATTCAATGGGGTTGGCACTTACTGAACAAAAAACAGAGGCAGTTCTAATCAGCAGTCGTAGAGTCGTTGAAAGCATTACCCTAAATATTGGTAGCTGTTCAATAGAGACAAAGGAGCACCTTAAATACCTAGGTGTAATGATAGACAACCGTTTATCATTCAAACACCACTTAGAGTATGTCGGTGATAAGGCGAGGGCAACATGTACAGCACTGTGCCGCATAATGCCTAATACTAGGGGTCCTAAATACCTACGAAGGAAATTGCTGGCGAATGTAGTGAAAAGTATAATTCTTTATGCGGCTCCAATATGGTCGGACGCGACTAAATTTAAATCATATCGTGATAAAATCTCATCAGTGTTCAGATTGGCAACTCTTCGTGTATGTTGCGCGTTTCGAACCGTGTCAGACGAAGCAGCGTTGGTCATTGGTGGTATTATACCCATTGACTTACAGGCGGAAGAAGCACAGTACGTCTTCGACTTCAAGGGTGTGTCTGATAATACTGCAAATCGTATTACGGCGAGGGGTTTAGCTGTTGATAAATGGCAATCTCGTTGGTCATCATCAACGAAGGGTAGGTGGACGCACACATTAATTCCTAATGTGAGCGTCTGGTTGCAAAGGAAACATGGTGATATAAATTATTATCTCACCCAGTTTCTGAGTGGACATGGCTGTTTTAAGGCCTACTTGTACCGTTTTGGACATGACAGTGATCCGTTTTGTCCGTATTGTAGTGGTAACGTGGACGAAAATGCCGAACATGTTTTCTTTGACTGTCCACGTTTTACAGTTGAGAGGGAGAACCTCAAAGAGGTTGTCAGGAGTAGAATTTTTCCTGGGAATATAGTAGAGATAATGTTAACATCAGAGCGTAACTGGGAACATGTATGTAACTATGTTAAATTGGTTCTTTTAGAACTTCGTAGGCAAGAGGAGACTCGAAGAAGAGTCTAGGTTAGAGTAGTGGTGGTTTATCCCTTCCCCCCTCCGTGAGGAAATACTTAGCGGTGGTACCGCGGGGATTGTGGATCTGTGAGAGGGTGTTTAGCGTGTTAAAGTCTCGCACTCTGGCAATTTTCAGTGTGTGCCAAGTCTTTTGATGATTTTTGCCTCTATAAAAAAAAAAAAAAAAAAAAAACATACATACATACATACATACATACATACATACATACATACATACATACATACATACATACATACATACATACATACATACATACATACATACATACATACATACATACATACATACATACATACATACATACATACATACATACATACATACATACATACATACATACATACATACATACATACATACATACATACATACATACATACATACATACATACATACATACATACATACATACATACATACATACATACATACATACATACATACATACATACATACATACATACATACATACATACATACATACATACATACATACATACATACATACATACATACATACATACATACATACATACATACATACATACATACATACATACATACATACATACATACATACATACATACATACATACATACATACATACATACATACATACATACATACATACATACATACATACATACATACATACATACATACATACATACATACATACATACATACATACATACATACATACATACATACATACATACATACATACATACATACATACATACATACATACATACATACATACATACATACATACATACATACATACATACATACATACATACATACATACATACATACATACATACATACATACATACATACATACATACATACATACATACATACATACATACATACATACATACATACATACATACATACATACATACATACATACATACATACATACATACATACATACATACATACATACATACATACATACATACATACATACATACATACATACATACATACATACATACATACATACATACATACATACATACATACATACATACATACATACATACATACATACATACATACATACATACATACATACATACATACATACATACATACATACATACATACATACATACATACATACATACATACATACATACATACATACATACATACATACATACATACATACATACATACATACATACATACATACATACATACATACATACATACATACATACATACATACATACATACATACATACATACATACATACATACATACATACATACATACATACATACATACATACATACATACATACATACATACATACATACATACATACATACATACATACATACATACATACATACATACATACATACATACATACATACATACATACATACATACATACATACATACATACATACATACATACATACATACATACATACATACATACATACATACATACATACATACATACATACATACATACATACATACATACATACATACATACATACATACATACATACATACATACATACATACATACATACATACATACATACATACATACATACATACATACATACATACATACATACATACATACATACATACATACATACATACATACATACATACATACATACATACATACATACATACATACATACATACATACATACATACATACATACATACATACATACATACATACATACATACATACATACATACATACATACATACATACATACATACATACATACATACATACATACATACATACATACATACATACATACATACATACATACATACATACATACATACATACATACATACATACATACATACATACATACATACATACATACATACATACATACATACATACATACATACATACATACATACATACATACATACATACATACATACATACATACATACATACATACATACATACATACATACATACATACATACATACATACATACATACATACATACATACATACATACATACATACATACATACATACATACATACATACATACATACATACATACATACATACATACATACATACATACATACATACATACATACATACATACATACATACAAGCTGAGCCAGGCTTTGTTCGGGCAAAGATTGGTGGCGTGTATATGTACAGCTGCTACATACCCCCTAGCAAAACCCTAATCGAGTTCGAGGAAATTTTGGACAACCTAGCGGTTGATGCCAGAAATCTTAAGCCTGTCCTAATCGCTGGAGATTTCAACGCTTGGGCTGTAGATTGGGGCTGCCCGTCCTCTAACCCAAGGGGAATTAGCCTACTCGAAGCTCTTGCACCGCTTGACCTGGTACTTTTGAACAGTGGGTCTGAACATACTTTTAGCAGAGGTGGTTATGGTTCAGTGATTGACCTCACTTTTGCAAGCGGAAGCATTTCCAGATATCTCTCTTGGACTTTAAGTGACACATATACCCACAGTGACCACCTGGCGATAATATGTGAATATGTACAACAAACCCGCCGCACAAACTCTGCAACCAGCTCGGGTGGGCCGAAATGGAGGGCAGACAGCTTCGATAAGGAGCTATTCCAAACCGTAATAGGTAAGATAGAACTCAGGGGTTCTGCTAGCAACATGGCGGAACAACTAATGGAGCAGATCGTTGTAGGATGTAATGCTTCAATGATAAAGAAAAAATACAAAATGCATCATAAGCCAGTTTACTGGTGGAATGATGAAATTGCTTCATTGAGAAGAGAGTGTCACCAAGCAAGAAGAATTTACCAGAGATCTAGGGGTAGAGATGAGTTTCCACAACGTCAGGAGTCCTTTAGACTCTCAAGGCGAAAACTTAAAAAAGCGATAGAGTCGAGTAAACGCCAATGTTTCCTTAAACTAACGGATGAAGTCGAAACAAACCCATGGGGCTTGGGCTACAAAATTGTTATGAAAAAACTCCGGAGCCCAAATCAGCCAACCTGCCCGGAGGTAATGCATGGAATCGTGTCTACTCTCTTTCCGGAAAGAACTGGTGTTGAATTTGTCGAAACTAACTCAGAACAAACGGTAGAAATTGCAGAAGTAACTAAGGATGAAATACTCGTAATAGGTAAAAAAAAGATTGGCCCAAAAAAAGCACCTGGACCGGATGGAATACCAAATTGTGCTATAAAAACGGCAATTAGTCAACAACCTGAAGCATTTGTGAAACTTTTTAACTCCTGTCTCCAAGAAGGAACATTTCCAGATCGATGGAAACACCAGAAGTTGGTATTGGTGCCGAAACCCGGCAAACCCCATGGTGATCCCTCAGCATTCCGTCCAATCTGTCTGCTTGATACAACAGGGAAAATACTTGAGCATATAATATGTAGCAGACTTGAACAATCCCTAAGTAATTACGGTGGACTCTCAGATTTCCAATACGGGTTTAGGAAATCACGTTCTACGGTCGACGCAATCAACTCCCTTAAGAATATCGCAGAAAAAGCAATCGAAGGAAAAAGATGGAAAGGTGGTACTAAGGAATATTGCTTAGTTATTACGTTAGATGTAAAAAATGCGTTTAACTGTGCTAGCTGGCCTCACATAATGGAAGCACTTAAAAAGCGTAGAACACCGCCCATCCTCTTAAAGATGATGGGCGAATATTTTACGAACAGAGTACTAAAATATGAAACAGATGCTGGTACCAAAGAGTACCGGATAACCGGAGGCGTACCACAAGGCTCCGTTCTTGGCCCGATACTCTGGAATATAATGTACGATGACGTGTTGCGCTTGAAACTCCCTAATGAATCTAAAGTCATTGGGTTTGCGGATGACATAGCGGTTGTGGTGGCTGCAAAAGATACGGATTACCTGGTAAGGATAGCTAACCTAACGGTCAGTAAAATCAGGAACTGGATGTCCTCGGTGAAGTTGGAGTTGGCCGAACAAAAGACGGAGGCGGTGCTTATTAGCAGCAGGAAAATAAAAGAAGTTTTAACGCTAAATGTTGGAGGGCACGACATCACTACAAAGCCATCTATTAAGTACCTGGGTGTTATGATCGATGATAGGTTATGCTTTAAGGAGCAAATATCGTACTCCTGCAAAAAGGCAGCCGGGGTGAGCTCTGCACTAACGAGACTAATGGTAAATACAAGAGGACCAAAGCAAAATAGAAGGCTTTTGTTGGTGAGTGTGGTTAGGGCCATAATGCTCTACGGCAGTAGGGTGTGGTACGAGGCTTTGCAAATAAAGCAAAACTCCAAAAGACTTTTGTCAACATACCGTCTGGGTGCACTAAGGGTGGCCAGTTCATTCCGCACAGTTTCTGGTGATGCAATTATGGTTATATCGAGCATGATACCAATCGATATCTTAGCAAGAAAAGCCATATATATTGTAAAGGCGATGGGAGCTAACCGTAAAGAGAAACAAATAGAAGCTGAACGTTGTATTCTAGAAGAGTGGCAAACCCGATGGACCTCATCGGGAAAGGGAAGATGGACATTCCGATTAATTCCTAATATTAGGCAGTGGATAAACCGATCACATGGGCAAGTTGATTACTACTTAACACAGGTTCTAAGTGGACATGGATGCTTTAAATCATACCTGCACAAGTATGGTTACGAGGA
The DNA here is from genome assembly GCA_963921195.1 of Pegoplata infirma. NCBI lineage: Eukaryota > Metazoa > Arthropoda > Insecta > Diptera > Anthomyiidae > Pegoplata > Pegoplata infirma. The sequence continues at coordinate 172,529,772 of OY992539.1, forward strand.
CGATCCGAATTGCGAGATTTGCGGAAGCGTAGAAGATGCTTTACATGTTGTTTTTAGTTGCCCCAGGTATGAAGCAAATAGAGAAAGACTGTCGGCGGTGTTGGGAACCCAGCTAAGTCCCGAAAATCTTGTTGAAAATATGCTAAAGTCGAGCGAAAATTGGGGCGTCGTGGCAAACTTGGCAGCTGAAATTATGAAATTTCAACGATCCCTTGAGCGAAGAAGGAGAAATACTACAATATATGTAAGAACATAGTGCTGGCCTAACTAAGGCATTCCCCGCCCGCGAAGTAATACCATGCGGTAGTCCCGCGAGTGGTGGCAATGGTGTCGGGGGGGTGGTTTTAGTCGGTAAGAATCCGACATACCCCGGAAGGGAATCTATGCAAGATTTCCACCTCCCCTCTCAAAAAAAAAAAAAAAAAAAAAAAAAAAAAAAAAAAAAAAAAAAAACATACATACATACATACATACATACATACATACATACATACATACATATAATGTATTTAAGAATTTATTAATATTTAAAATTGTGGAATTGTAGTTACTTTGAGAATAACAAAATTGTTGTGTTATTTAGGAAATTTTATTAAGAAATGTAAAGATTTGGTTTTGATAAAGGAACATACATATGTATATTAGGGTGGGGTGGATAAAAAAAATCGTTTTGTATGATGACAACATATTACAAATTATTTTGTAATTTTTGGTATCATTTTATTTTTGAATGCATTTTATAACAAATACTTTGTTTTTTTTTTTGTTTAACTATACATATTAGGGGTTTTCACGATCTCTGGCATTATTCGTGATATACGCGTGATCGTGAGTGAAATTTTATGTTACCCACGTGATCGTAAGTGCACGTAATTAGACAATTTGTTTTTTGAGTAGAAAAGATTAAAAAAGCCGTGCCGAATGTATTGATACCCTCCACAATATCAAGAAGATTATTGCAAAAGACTTGAAAAAAAAATTTAAAAAAAAATTTCCGCGAAAAAAACTTTTGGAAAAATAAAAACCGCGATTTTTTTTTTCTTTTTTTGTCAAAAAATGTATTAGTACTTGTTTAAGTACCTTTCGGTGTTCAATTATGTTCACATATGTCAACCAGCAACCGAATTAAAGCATTTTGTATTTTTAGGTTATGTTGAATGTACCAACATTTTTGAGGTGTCCTTTCATTTTCGATCATAACTTTTGAACCGCTGAACCGATATCGCTCAAATGCAATACCAAACTGCTCAGGAGAACTTCCAATAAATATGTTAAGTTTCAGTCATCTACGTGTAATATTTTGGTCGTGATTACCATTTCCACAGACAGACGGACATCGGTAGAATGTCTTAAAATCGATCAGTGATCAATAATATATGGGCTTTCCAAGCCAAATCACTCACTTTTAGACCCGACCCCTTTCGATTTATTTTATTTTTGGATATGTTTTAGTACTTATTAAATGCAACTTGGACACCAATTTTCAGCCTTTTATTCCAGGATGGTGTTGAGTAATCAATTTTTCAAAATGGCGATTTTTTCAAAAAAATAAAAACTTTAAATTTTCAATTAATTTTGACCAGTTAAAACTTTAGATATCTTAAAAAAAGTTGGACAACGTTTTCTTGGTATTGAAATGTAGTTTTAGAAAAAAAATATTAAAAAATTATTCGAAGTAATTATCACTTATTTTTTTAACGCTTTAAAATTAAAATCTACTTTTTGAAAAAGTCCGAAACCTTCGATTTTTTTTTTAAAAGTCTAAAAGTTCTACTCTAAACTACGCAACTTTTGAGCCATAAATCGAGATGTGATCGCAATTCGTTCTATTTTTTTTTTAATTTTGAAAATTGCCCCTTATATTTTTTGAGTCTGATTTATTTTGTATGGTGCTCCAAAAAAAAATTAAATTGGTAGATACTGACCCTAACTTACCCTAGATATATTCATTTCGAGGTAAAAATACGTATCACAAAAATTAGTTCCGCATGGGCCTTGAAGTTTAGAAAGCGGATTACAAGGAAAAATATGGATTTTTTTCTGTTTTCTAATTTTTTTTGGTATTTTAAGTTAAGCTTAAATTTAAGTGGTTACAGAATTATAATACGGAGTAAAATGCCTCTCTAATAAGGTACCAAAAACTGAAATCGGTTGAAAATCAGCCAAGTTATTACAACTTCCCCAGGCATCTAACGTATGGTAGACCACTTGATTAAGCAATACAATCCGATTTTTAAAATTCATTGAAATTTCTTACTGTAATAACATTTTTTTTATTCTTCAAGTTCGAATGTATTTAGATGACAAGTATTTTTCATATTGTGTTTTGCTTACATTTTTTAAAGTAATGCTAAAAATGCCTGCATTTTCAACACCCTTTTGAAATCTCTATTTAAAAAAAAAAAAATTTTTTTGTTTTAAAATTTGGAAAAACCAAAAAAATATTACACTGAAACATGGATAATAAAAAAATGTTATTACAGTAGAAAATTTCACTAAATTTAAAAAAGGAACTCGTATTCATTAATCAAGTGGTATGACACACGCTAGATGCCTGGGGAAGTTGTAATAACTTGTCTGATTTTTAACCGATTTTAGTTTTTAGTACCTTATTAGAATGGCATTTTACTCTACATCATAATTCTGTAATCACTTAACTTAAAACTTAACTTAAAATACCAAAAAAATTGAGAAAACAGAAAAAAATTCATATACTTCCTTGTAATCCGATTTTAAAACTTCAAGGACCATGCTATACACCTTACCCATTTCCGATTGTCCTAAATTTTTGTGAAACGTATTTTTACCTTGAAGTGAATATATCTAGGGTAAGTTACGGTCAGTATCTACCAATTTATTTTTTTTGGATCACCATATAAAATAAATCAGAGCCAAAAAATAAAAGGGGCAATTTTAAAAATTTTTTAAAAATTAAAAAGAATTGTGATCACATCTCGAATTATGGCTCAAAAGTTGCGTAATTTAGAGTAGAATTTTTATAGGTTTTTACAAAAAAAATCGAAGGTTTCGAACTTTTTCAAAAAGTGGATTATAATTTTTAAACGTCAAAAAATAAGTGATAGTTACTTCGAATAATTTTTTCATATTTTTTTTTTCTAAAACTACATTTAGATACCAACAAAAATTTGTCCAACTTTTTTTTAAATATCTATATTTTTTAATGGTCAAAATTAATTAAAAATTTTAATTTTATAATTTTTTTGAGAAAATCGCCATTTTGAAAAATCGACTACTCAACACCATCTTGAAATAAAATGCTGAAAATTGGTGTCCAAGTTGCATTTAATAAGTACTAAAACATATCCAAAAATAAAATAAATCGAAAGGGTTCGGGTCTAAAAGTGAGTGATTTGGCTTGGAATGCCCCATATATACTTTATTGGGTCCTAGAAAACATATTAACCCTCTAACTCCCTCTCATAACGGTATTTTTTGGGTCTATTCTAACAAATCGCAAAAAACACCCCGAAAGAGGGGGAGTGCGGAGATGAAATGTTCTACAAAAATATTGCTATTAAAATTTTACTATATACCTCAGATAGGGTTGCCAGACGGCCTGGAATGGCCTGGATTTTCCAGTTATATAGGGTCTGGTCCAGTTTCCAGTTAAAATATAATTTTTCCAGTTAAAAAAGAATTTTAACAATTATTTTTTTCTTTTAAATACATTTTACGGTTTTTTTTTGGACTACTTTTTGAACAAAACATAAATCTTCATGATTAAAACATAAATCATGATGATTTAAACATAAATGTGTCTTTTGGCTACGCAAAATGTGCTCTTTCTTTTTGCTGCATTTTCACTCCTTTTTTCATTACTTTTCTGAAAATCTCGAGTAGTCTAGCGTTGATTTTAGCACGAATGTTTTCCTAGAGCACTTCGATGATCTGAGGATTATACCGTACATTTTTCCGAGTTATAGAGTAAGGAAACAAATGGCGTTTGAAAATGTAGTAAACAAAAACCATATGGTATTGTTTACGAAATTTTATCACAAATCGAAATCTGAGCGAGATGGAAGATATTAGTTATAAGGGGGCCATACACGATACTGCATGCTGTACAATTGGCTGGATGAAAACGTGATTTTGATCGTGTATGGGCTGGTTGGACGACCATTACAAAAACAAAATATACATGTCTATCCAGCAAGCTGTACAACGAGACTGCAAGTGTATGGGCACCTATACAGTCAGAATGCAGATTGTTTTCTGTCTGTATTTGTTTTGCGTTTGAACTTTAGTGTGGTATTACCAAATTTTGGCCATTATTCTAGGCGATGCTAGATCTACAACACGGTCGATTCCTTACTCTATAACTCTGCATTTTTCTTTTTAATTAACCCAAAAAAATAAGTCTGGAGGGATCAAATGAGGGTCAGTCATTGCCACCCTTTTTTGATATTGCACGTCCAGGGAATTATAACTGGCCGACTAGATTTAAACTTTAAACTTTAATTTTTGTGCGCTTTTTTGAAAAGAAAAATCTACGCCAACAATCCCCAGACCTTTGACGAGCTCAACATCAATTTTGAGATGCTCGAAAAAGTAATGAAAATGCTTAAAAAAATGCACATTTTTCCGTTGCCAATAGAGACGGCCATTTAATCAGGCGCGGATCCAGGAATTTCATTTGGGGGGGAGATTTAAAAAAAAAAAAAAATTTACCAAAAAATATAAAAGTTTGGTTGGAAGCGGGGGGGGGGGGGGGGGGGTGTGTGTCTAAATTTGTTAATATTTTAAATATTAAGTAACAAATTGAAAACCAAAAAAAAAATTTTTCTTAAATGCGGATCCAGCTAATGGATTTGTTTGAAATTTTTGTATATCCAAAAAAATTTTTAAGATTTACTTCGCAAATTCAAACATTTGAAATTTTATTTGCAAATTTTAAGACCTGCTCTCGAAACGATCATAAAATTGCTAAATTAAATGTGGAGAAAAATATTGATATTGTGACTTTTCAGTCATTAAAAATTTATATTATGACTTTTCAGTCATAAAAATTGGCTTGTGACAATCATAGCCATTCACAACTTTGAACAGACTTCTAAACTTTTATATGTATAAAAAATCTTATTTCTCAGAAGTATGCAATTTTTATGCATGCTTCCTTCACAAAATTTGAGACATTTTTACTACAGAAAATCTCTTAGATTCTCAAATACTTTCATATAGAAAAATAACCCATTTCAGAGATATTTGCCTTTAAAAAAATGTTCAGATTCTAAAACCCTTTGATATAAAAATGTTGTTCTTGCTTCGGCAGAACATATACTAAAATTGGAACGATACAGAGAAGATTAGCATGGCCCTGCGCAAGGATGACACGCAAAATCGTGAAGCGTTCCACATTTTTTAAGGGGGCCCCTGTAGGCTAGTTGGTAGCGTGCTAGCCTATGAAACAGGGGGTCGTGGGTTCGATTCCCACCAAAACCCTTGGTCGATTTCGCTACAACGAGACGACAGTCATTGTTACCAATTCTCGGTTAGGTTAAAATTATTTAAAATGAGTTGTAAATAAAAATTGGAAGAATAAATAAAAACTGATCATTGGATTGATCATTGGCATACATACATACATGTTGTTTTATACTCAGATCAAGTTTTCTATAGAAAATATTTTAGATTCAACAAAATTTCGCATAGAAAATGTCTCAGATTTTTAAACTTTATTTTATGGAAATAATATGAGATTCTGTGACATTCTTTTTATAAAAAAATTTTCCAAATTCTGATATACTTTTTTTATAAAAAACCTCTTAAATAATTCTTATATTTTTGGTATACACAAATTTTCAGATCCTGAAAAATTTTACGGTTTTAATGCCATCTAATGTGTTCCATGGCAATTTCTTAGATTCTCAAAAATTTTTCATATAGAAAAATTATTATAGTTGAACACAATTTTAAAAGAAAAATTGCCATATTCAGAGACACATTTCCTTTAGAAAAATTCTCAGAATCTGCCAACAGAAAAATTTTCAGATTCTGAGAGATTATGCATACAAAATTGTTTTCTATAGGAAAGTTCTAAAACATTTTTCCTATAAGAAAATCATAGATTTCGATAAACTTTTTCTATAGAAATATTCGTAGATTCTAAAAGATTTTTTAAACAAATAAATCCTTATATTCTTAAAATTTTTTCCATAAAAAAAGTCTTAGATTCGAAAATATATTTCCGCATAGAAAACTAAGATTCTAAGACGTTTTTCCTCTAGAAATGTTATCCGATTCTGAGAAATTTATTTGCAGTAAAACTCTTTTCAGATTCTTAAACCTTCTAAGTTGCTGAGGATTTTTTTTTATATAGAAAAGTTATAAGACATGTTTCCTAATTTTAAGATAATTTTTCAAAAATTCTTACATTCAGAGTCAAATACTTACATAAGTATTAGATATTTTCTAAAGACAAAGTCTTGACTACTGAGACATTTTTCTATAAAAAATATTTGAGATAATACTCTTTCCTTAGAAAATGATAAGAAAAGTTATTCGGTTCGAAAATGTCCACGACTCTATTGACATTTAAGTTTCTCATATGAAATTTCATAAATTCTGAAACATTTTATTCTGAGGATGCAAATTTTTTTTTAGTATTGAGGCTATGTGTGCTGACTTAAATCATCAGCACACATACAAGGTTTTTTACCTTTTTTCGTTCTAGGGTTTTTTATCTTTTTTCTTTCTATCTTCTTTCTTTTCCTTTCCTTTTTTCCTTTCCCTTTCTTTCTTTCTTTTTTTCCTTTTTTTCTTTCTTTTTTTTTTTTTTAAATCGTTTTGGGGGGGGAGAAATCCCATTCTCCCCCCCCCTGCATCCGCGCCTGCATTTAATTGATGTTATATTTGAAAAGTTGTCTAAAATAAAAATATATATCTCACATATAAAAATCGGTGGATTTTGTTAAATTATTAAAAAAAAATATGTATGGGTCCAGTTATGTTTTTAAAATCCAGTTGAAAATTTTTCATTGTCCAGTTATTTAACTTCTAGTACCTGGCAACCCTAACCTCAGAGCACACCAAAGCCCAAAAATTAACACAAACACCAAAAAATAGTCAAATTCTATGTTTGCTAATGAAAAAAAGGACGGACGGACAAATCTTCATGTCGTTAGGCGCGGTATAGGGTTTGATTTAAGAAACATGGTTTCTTTGGGAAATGTTCTTAGAATTTCTTGTAGATTATGTTTTTGCTATACGATTTTTGACAAAAAAAAAATCTACCCGCCCTAATGTAAACACAAAACAAGAAAAAACAAAAAAATCATATTACAACACGATTTTTTTTTCCGACTCTAATATTTTTTTCTATAACAAACAATATAATATTTGCCAAAACGTGTTTTTTTTATAAAGGCTAATATATTTTTCCATACAGCTACACGTTTTTTTTTTTTCATATTACAAAACGATTTTTTTTACCCACTCTAATATAATATATTCTCAAGCAAAACAATTTTTTGTTTTTGTACATTGTCGCTTATAACAAGTCAAAGCAAAATAATTTGTCTCCAACACATATATATGTATGTAGGATTTACCAAACAAAAGTAATGTTTATGTTTAACTTTTGTTATGTTAAAAAAAACCCACATGTGAAAAATGTGAAAATTGCATGTAAAAAAATATGTATGATGCTAAAATTCTTGAATAACAGAAGCTAAAAAAAAACACATGCATACAGGCACGCTAATGCAAGTTTTTTTTTTTTACAAAGCTGAGAGAATAACATGTGTTTTCTTGCTATTCAGTTTTATGGTGTGATTTACCATTGCGTTAATGTGTATGCAAGCACAAATACGTTCTCTGCTCTAAATACCACTAAAGTTTTTTTTTTTAATATCTAAATAAAACTGAAAAAATTTTATTGACAAAAAATATTGTGAATTTAAGAACTTTTCTTTACAAAAAATATCTCAGAATCTATTTATTTTCTTATTCAATAAATGGATAAGAGATTTTTAAAGATCTTAATAATTGTTTTCATTGTATTTCTGTACGATAAATATTTTAGAATCAAAGAATTTCTCTATACAAAAAACGTCTTATAATCAGTGTATTTTCTTTACGAAAAATCATTCAGAATCGGAAAAATCTATACGAAAAATGTATCAGAATCTTGAAATTTTTCTATACCAATTTGAAATATTTTTCTTAAAATAAATTTTTCTGTACGAAAAATGTGAGAATTCATCTATGCAAAAATGTCTCAGGATCTCAGAAATTTTCTATACAAATCTGAGATTTTTCGTATAGACAAATTCACTATACGAGAAATATCTCAGAATCTAAGAATTTTTCAATGCGAAAAATTTTTCAGAATCTGAGAATTTTTCAATACAAAAAATATCTCAGATAATCTCAAAATTTTCCATACGAAAAATGTCTCAGAGTCTAAAATTTTTTTTTTACGAAAAGTGTCTCAAAAGCTGAGAGCTATTTCTATACCATAAATGTCTTAGAATCTGAAAGTTTTTCTGTACTAAAAATAACTCAGAATCTAAGAATTTTTCTTCACGAAAAATGTTTCAGAAATGGAGAATTTTTCTATAAGTAAAATGTCTCAAAATGAAAACACCTTTTTAAATTATTGTTTCTGTAAAGACAGTCGAGCTCAGGCTCTAATTATAATTATGTATTATAATTTTTCGATTTGTTATATATGGTTTTTGAATTGAGAAAAGTGTGAAAGAAAAATTTAATTTTTCTAAAAATTTAAGACATCCTGGTTTGTTTCTTACTAGTTTCATATTATCCAGTTATAATAATCTTCAGAAAAACTTTTAATGTCAAATTCATTTAGTTAATAGTCAATAGAACTCTATATGTGAAAATTATTTACAGATCGCAGCCGCTGAGGATTGAACCCATCATCATCTGTAATACTTTGCTATTAACTGCTTGTAACGTACAATCACTCTAGACCGATACGCCACGAAGGCTGTTAAGCAAGTATCAACTAAATCTGATTTTTTCAATTCGAGTGGTATTGTTGCTGTAGTTTTTTCTTACAGAAGTGTTGTTATTGCTATTTTATGTAAATCAATTTTTATTTTTAGTAATCATTATTCTTCTTCCTCTCCTTCATCAATTCTGATCTAAGTACTTATTTTTGCAAACGTTGCCAGACATGGTCTATATTTTAGACACAAATGTTAGGTGTTGCCAATTTTCCAAAGATACTGATATTGCCACTTAGGGCGACTTATAGTCGTTATTTTTAAATTATTGTTTCTGTAAAGACAGTCGAGCTCAGGCTCTAATTACCTTTTTCTTAAAACCTCAGAGTTTTTCCATAAAAAAGATGTCTCAGAATATAAGAATTTTTCTATACGAAAAAGGTTTATAATCGGAGAATTTTTCTACACGAAAAATTGCTCAGAGTTTTAGAGTTTTCTTGTACAAAAAATGTCTCAAAATTTGAAAATTTTCTATGCGAAAAATGTTTTAAATTGTAAGTAAAGTAAAAAATTTTCTATGGTTAAAATGTCTTGGAGTTATAATGTTTTTTGTTCAAAAACTGTAGAACTAAAAATATGTCCCAAAATTTAAGGAGTCTTTCGTTCCAAAAATGTTTCAGTATCTTTGATTTTATTACGATGATATGTATCTTAGAATTGGAGAATTTTGTATACCAAAAATGCTCTTAGAAGTTTTCTGCATAAATATGGTTTATAATCAAAAAACTATGAAAAAATGTGTGAACAATTCAAAAAGGTGTCCCATAGTTTTCAGTTTTTACTCGTAAGGTATTTTTGAGATTTTTTAAAGAAAAGTTGCCTAAATTTTCAAATTCTTTAAAAAAAAAAATACTCCTTCCCAATAAGCACATTTAAAATTCAAGTGCAAATCATATAAATCAAGTGTAAATCAAGCCCTTATTTCCAGTCTATGCTTGATTTATACTTGAATTACACTTGAATTCAATAGCATTCTCCAGCAAAACGGATACTTGAATTCAAGCGCTGTTTTTACGCTTGAAAACCAGGGAAAAGGCTGTAAAAACAGGGCTTGAATTCCAGTGTCCGTTTTGCTGGAGTATGCTATTGAATTCAAGTGTAAATCGAGAAGGGACTGGAATTTAGGGCTTGATTTACACTTGTTTTATACATACTTGATTTGCACTTGAATTTTAAAATTGCTTATTGGGTTTTTTATCTTAAATTTAAAATAAATGTTTTGTTTTCTAAAAATGTAAAAAAAATGTAAGTGAAAAAATTTTCAAGCGAAAAAACAAAATTTTGAAAAAAAAAAATTTTGGGCCCCCCCAAAATAAATTCCTGCGTACATGCCTGAGAGCAGGTATTAATGGATTTGTATCTGTTAAATCATGGCGCTATGCCACATATATAAAAGAGACGATTTTAAGGTTGGGGTGTCTCGCCTTATCGGCCATATCAGTGCTTAAAAATTTCGTTGTCCCCTTATGAAACAATGTGGACCTCCGGGAAAATTTCGATAACTCCCGAACTAACAGGAATATAGTCTAGAGCAAAAATACGTGTCGACTAGTGTATTAAAAAAACCGGACATTTTTAAGAACCGGTTTTCGGTTTATTCAAAAAAGCTTATTTTTGAAAAACCGGTTTCCGGTTTCGGTTTTAGCAAAAAAACCGGTTAAACCGTTTTTTTCGGTTTTTAAATTTCAGGTTAAAAATTAATTGAACTTAATTATATTTTTACAAAACAGGCATAACCCAATAAACACAAAATCGATAGGTCATATCGAAAATAGTATCATCTGTATGACACCGTTTACGACGCACAATTTTACTGGAATCTTCGACAGGAAGTAAAAGCTAAATTTGAATTCTTTGCATTTGCAAGCGGAAATCCGTAGAGATTTTATTTACAAATTTGTTTTTATTGAATTATTTAAAAAGCACAATTAATAATAAATTCAGACATCGGAATTTGAAATTCCGATTTCAATAATTTCAAAAGAATAATTTAAAAAAATGGTTTGCCATAGAACTCCAAGGTGGCAAATTTAAAAAATATATATTGATTTCAATATTAAAGGAAGAGACGGACTTCCGGAACTCGTTGATATTGATATTTACATACCAACATATCCACAAGCTGATTATGGAGTACCACTTAGTTTTGTGAGTGTTTCTAAAAAACTGTGTAATGTCAATACATATTTTAACTTATTATATTATAACTTTTTATAAAAACCGGTTAACCGACACAAAAAACCGGTTTCTCGAATTTTCGAAATTCAAAACTATTCAAAACCGGTCGAGTTTCTAAAAATGAAAAAAACCGGTTAACCGGTTTTCGGTTTCGGTTTTGAATACTCTAGTGTCGACTTAAATTTAATAAAGATTATTTCGTATTCATATGCATATCGTAGGTCTATGTCTTCTCATAAATACCACCAAAAATTTACACGTTTTCATGAAAAACAAGTAAGAAAGTTATAGTCGGTCAAGCCCGACCATATGATACCCTACACCAGTGTTTTCCGGAACATGGACTGTATTTTGTTAGATCTTTATTTAGTGTAGAAAACACACACATATCAAAATTTAAGTGGAATTGGTTTATTTTTTTGTCAATATACCGATTTAACTGAATATCGGTCGAAATTTTTATGAAGGGGTTGGGTTAGGTTAGAAGTGGCGGAGTCAAAGACTCACACATAGACCGGATGGTCCATAGCGAAACCACAATAATTCCTCAGCGACGCTGATAGAACGCGTTTGTCCAAGTCGCGAATTGTACTATTTGCCTTACGTCGACATTCGAAACCGTTTCCAAGCTGTCGAAGTCATATCTGCCTAATATGTGCAGTCGGGTTCTGGCCAAGGCAGGACATTGGCAAACAATGTGTTCGACCGTTTCCTCAGTGTTAGGTTTATCGCACCTTCTACAGCTGGCATCAGAAATAAGCCCCATCTTCTTTCTATGATAACCTATTAGGCAGTGCCCGGTGATCGCTCCAGTAAGTACACGGCAGTTCCATCTGGTGAGTGAGAGTAAGTATTCAGTTTTTCTTAGATTGTAGCATGCCTACAATCTTCTACTGATCGCACTTGTTGTTAGCTCACTCCACATTCTATTAGCCATTGCAGTGTTTTGAATGTCGCGTAGCGATCTGAAGTGCTGGATTGGTGGATCAATATGTACAGAAATACCAATACCATCAGCACCTTGTTTCGCGAGCTCGTCCGCTCTCTCGTTCCCGGAGTACCTATGTGACCTGGTACCCATATTAGTTTCACCTTGTTCATACTCCCTAAACTTTGTAAGTTCTCGAAGCATTTGAAAACTACTTTTGACATGTAAAAGCTTTTAAGAGCTTTTAGAGCAGCTTGGCTGTCAACGTAAATGTTAAATTCTCTGTTTGTCTCATCACCGAACTGTAAAGCTGCCCTGCTTATGGTTTTTTGGACTTAGTCCAAAAATGGTCCAATTATATTCCGATTTGATTAAGTAACTAAAGTACACGTTTAACACCTAAAAATAAAATTTTCATCAAAATCAAAGGACTGATCCGATTCCTTTGAAATTTGTAGTGATGATTCATGCATACAAAATTTGATTACCTGCTAAATTCCAAAAGCGATATAAATTATAATACGGTCATTAGAGTCATTAAGCCGAATCCAAAGGGGGTGTTTGTATGGGGTCTAGGTCTTAACATAGACCGATGTCCCACATTGGGAACTTTGTATGGAAAAGGCGCGCATCGACGTTTTTTTATTATAACTCTTGAACGGATAGGAATTTCCCGACATTCTTTACCATTATAAAAACTGGAGACCTTAAGGAACTCACTCATGTGGATTGGACATTTTTCGCATTAGTACCCTACTTGTAAATTTAAGGCAAAGTTGGTTAATTTATTTATATAAAAAAATAAAATAAAGGTCAATTATTTAAAACAGTTACGGATTTTAAGTGACAATATAACAGCTTACCATTCAATACAACGTGTTTTCTTTCATATTTTTGTAAAGTATACACCCTACACTAAAATAACGTGCAATGTTAACTGTTTTCTATCTATTATCATTTTCGATTTTTTAAACAAAAATAATGCGGAAAAATATCATACAAAGAAGTAACACACGGTAAATAAGCATTATTTGCAATAATTGTTAAGTTTTTTTGTAAAAAAAAAATATTAAAAAAACATAACTCTATAATCGGTACTTCCAACTTTTCTGTCTGTCTTATTATGGATATATTTGGATCGGACTCAATCATAAAGATTCTAAAAACATCTTGCAGGTTGTTTGTTTTTGATTTTTCTCTGTTAAAAGTATCTTTTATAATTTTTAAAATGTGATCTTTTTAGAGCCTGCTTCGATAATTGTCATAAAAGAAGGCAAATATTTTTTAAATGTTACTTAATTAGTTAAGGATAATTTTAATGCCAACAGGCAATTACAATTTTTGTATAAATAATGTCATGAGCTAGAATTGTATGCATAGTAGTACTCATGGGTCACCAACCATACTTTTCAACTGATAATATTTCAGTTCCATGTATGTGTTTTCTAAATTTAACTGAATTAATTTTTTCATTTGCGTTGATACACAGAGGTATTATATCAACCCGTTTTATAATATATTCTTCTATTCCAGTTATTTTGGCCGTAACTGCGGCCAAAAAAAGCCTTTTAGTTACAAGCATTAGGTGAAACCCATTTTGCCTTAAAAAAGTGAGGTAGGGTATCAAAATCAATAATTATTGGAAACCGCGGTTTTCTGTTAACAATAAAGATAATTAAAGTAAAATTGTGTAATAAAACGATTAATAGTAAATTGTTTTAGAAAATATTCACTTTAAAATATTTATTTTTCGTTAATAGACCCCACTTTAAACCTCATTTCAGGGCGCAGCTGCAACTGGCTGCACAAGTTTCTACCCCAGGAGTATTAAGTAATACTTCTAGTTTATTGTACAAAAAGAATCGACATTCCCTTTCGTTCCCCACAAAAGTTGCAATCCAAAATATAAACTGTTTTTTTTTCTAATTTTTCAAAAATTGACACTTTTTGATGGCCTGTATTTCCTACTTAAAAAGAGTAATATTAAAAACCATAAAATGGGTAACAAAGGTACTAGTTATAGCTACAATATCCACTTAATTTCAGGAAAATCGCATTATTAGAAGTAGTTTTAAAAAATAAAATAAAAAAAAATTTAAAAAAAATATTTTTTTTTTTTAATTTATGCAAAAAGTCCTTACTTTGAATTTATGTCCTGGCTAAACTAAGCGATGGATTTTCTTTCTATGAATGGTTTTCTTTCTCCTAGGGTGTCTACTTAGCGAATACGAGCATTAATTGTAAATAACTAATCATTTGTTTGGCTCTCAAATGCGCATCTAGGATCCAATGTGTGTCCTCCAATTTCAATAGGCTTCGTCCTTGGGCCAAAAAATGCTTAAGTTTCAAATTTCAAGTCCATTGATTGAAAATTACGACCTGTATCGTGCTTAAACCGATAGATGGACAGACGGACGGACATCGCTAAATCGACTCAAAAAGTAATTCAAAGTCGATCGGTAAACTTGAAGGTATGTCTAGGACCAATATTTCGGGTAGTTACAAACATCAGCACAAACTCAATATACCCTGTACCACATAGTGGTGTAGGGTATAAATATTTAACAAAGTCATTAAAAACCCCTTTCTCTCATATGCAAATATCATATAGTTTCTTGGAAAGGAATGGCTGAAAAATCCAAAAAACTAATTTTTCGCCATTTTTTTACCCATTTTTAGAACCCCTAAGTCCCCGATATGGCCGATAAGACGAGACACCCCAATCTTAAAATTGTCTCTTTTATACATATTTTAAGTTTCATGCAAATCGGTTCATAAGGGGTGAGATACTTACCTTGTTAGCGTACTAAGTAAAACATGTAATTTCAAATCGGTGTATCATGGTTGGAAGACTTCCCTTATAAGTTGATAACGAAGATTGCAATGTCCGGCTAGATAACCAGATCGACTCCTAACATATTTTTTTGTCGAGAGTAAGTAGTCGTCAATATACCCCAGGAGTGATGAATCTTTTTGCTTGTCGATGTCCATGACTTATTGTAATAACGATCAAAGGCTACTTTTCCAAAAAAAATTGGTTTTCCCAAAATAAATGCCAACAAACGCACCACTTCCTTTTTATTTTTTTTTTTATATAAAAGTGACTCTTACTAAATTTTTAAAAATTATTGGTATTCCGATTCAATAATTTTAAAGACATGCAATCATACCACTCCAATTCAATTTCGTCTATTCATTAATTTTTAGTCATGCATTTTTTTGTACATACAACATATCACAATTCTTAGCCTTAACGAAATATAATCCATTTTAACGGCTCACTTAATTTTTATGGTTTCAAAGCCCATAATCGTAAATATGGTTAAGTTAACGCCTCATAAAAACAATGTCTACGAACAAAAATTTTCTCCAAGAACAGCACAAACAAATTTAAACGGAAGTCGTCTGCATGCATATGCATGCCAGTTAAGTTACTGCAACGCCATTTTGCGTTACTTAACACATAATGCATCCTGCTGTTAGTGGCTGGGTGTGTGAGTGTATTTCTATGTGCGTGTGTGTCGTAGTTCTAGACATATGAAAAAGGACTAAATATATTTTTCTGGCAAAAAGCCTAAATTTTTGGCTTACGATTAAAAATAATTTTAAATACCCTACACAAAATTGTGGTAAGGAGTAAATATGTTTAGTATTGTGTGGAGAATGGCTAAAATTTTATAACTGGAATTAATTGAAAAATATGTGGTCATAAGTAAAAAGTCATATATGAGCCTTAAATCCCTCAAATATGTAAGTTGTGAATATATCTTATTCAAGCCTTTCGGCGGGCCGCAACTTATTAAACAAAGTCGGGCCAAACTTCTGGGGTTTATGTTTTCTGTTCGGACTGCATCGTGGATTCCACTCACAGATGCCCCCGGGGTCTATTTTTTTGCCCCTGATCCGATTTTGACCATTTCCAAACTTAACCGGCCAATGATCGTGAGACACATTCCTGCCAATTTTCAGTCTATCTCGTTTATTTTGAACTGAATCGTGTTTTATACAGACGTACGTACGGACATTCATAGAGTGACATTGAATCGACCATAGATCAATAATATATATGAGGAATTCCACACTAATTGTCCCGCTACAGAAAAACATGTGTCCCATGAATTTCTGAATATGTTGTATGAATAGTAGAGTTGTCAATTATTCGCCTTTTAACTTTGATCGAATAATTCAAATAATTGTTTTTGTTCATTCGATCAAACGATTAAATCTAAAAAAATATTCGATTAATCGAAGAGAATAACGAATAAAAAAGTGATTATAAAAAAATATTTTTATTAACAATAAAATAAATAATTCATACAAAAAACGTAAAAACAAAATACTTAATATTTTATTTACAATAAATAAGTAAAAAACTTATAAATTGAATAACTAATTTTACTTTTTAAGTAAAAAATGCAGTAAAAACTTAAATTTTAATAATTTTAAGTTTTTATTTGGTTGAAGTCGGCGGGGGACATTGGAGGACACCTTTTAAAAATACGCCTAAAAACACTTATCATTAATTTGTATTACTTTATATAACCACGCCCTTAAAAGGGGGAGGGCCGTAAAAATAGCAATTTCCTAATCATCTTGGTCCAAATACAGGTCAAACAACTTCATATGGTATAAAATTATTTCATTTGTTGAACAAGTACACTCAAAATAATACATTAGTAGATTTACTAATTTTTTTTGCTAATGCTGGTTAGCTAACATTTAGCAAGTTTTTAGTTGAGATTAGCATGTTAGCAAAATTATTTTATAAACTTCATTTAGCGCATTAGCAATTTTAAACAAAATTTGAACTAATTTTTTTTGCTAAATTTAAAATTGAGTTGACCAAATTTTTACAAGCTTTTTTGCTAATATTACACAGAAAAAAATATGGAGGAAACAAATTTGAGTAATCACTTGTTTAATTTTTTAAAACAAATTTGAGTAATTTTTTAATTGACGCAATTAAAAATTTACTCAAAAATTGAAAATAAAATTTGAGTAAATAATTTAATACAAATTTAATATTTTTTTTTTATTTTTTTTTTTCTCTTGGTGTTTTGAATTCTCATTTAGTTTATTGTTTTTTGTATATGTATATGAAAGTTTGAAATCATCTTTATAAAATTTTACTTTGTCTTGAAGACATAAGTATATTTGGTAAAGTTTGAAAAAGCAATTTTTTTGGAAAAAAAAATTAGAAACTTTTTAAACTTTTTAAAAAAATAATTTGATACATTTTGAGTAAATTTTTACTTGACACAATTAAAAAGTTACTTAAAAATATTAAAAAATTTTAAGTAAAGATTTAATTGTGTGAATTAATAATTTACTTAAATTTTTTATTAAGCATTTAATAATTTTTTATTAAAAGTTTACTCAATACTATTAAATCGTTTACTGGTGGAAAATTGAGTAATTTTTTACTCAATAGTATTAAAAATTTACTCAAAATTTTTTTTTATTTTTTTCTGTGTATCAAAATAAATGGTAAATTTTTTTTTAATTTCAGAAAACTTAAAATGGCGCTATCTCGGAAACTAAGCCAGATAGAGCAAAATGGAGGCCATTTTTGGTTCTCGAGCTGTCCATAGTATCGCCGGCCCTCTTCACATGTGTGAACCGTAATGGGCCCTAACTTTGCATCCAAAAAATTTAGCATTCCCCAAAATTTTAAAATGCTCATATCTCGGTAAATATTGCCGACACAACAAAATGTCCAAAACCATTTTTGTAGCTCTCAACACGTAGAACAAGACCGCAAAATAGTCAAAAGCTCTCCGAGTAACATTTTTGAAGTTATCGAGTTTTTTAATTCTCAAGACCCCAGTGGTCCCCTATAATCACGTATCTAAGCACGGTAGAGCAAAACGGACACAAATTTTGGATCAAAAACTATGACGATTTTTAAGGAACCCAACTAGGTCTAGGCCCATCGGGGTCTGGACCTACCGGGTCGGAACCCAATGGGGTCCTCAGATGTGTATGAACTAAGTTCAAAAAAAAAAATTTAGTTAACTAATTATTAGCAAAACATTTTTGCTAACTTTACCAAAAAAATTGTGGGTTCAAAATCAGCAAATTTTCTTGTAGATTTACAAGCTTTTTTTGCTAACATTACAGTTTTTTTTTTTTTTTTGAGTGTATGCAAAAAAAACTTTTAAACAAATTGTGTTTTTCTGGTGGTGTTTTAGTTCTTTAATGGGAAACATTTTCCCCCTTCCGATTTGCTTTCGACCTAACCAGCCTATGACCATAAGACATAATTGTGCCAAACTTCTTTTATTTTTGACTGTATCTTACCCTTCCTATAGGTAATTTACATGCTGCGTTTTTTCTTGAACGCCTTTTTTATCTAAGTTTTTTTGTGACGGCAATCGGGAGTGAGAAGCAAACAACGAAGGAGGAAAACAGAATTCGTAATTTTTTGTCTACCCGTTTGCTTTTTACACCTGTTTGCCCACAAAAAAAATTTGTGAGACTTTATTGCAAGCAAAAACAGACAGCATGTAAATACCGTCCATGCGGACATCGCTAGAATGTCTAAGAATCGATCACTGATCAATAATATATATCGTATACCTATATTCAAAATATACCAACTCAAATTTTACCGAAATGAGTTTCCGATGGCAAATAGCTCCCCTATGCAATACCCATCTGTGGTAAAAATTTCAGAGCAAAAAAATCATTTTTTTGTCGTTTTACATCCATTTTTGTTATTCTGCTATCTCAAAGTATATATTTTTTTGGTGAAAATAAATGCCAACTCCCATTGTAAATTTCCAAAAAATTTTCAAAATTTAAAAAAAGAAAAAATTATACCACATATCTTATTGCATTTGCCATGCTGAAAACGAATCTGGTAAAGATTTTGATATCTAATGGCTAGTTTTCGAGATATTGCCATTTTGAAAATATCGGTAAATGGTGTTAGCAAAAAAAAAATTGCTTATATATACGTAACTCTTAAACTATTTATCAGATTGAAACATTATGAGTGGGGCAAATATAGTCAATGATACAAGCTTTCAAAATAGCTAGTTTGGAGTGACTCTTATACAATACAGCGTGAGTTACAGAGTGCCAAAATTGACCACCCTGAGATAAAAAGGCTTTCGGAGCAAGTAACTTTACCGGATGGTATACCAGCACTGGTGCTGAAGCAGTGTGCTTCGACGTTAGCACGTCCACTGGCTAACCTTTTTATCTTGTCCTTCCGTAAGGGAATCTTTCCATCATGTTGGAAGGTTGCCAATGTGCAGCCAATCCCTAAAAAGGGTGCGGCTAATAACCCTGATAATTACCGCCCAATCGCAATATGCTCAGCGCTCTCGAAGGTAATGAAGAGTATGGTAAATTGCCATCTTGTTAGGTATCTGGAGGCTAACTTACTTTTAAACGATCGACAGTATGGTTTTCGGAGAACTCGTTCTACTGGGGATCTGTTGGCGTTCCTTTCCGAACGTTGGAGTCGTTCGATCCACCATTTTGGTGAGAGTAAGGTGGTTGCTCTGGATATTTCCAAGGCTTTTGATTGTGTGTGGCACGGTGCGCTCATATCCAAGCTTAATGCCTTTGGTGTCGGTAATGAATTCTCTCGATTTATTTCGAGTTTCCTCAGGGATCGTTCTATACGTGTTGTTATAGATGGGTTCTCATCTGATGAGTTTCGGCTTCAATCAGGGGTACCGCAAGGTTCTGTTCTTTCTCCTACCCTTTTTCTTATTTTTCTTAACGACCTTCTAAGTCAAACTTCAAATCCTATCTACTCTTTTGCAGATGACAGCAACATTTGTCATTCATTTTCGTTTGATCGTAGGCCAAGCCTTGTTGAGGTTGAGGGCAAAAGGCAGATTATGAATGACACACTTAATCAAGACCTGTTGACAATCTCTGAGTGGGGTCTTGCGAATAGGGTCAAATTTAATGCACGCAAGACTCAATGTTGTATGTTGACCCACAGGAATGTGGAATCAACAGTGTCATCTGTACATATGGGTGGAATAAGTATCGAGGAATCTGACACTCTTGATGTTCTGGCCATGAAAATTCAGTGTGATGTCCGTTGGAATAAGCAAGTTTTTCAAGTGTCGAAAGAAGCATTCAAGTGTCTCGGTTTTTTAAACCGGTGTAAGAAGTACTTCACCTCATCAGATCTCCTCACTATTTATACCACCTACATCCGACCGAAGATGGAATACAACTCCCATATATGGGCAGGGGCTTCAAAGTCTATTTTGGAGCTCTTGGACCGTGTGCAAAGGAGGGCGTTGATGCTAATCAATGACAATAGTGTGTCCAACTCTATTGACTCATTGGAGCATCGTCGGAATGTGGGTTGTGTGACTCTGTTCTATCGATATTACCATGGAAAGTGTTCTGCTGAGATAAGTGAACTTATCCCTAGAGCCCGAGGTTTTGTTCGCAATACTCGGTTGTCTAGTAGATCACATCCGTTTGTTGTCGATTGTCCAGTGGATCGCACAGCGCATTACAGAGAAGGTTCGTTCATCAGTCGAACTAGCCGTATGTGGAATAATCTTCCCGTAGAGGTCTTCCCAGTTTCTTTCAATGTAGATAAATTCAAGTCAAATATCCACAAACACTACTCCCTCTTTCCTCCTCCTCATAACCTATTTTCCTGATATCAACACAATGCACTGCATTAATAGGGGCATCCCCTGAGTGTTGGTTCAACGTAAAAAAAAAAAAAAAAAAAAAAAATAAATATGCCAACTCTAAAAAAAAATTGTTTTTTGATATAGCAATAAATGCCATATCTGAAAAATACGCAAACAAGTGCAAAATATGAAATGTTTGGCATAGGTAAAAATTATTTAGAATATTTAAACCATCTTATGGAAGGTACATTGTTTATTTTTACAATAATATGCGAAATACCTAGTTTCTTAGCTCTCCTGAAAAGTAAGCTTTTTAGAGTTGGCATTTATTGAATTTAGTTCGACGATATACTTTATAGGGTATATTAATTGGCATAAATTAATCGATTAATTGGCATAAATTAATCGATTTACTCGTTATTCGAAAATCGTAATTTTTAAATTAATCGAACAAGAGTTTGGTTATGTTTGATCGATTAATCGAATTATTCTTAATCAGTTGACAACTCTAATGAATAGCCCTATATATAACTAAGAAAAATGCGCTGTTGGTTTTTCAATTTTTCAAAAACTGGGCTTAGGAGGCGTAGTCAAATATTGGAAAAATTTACAAATTTGTGTCGAGTTGCCTTGTTTAAATATTTTTTGGAAAATTTTCTGAACCCTTTCTGAAATTTTAATTTTTTAAAAAAATCCATTTATTAAAAATCCGGCCACTTTTTTTTAGATTTTTTTTTTTTTTAAATAAGGTGTTTGTCTATCTACACAAAAAAATTCAGACATGTGTTTTTCGTGAAAATCGCATTTGAATATTGAATTTCATATTAATTTTGTAATTGTAAAAAAAAGTGGCCGGATTTTTTATAAATTGACTTTTTTAAAAAATGGGAAATTTCAGAACGGGTTCAGAAAATTATCCAAAAAAAAAAAATAATTTAATCGATAGCACATACAAAACTATACAAGAATGTAAATTTTTGAAATTGTGGTGCGTTCCGTTTTAATTTGATAAATATTTACTAGACAGAAATTTTGGTGTGGCTGGAAATTTGGTGTGGAATGCCTCATATACTCTTTGGGGTCCCCGACCGATATTTTTATGCGTTACAAACGGATTGGGGGTTGGACTTTTCGCAGAGGTGGAAAGTTTCTGATTTGCCACTGGGAGTGGCCAGGGCGATTCCTTTGTTGAACTGTCCAAGTAGCTAACTACTTCCTGTCTTAGACCAAGTACCCCCCGGGCAATGGCTTTGTAGCATCCGCTTTAAGGCTAGCCAGAGTTAGAAGGCGCCACAACCATGTATCCTGAATGGTCGAAAGGACGTCTCAGGAAAGTAGGCGATAACCGCTGAAACATGGTTGCATCGTTGGATTGGACACGTAGATAGCAGCCCTATCACCAATCTAGGGGACGAGGGTTAGCAGCCCACATTCCCGAATCACAAATTGCTAACGAATCGCTAATTAAACAACCTCTAAATGAAAAACCGAAACCCTCGTTGACGACCTTTGCATATCGAACAAGGACTACGATTGGATACTGGAACGTAAGAACGCTAAGAGATACTGAAAACATCAACTCAGGTATGAATGCCAAGTACATGCAAGTTGAATGTGAAATGCAGCGATACGGCCTTGCCATCTTAGGCTTGAGTGAGATCCGCTTGACAGGCTCTGGAGAATACTCGTCAACTACATCCCAGACTGTTATGATTTATTCCGGGAGGGAAA
This sequence comes from Pegoplata infirma, assembly GCA_963921195.1. NCBI lineage: Eukaryota > Metazoa > Arthropoda > Insecta > Diptera > Anthomyiidae > Pegoplata > Pegoplata infirma. The sequence continues at coordinate 172,552,217 of OY992539.1, forward strand.
CGGGCAGCAGCCACGAATCCGGAGTGGGAATAATGATGACAACAAATGCACATAAAAGCTTAGTTACCTGGAAACCTGTCTCGGACAGACTTATTCTTGCTCGCTTTGCATCCAGAGTAAGAAATATATCTTTGATACAATGCTATGCTCCCACAGAAAGTGCCACAGACGAGGTTAAAAACACGTTTTACAGGCAGTTTAATAAAACTTATGATGCCATTCCACGGGGTGATATTGTTATCGTTATGGGAGATTTAAATGCCAAGGTTGGTTCTGATAACGAATCACTGAAGCACGTAATGGGCAGGCATGGCCTTGGTACTCGAAACGACAACGGCGAACGCTTCATTGATTTTTGCAATGCTAGAAAACTTGTGATCGGAGGCACTCTTTTTGAACACAAAAATTGTCATAAGGTAACTTGGATGTCACACGATAGGTATAGCACCGCACAGAGAAAAATAAATTTCCAACTGAATTTTTCAGTTGTAGCAACTCAAAATTCGGTTGCTGCAACTAAATTTCGCTGTGGCAGACCAATTTTTTAGTTGTTTCAATTAAAAGACTGTTGTATTAACAAAATTTAGTTGTAACTACCGATATTTAGTTGTTTTAACCTCAATACAAATGCATCAACCGAATTTTTGTTGAAACAACTGAATTTCAGTTGGAAATTAGCAAATTTATTTTCTGTGTGCGCAAACCAAATCGACCATTGTGCTATCAGCCATCGCTTTAAGAAATGTCTTCTCGATGTAAGAAGCAAAAGAGGTGCTGAGAGGCCAATCTCGGGACCACTACTTAGTGGTGGCCAAAATTCGTTTACGTACTGCCGCAATTCAACAGAAAAGGCAAAACATCCGGCCTAGGAAGTACGATATCGGGCGCTTAAAAAACATCAATATCCGAAACAACTTTAGCGCTCAGCTACGCAATTCTGTGGCACAAAACAATGATGCACTTCCGTATGCGTCTATCAACTCTAAATGGGACCACGTTAAAAACACCATCAGATCCTGCGCAGATCACACCATAGGCCCAGCTCCCAAAGGAAGGCAAGTGTGGATGTCTGAGAACACTTGGAACTTAATTTCCGAACGTAAAGCTTTAAAAGAGAAAATGAATGCTTCCGAGGACTGTGATGAAAAAAGTAGTTTAGAAGCCAAATATCGTAAATATCAAAAGACGGTACAGCGAGCAGTGCGACGAGATAAGTGAAAGCACATAGACAGTCTTGCAGAAGAGGCCGAAAATGCAGCAAACTCTGGCGATACGCGAACTGTTTTTGAGATTACGAAAAAACTTGCAGAGCAAAGAATGCGTACCGAACACCCAGTACGTGACATAAGTGGAAATCTGCTCATCACTGACCAGGAACAACTCCAAAGATGGAAAGAACATTTTTTACGGAATTAAACAACATGATTGATCCTGCAGCTCAACCACCTATTTTCGCAAGTTCTATCACTGCAACAAACCCTAGGATTCGAATCTCGCCCCCAAGCCTTGCAGAAACCATAGCAGCTATAAAACAGCTTCCAAATGGCAAAGCTGCGGGTACCGATGGTATCCCAGCTGAACTATATAAATGCGATCCAAACCTTACGGCTGAACTACTACACCCCCTTATATGTGAATCGTGGGAAATTGAGTCCTTTCCAGACTAATGGAAGGATGGTATAATAGTCAAGATTGCAAAGAAAGGAGACCTGAAGAACTGCAGCAATTGGCGAGGCATATGTGTGTTACCAACCATAGCAAAGATAATTGCAAAAATAATCCTTAATCGCGTTAAAGAGCACCTAGAAAATACCATCAGCTCATGCCAAGCCGGTTTTCGCAGTGGATATTCCTGTGCGGATCATATCAACACCTTACGAATAATCACAGAGCAGTGTGTGGAATTTAACTCCAAGCTCCATCTTCTTTTTATTGATTTTGAAAAAGCTTTCGATAGTATTAACCGGGAGTTCATATGGTTAGCTTTGCAAAGAAGAGGTATACCGGAAAAACTTATCTCGCTGATCAAGGAAAGTTATAACCAAGCCAGATGTTTCGTTCTTCACAAGGGGAAGCTATCTGACCCATTTATGGTGCAAAGTGGAGATCGCCAGGGGTGTATATTGTTTCCTTTGTTATTCCTTGTCGTGATAGAAGATGTTCTAAGTTCCATAGAAAATAGCAGCCATGGTATCCAGTGGCAAATCAACAACAAATACCTGAACTACTTGGCATACGCAGATGACATATGCTTACTTTCGCACAGACTTTGTGATCTAAAACAGACAACACTAAATTTGCAAGACAAACTGCGCTGTACAGGTCTTAAAATAAATACCGGAAAAACAAAGGCACTGAGTGTAGGAGTTGACTCTCCATCAACACTAAATATAGGCGACCAAATTTACGACTACACGTCCAACTTTTGCTACCTGGGTTGTGAGATTGACGAAAATTGAGGGGCCGACTTAGATGTAGAGAGTAGAATAAACAAGGCAAGATCATCCTTTGGCATATTAGCCCCAATATGGCAAAACAACAAAATAAGTCTTCGCACTGATGTCAAATCGGTACTTCTCTACGGATGCACAACCTGGAAAGTTACGAATATTATTACCCACCGCCTACAAACATTTGTCAACCGCTGTCTCAGAAGAACTCTTCGCATTTTCTGGCCTCGGACAGTCTCTAATGCCGACCAGTTAGTGCAGTCAAGACATTTTCCGATAGAAATTGAAATACGGAAGCGCAAGTGGCAATGGATTGGTCATACACTACGACGAAACGACGACAACGTGGCCAAACAGGCACTTCGATGGAACCCATTTCAACAATCTGGCCGGCAACCTGGCAGACCACGTACAACGTGGCGACGTTCCACCGAAACTGAGATGAACAGTCTTGGCCTATCTTGGAACGAGTTAAGTTCAACGGCACAAAATCGGGTCCGCTGGCGATCAGCTGTTATTGGCGCCCTATGCTCCAATGGGAGTTAGAGGAACACATATATATATACAAACGGAATGACAAATTGAGTCTACCCCATACTGGGGTTGGAGGGTATAATAAAAATGGGGGAAAAAATAAGGCGGAAAATTTTGTTTAAAATCCGCCTGACTAAACACGCACTTAAAAAATTATGTCCTTAACTGTTTGTAGTTTATTTAAAAAGTTTTACGTTTTGTCGTTTTTAAAAGCAAAAGCATTTGTTCAATGTTCAGTTTTTTTAAATAACTATTTCTGTTCCTTGTTTCAAAAATAATAACATTAAAAAATAAAGACTTTCATTAGCATTCAATTTTTAAAGTCATTTATTTTTGTTCTGTAAGTAAAAATAAGTGATTCTTCTTTAATTTTTAATGAGTTGTTTACGTTATTATTTTTTTTTAATTATTGGCATTTTTTAAGGAAATTTCATTAGTTTTTACCTACTTGTGTTGGTTATTTTTTTGTAGACATAAAATTGAAAAAAATATATATAGAAATATAAAAACATGTTTGTATCAATTGACTTTGGCACGATGGGTAGAATGTCTGGCCAGAATGTAGTTGATTGTGGGATCGATTCCCCAAAGATTTTTTTTAATTTTTTTGGAAATAAAATTCAATAAAAAAATTGTAAAAATAACCTACGAAATAATTAATTTTTAATGTTTTCGTAGGTATTTTTTTTTTAATTTGTTGGTAAAAATAACACAACAATCATTAATTTATAATGTTTTCATAGGTTACTTCTTTCGAATTTGTTGGTAAAAAAAAATGAAAGTGATAGTAAAAAATAAATGTTGATGATGTTAAAACAAATGAATAATTACTGGGATGGTTTTCAAATGTTTTACCACTTGCTTTAAATATATTTTTATTTGTTTTTGCCTACAAAATATTTTGAGTGTAAATTTAATTTCAAGGGGGTTTTGCAGTTTCTGAAACAGAATTGTTTAGCTGACCTTTAAAAACAAAATGGTGGACTCAATATGATCCTTAAGGGTTGTTACAAGTTTTTCATAAAATTATAGACTTACAGACGTATATTTCCACACAACCTGTGAACTTTTGTGTCATGTCAGCGAATAACATTATTATTTTCGAATGCAATATAGTAGGGTATTTAAGATTCGTTGCCAAAGATTATCTATAGCCATCAGTGTTGTTCTGCAGTTCAGAAAGTTTTCTGTTGCTTTTTTCAATTATGGTGTGGCATGGTCTATACATACTATAGATATGTATTATGATATGTAAGTAAAAATGTAACGTATTTGACGCGTCATATTTTTTAATACAACCAACCATAAAAGTTTGGTTAAGTAAGTACCAATATAAATGCCTCTTGTGGCTTCTTCTTGTACATTTTTTTTCGGAAAATATTCTTGTTTTACTTTATTTGGCATTTACTATGACATTTTTATGCAAAATAGTGATTTTTTTCAACAAAATTTTTCCAATTTCTAAAAAAAAGTTTATGTATTTGCATAAAAAAAAGAAAACTGAAGCGTGGATGTGTTGAGAAGAAGGTCTTGTTTTTGGTAGTTTTTATAATATTTTATTTTATTTTGGGGATATAAACATATATGAACGGATGACTGTATATTAGGGTAGAGCAAGTTAAGCTTTTCTTCGAAATTCGAAAACGTCAGGGTCGGAAAAGTTGCCTTTTATTATCGAAATAAACACACAAAAATATTGTGCAATGGCTTTGGGTTCCTTTTTTGACTTGAAAATCAGAAAGTTCCGAACAAAGTGAAAAAAAACATTTTTTTTTGCTTAAAATATTAGTTTATATTCGGACATTACTGAAAAAGTGTTTTTATGGAAAACAAAATTTTTTGGTGTGTAATTTATTTTTTTTTTGTTTTTTGTTTCTAATTTTGCAAAAAAAAATATTTTTAATTAGATCTTTTCTTAAAATATAACGTAAAATTATCTCAGTGATGAGAAAATGATTATTTTTGAATATCGTATTATTTAATTTCGTCTTTAATGCAATTTAAAACTAATTAAAATAAATTAAATTATTTTTGAAGAAACTTGCTCGCTCTTTTTCAGTAATTTTTAGCAAAAAAAAAAAAATAAAGCAAAAAAAAACACTTTCTTTGAAACTGTCCGATTTTGAAGTCAAAAAAGGAACCTAAAGCCATTGTCTTACAGGTCCAATATTTGTGTGTGTTAATATCGACCCTAAAAGGCAACTTTTCCGACCCCAACGTTTTCGAAATTCAAAAAAAAAATATAAATTTGATCCATCCTACTGTATATTGTATTTTGTAAAGCCATAATGCTCGTTACTTGGCAATATTATTATTTAGTTGTCCTTTTTCTTGTTTTTTTTTTATTTCAAACTTGGCAGCCATAAATATTCGAAGCGGTTTTGTTTGTTTTTTTTTTTCTCGGTTGTACCATTACTGCAAAGTGTCGGCTCATAATATAAAAAAGTTTTGACAGTTTCAAATTCTTATTTGTATTCATTTTTTTCATTCTCTCGGCGAAAGAAATATGTAAAAGTTTTGACAGTAATATTTTGACTTTTGACAAATTTATTGAGAAAATTTTACTGGTAATTGAAATTTTTATAAAAGTCAAATATATGTATTTACTGCTCAGAAGCTTCATAATATACAATAAGACATTAAATGATTTAAAAAACTTAAAAGGTCAAATTATTTTTTTTTATACTAAATAAATATGCATAAATTAAGAAAGAACAAAAAAAGCTTTAATAACACTGTGCAACAGTAAAAAAAAACACAAAAAACTTTAGTACATAGGTTCGATTCTAATACTGAAAGGTAGTAAAACTCTATACTCGGATTGTCCAGTTTGGTGACCAATTCCTTTTTATGGACCTTCAAGGATTCTGGAAAGCAGTAGGACCCACAAAATATGATGTCATCAGTTTTTGCCTATCATCTTGATCAGGCTTTGTGCTACTGCTTAATTATATTTATTAGTCCTTTGAATAAATTCTGTAAACACGTTATTCCAAAAAAAATATTTTTTTCTAGGACTTTTTTAGAAAAATTTATGAAAAAATATTTTTTTTCAATTAAAAAAAAAAATATAGAAAAAAATTCAGTTTTTTCACTTTTTTTAGTATAACTAACATGGACTGTTGATTTTTCCCTAACAATATGTTGCAAAATTGTAGCCAAGATAAGGCTAAAAAACATTTGGGAACATATCAAAACATTCTGGAAGTGTTTATGCACTCTAAATAGCTCATGAAAACCACTCTGCAACCTAAAAATCGGCGTGTTGACTAAAAAAAATCCCAAAATGCCCAAAAACTGCACGACAGTGGTCGATAGATGAATAAAATGTAAAACCGACCCCAAATTTTTTGTTTAAAATACACCTAAGTACTGGGTCCACTTCCTAAGGGGGCTCACATACAATGATTATATTTTTATAAGACTGCTCCCACCTCTATAATTACTTCAGGGGGCCCGGTCCCACTATGCTTCGACCCATGGACAAAAGTCAAAAAAAAATTTTTTGTCTCAAATTGTGTTTAAATACAGATTTTTTGAAAGATAATAAGGTATCTCAAATAAATATTAACAAAAACATTTTTTCTGATTGCTTTTGCCACCACGAGATAACGCTAAACTCAGAGAATTTTATGCCAAGATGAATTAACAGGAAAATGTTTTTTAGCTGTTTCACAAAAATAATTCTCAAAAATCCATTTTTTAATAAAATGGTTCGAAATTTTGTTTTAAAGTACTTTGATATATTTGTTGTGAAGTTAAAATATAGAATTTTGTTTATATTTACAAAAAAAAATATTTTTTATTGCGCAGAAAAACAAGTTTTTTTTGTTGAAAACCCAAAAAAAATAACTAAAGTTTGATGGAGTTTTAAAAAAAAATATAAAAAAATAAATATTTTTTTTCCTTTTTTTTTTGTAAGTTTAAACTCTTATCTAACAGCGTATTCAAAAATTAGCGCCAATTTTTTACCACAAATTTGAAACAAATGCGTTTTTTTCAATGCCTAAATTCACGAATTTTACTCAAATATCAGGCATTTAGGAGTGTTTAATATCATTGTGCAATACGATTTTATGTTTTGAAAAGGTTAAAAAGCAAAATAAATGTATATTAATAGTAGATCGAAACCCCCGCAGAATTTTGAAAATTAAGCTCGAGTTTTTTTTATGGCCCACTGAAGTTTTTAATTTTTTTTCAAAGGAGTTCAGAATAAGTAAAAAAAAATATTAAATTTAATTTTGAGCTAAATGAGGTTATTAGAGCTAAATGAGGTGCAACGAAATTTGATGACGGTTCTTTTCTTAGAACATATTAACCCTCTATCTCCCATTTTTAGGGGTCACTTTAGTCCCTTTTCCAAATATCGTCGTAGAACACCACTTACATTTGCATTTAAAGGGTTAACATGTTGTACAAATTTTTTCTGCATAGAATTTCATCGTTAGTTGTAAAAGACCAAAAATTCGTGAGATATAAGCAAAATGCTTAAAAAAGTAAAATTTGTAATTATCATATATTGTTAAATTGTGATTCACCAAAGTCGTGTAAGATAATTCGACAAAATATAACAAATTTACTTCTGAGCTTAATACTGTTAATAGATGTCTTCGTAAAAAATTGATGTTTCTTTTTTCTTAAAATATATTAACCCTCTATCTCCCATTATCAGGGGTCATTTCAGCCCCATTTTAAAATATTCTTATAAAAAAACACTTAAACGTGCGTTTAAAGTGTTAAAACGTTCTACAAACATTTAATAGATATCGTTAATCATTCCAAACCCATTTAAAAAAAATAAAGCTTCAATGTGCCATAAAAAGAACTCGAGCTAAATTTTCAAAACAATTCGTTTTTGTTTACAAATGGTATACCTTAATTTTTTGTTTTGTCCAATTTAAGATACACTCTGTGACCTCAAATTTGTTGCACAGTGTATTCTATTGAAGCCTTAAGTTATGTTAAATAACTCTTAAATTATAAATTATATTCAAGAAACATTAAAAAAGTAATTTAGTATTACGCTTTAACCTTTAAACGCTCGTTTTATTATATTTTATAAAAATATTTGAAATAAGGACTAAAATGACCCCTAAAAATGGGAGGTGGAGGGTTAATATGTTCTAAAAAAAGAACCGCAATAAAATTTCACTGAAGACATCTTAAGAAATTTTTAATCTCAGTAGTATTTTTAGTACATTTTTTACCTATTTCAGTCTTCTTTGGTAAAAGCTATTTAACAATACATAATATTTTACAATTTTACTTTTTAAAGCATTTTAATTATATCGCACGATGTTTTGGTATTTGACAACCCCTAGTGAAATTTGATGCTTTGTAGAACATTTTAACTATTAAAACGCACATTTTAGTGTTGTTCTATGAGGATATGTTAAAAAAGGACAAAAATGACCGCTAAAAATGGGAGATAGGGGGTTAATGTATTCTAAAAAAAGAACCGTCATCAAATTTTACTATAGACATGTATAAACATCATGTAGCTCAGAAGTTGATTTAATACATCTTTTTGACCTTTTTTAGACGACTTTAAAAATAAAAATAACTTATTTTTCAAAAAAGGATGTTGTTATATTTTCCATACTACTAATCCGATTTTGCCCAAATTTGGCATTAATATAAATCTAAGGAATATTAATTTGCTTACAAAGTTTTTTTACGATCGGACAATTTTCGTAGGTGTTATAGCGTTTTAAAGAAAAAGGATATATGGCAGGACCTTGATTCCTTGCTCCGATTTAAGTGAAAATTTATACGCACGTTGCAAGTTGAATGTGTATCACCATGACCACTTTTTGTAATTTTATGTGCATTATTGAAGCTAAAATTACATTTTTCAGTTTCAGGACACATGGGAGGTAGGCGTGTCCTTGCACCGATTTTTCCAAAAATTCATATTTTTCTTAACTAATATATTTTATGTTAGTATACCAAATCTCAAAAATATCTGACAACTCCTTCTAATTTTGTCCCTTCGTTACATGGGAACGGAGCACTGTGGGTCCCCCCCCCCAAAATGATTTATTCATATACAAATTTTAAGACATTGCACTACAAAATATACGTTTGTTAACCAAAAAAAAAAATGCTCAATATTATTTTTTTTTTTTTTATCTCTAATTAACGTTGGTTTTTTCTTAAAATTTTAAAATATTGAAAAATTACAAAAAAAAATTTTGATTGAAAATAAAGCTGTGGGAATTTAAATTCGTAAACTTTTACGGTAGTGAATAAGACCACCTCTTAATGATAATTTTGATTGAGCAATTAAGTTTTGCATCATAAATATTATTTCATTAGCTTTTCTCTCGACATTATTTAAATCTGCAGCCTAATTTGACTAGATTTGTGATCCTCGGAAAAAATTTGACAATTAAAATTATAATTTATATCTTCACAAATAAATACAAATGACAATTTTTAAAATATAGTTTAAATTGGTATAGTTCTGGTAAAAGCGGAGTTTTTACGAAATTTGTCAAAGGGTTTGAGAATTTTTTTGGCAAATAATGTTTTAGAACATATGCATTGCAAATTGTGTTCTACACTAATTTAAATATACTCGTACTTTTTTTTTGACAATTTATAAATCGAAAATCTTCTCTGAATCTGCAACTTTTTTACACAAAAAATTAATTAAAGTGTTATTTTTTAATATCTAAAGAAAACTGGAAAATTTGTATCGACAAAAAATATTGTGAACTAAAGTACTTTTCTTTATAAAAATGTCTTAGAATCTGTAAATTTTCTCATTCAAAAAATATGTAAGAGATTTTTTAAGATCATAATAATTTATTGCAGACTTTTTCTACACCAAAAATATTTTAGATTCTAAGAATTTGTCTATGCAAAAAACGGTTTTTAATATGAGTTTTTTCATTACGCAAAATGACTCAGAATCGAAAAATGTGTTAGAATCTAAGAATTACAGACACAAATGATAGAGACGAATCACTTTTGGAGTTTTTGTTAAGCACTAACCTGTATATTTGTAACAAGGGTAGTGAACCAACTTTCGTTACAAGTACGCGGCAAGAGGTTCTTGACGTAACGCTTGTATCAGATACATTGTCTAATAGAATTGATGACTGGAGAGTTTTGAAAGACCATTCCTTCTCAGATCATCGCTACATTGAGTTTTTACTCAGGGAGCGTGCCCCGGTTGAGACAGTCTCTAGAAATCTGAGGAGAACAAACTGGGTGAAATATAGGGAGACTTTTTCTTTGCTTTTGGGTGAAGTACCCTTATCTGAACCGCATAGTTTGGCGGAAATTGACTCTCTGTGTGACCATATAACAAATGTTTGTAATAGGTGCCTGGATGCGTCTTGCCCTTCTGCAAAGCCTAGAAGGAAAAAAAGCCACCTTGGTGGTCAAATGAGTTACAGACGAGCAGAGATTCCTGCAGAAAGCTCTTTAATAAGGCTAAATTTTCAAGAGCGGACGAGGACTGGTCTGCATGCAGGCTGCAACTTAAGAGTTATAAGAAGATGATCAGAAATGCAAAATGTGATTCTTGGAAAAACTTCTGTGAAAACATAGAAGACGTTTCTGAGGCATAAAAGCTGCGCAAGGTTCTGGCTTCTTCTCCTTGCACACTGGGATACCTGAAATATCCTAATGGGATGTGGTCTTCTTCCAGTTGAGAGTCGCTGGATCTCCTTTTAAACACACATTTTCAAGCTTTGGAACGTTCTAACGCCCAAGCATCTGAAATTGCTTCGGAAATAATATATATGCCAACATTAATCTGTCTGTCTTCTTTTTTGTTAAAGACAATGGAACGAATCATAGACTCATATTTGCGTAGAGTGAAAAAGGGGAAGCATCTGCCAACATTGAGGGACATTCTTCAGGGTTCTCTGAAAGATCTGTCTAAATGGCAAGAGACTGTGGTCTAGGAGTTAATCCCAGTAAAACAGAGCTTGTTTTGTTTACAAGGAAAAATAAGATTCCTGCTTTTTATCCTATTTCTCTGGACGGCACTGAAATCACCTTCTCAGATGGAGCCAAGTATCTTGGAGTATTTCTAGATAGGAAGTTGAATTCAGGCGTTATATTGAGGAACGGGTGAGAAAAGCAACGATTGCTGGTGCTCTTCGTACTACACTGCATTAGAAATCCTCCTTCACCTGATACCATTGGACATATTGGGTAGGCAGTATGCGGCTGCGTCGGCAATTCGACTTAATAGCACGCTGCAATGGAGGAGCAGCGATTGTGGCCATAGCGCGATCTTGAAGAATATAACAATACCACAAAATGTGGACTGTGCTCCCTCTTTGAGCCTCTTTAAGTGCCACTTTACCACTATGATACCATCAAGGTAGTCTTGGATGGGGGACATTCCGGGTAGTGGAGCCACCTTAAATTTTTACACAGATGAATTGAGACTGCACGAACAAGTGGGCTTTGGTGTTTATTAGGAAAAGCTTGGATTGAGCCTGGCTCGAAGATTGCCAGATCATTGCAGTGTTTACCAGGGAGAGATGCTGGCAATAAAGGAAGTGGCTGACTGGTTGAGCTGCAATGTCTTGTCTACAACCGCAGTCAACATCTATACTGACAGTTAAGCCGCGGTCAAGTCCCCGGATTCAATGTTTCTGAAAACAAGATCTGCCCTTAACTGCCGCACGTCTTTGAATGAGATGGCCAAGCAGTTTAACATACGACTCATATGGGTCCCAGGGCGCAGATACATTCCAGGGAATTGCAAGGCCGATGAGCTTGCAATACTAGGAACTACCTTACAGGTTCCAACAGAATTGGAATGTGTTGGTATGCCAAATGGATGGACGTGTGAGACAACACGACTGATTTGGCCTTCTCTTAATCAGGGGCGCACAAGTGAGCTGATATCGCTTCCAAGAGGAGAGATTTCGACGGTGGTTTCTTTAATTACCGGACACTGTCTTATAGGGAAGCACGCAGAGCGGTTAAATGTGCCGTCGAATGACTTTTGCCGAAGTTGCATGGATGAAGAGGAGTTGGAAACTATCGAACACTTTATTTGCCATTGCCCGGCACTTTCTGGTCAGAGACTTGCTTCATTGGGATCTAGGGAGCTGTACGATCTTTCTGATTTGTCGGATGTCAAAATTCAACATCTAAGGAGTTTCATAAGAAGCTCAAACTGTTTTAACGCCAGGGACTAGTAGGGAAACCTATTACGGTCCCGTGGTATCACAATGGACCTCAGAGTCTACGTGTGTTGACGTAAAACTTCAGCAGCCAGTTACAATTTCTCAGAATTTTTCTATACAAATTTTCGTGCAGAAAAATGCACTATACGAAAAATGTCTCAATCTGAGAATTTTTCAATACCGAAAATGTTTTAAAGAATCTCAGAATTTCCATAAGAACGTTCGAAGCACTTTTTGAATGATAAAAAAATTGTTGATAAAAAAAAAAACTGTTTCATATTTTAATCATTTTAAACCCTGAAAAAAAAAGCCCTCAAAATATATTTTTCTTTGACCCTTTTCTTGACTAGTACTTAATATTTTTTTTTTTGAAATTTGCATGTTCATGCAACTAACAAAATCTTGAATTGGAAAAATGTCACAATTAAGTCATGATTAGGGATGAGATTTCCATACAAATGCATGTTTTTTGTCGATAACCAAAAAACGGTATGGACCAATTTTCTTTTCGAATCAAGAAATTTGTGTTAAAATGGCATCGATTTGTTTTTGCATATTTTGGTTTTAAATGCATATTTTGTGCATACTTCCAACTTTTAAATGCATATTTTTGCATATTTTGGCTTAAGTTAGCAAAAACACATATTGTAATTTATTTGTTTCAAAAACTAACTTACATTTTTAAAATTTATTTTGAAAATAAAAAAAAAATATCTTTTTCTTTTTAATTTTTTTATATATATTTTTAATTTCTAATAAAAATTCTTATATAAAGTTTTAAAGGTACTACCCAATCAGAAACTGCCAACCGTACAAAAAATATTGTACTGGCGGAGCACTGGATTTATTGGAAATGCCAACAGCGTTTCAACGTTGGCAATTACAAACAGAATTGTACTCTGCCAGTACATTTTATACAACATTTACGACCATTTATTTTTTTATTAATTATTTTTAAGCGGTTGGATTTCGATTAAATATTGTTTTTATTACACCTTTTATTATATAAACAACGAGTTATTAAATAATTTACATATATATTATTAAAATTAGTGTAATAGAGTAATAGCAATTGTTTTATCATCACATGTAGTAAGCAGTGTTGGCTACCGTTACCCTTTCAATACCGTTACCGATTAAAAACCCTTAAATATTGACTACCGTTACCAATACCGAAATAAAAAACTTTAATTACCGTTACCGATAAAAAACCTTTACCTTTAATCGGATTTTTACCGGTATTATAACGGTTTTGCTTCGGTTGTCTGAATATTACTTATTTAAAATTTTTATGGCAGACAAAATATTTTAAATGTACGTAAAATAAAGCTGCAAATTTTAGTTTATTGCAAATCGTATTGTTATTTGGATAAAAACAATGAGAAATCGGTCCAATTATTGATTACATTACAATTAAGTAAATTTAGACAAAGAATATGTCGAAATCGGAACAACCAATGATCACATTCCCAATTTACCTAAAAAGTTCCGAAACGAAAAGTGAGTAAACATTCTTAAGTGGGAAGATGAAAGAAGGGACAAACCTGAATTGTGCCAAATCTTTAGTATTGATGGCGAACTGCGGCTTTCCACTTCTTCCCCTTCCTTCCATAAATGTCCCTGCACATAGAAAAATAAATTTCCAACTGAATTTTTCAGTTGTATTAACTAAAAAATCTGTTGCTGCCACTATATTTTGATGTGGCTAACGAATTTTATAGTTGGTTCAATTAAAAGACAGTTGTAATAACAAAAGTTTGTTGTAACTACCGATATTTCGTTGTTTTAACCTTAATTCAAATGCATCCACCTATTTTTTGTTGTAACAACTGAATTTCAGTTGGAAATTAGCAAATTTGTTTTCTGTGTGTGTCAATATTTGTGTTTTTTTTTTTTTTTGGTTAAATGTTAGTTGATATAAAGGACTCGGCAAAGCCGAATTTAACACTCTTACCAGTTCTTTATAGCTTCCTTTGAAACAGTTTTTTTAATAAGTCTTTTCTATCTAAATAAAATACAATTCCGATGTTCTGGCTGTTTATCTGAAATCAGCTGATTTTTCTGTTTAAATTATTATCCGCCGTCTTGACAGATTTAAAAAAAAAAAACGCGTCAGCTATAATCAGCAGATTTCCCAAATGGCTCAAAATGCAAATTTTTCTCATGGCTCACAATGCAGATTTTTCTGCTGATTACACAGAGACATTTAATAAACACGTAAAAATCAACATTTTTTTTGTTGAATTGAAGTGCGTGAAATTTTAATAAAATTCATAGGTAATTGTTATAATAAAATACTAATACTAACACTAAACTTAAGTTTCTTTTTGGATTTTTTACTTGTTTTTATCAAATTTTTAAATTTTTAACATTTTGGGTAAATTTTATTTATAATACCGGTACGTACCGATATCGATGTTTCGGTAACGGTTTGTCGTTACCGAAATAATCGAAAATACCGTTACCTTAACCGTTACCGATATAAAAAATATGAAATACCAATACCGTTACCAATACCGTTATTCGTTTCGGTAGCCAACCCTGGTAGTAAGAATACACTTGAATTCTACCATACTTATGTTAATTTCAGTGTTATTTTCATCTAATTTTCTAACATACAATCAATCCTATTTTACTTGATGGAAGTGGATATTCCACAAAATCAGTAGCTTTTATATTAACAACGTCATCTGCGATATGAATGAGGTTGTGAATATTCATTGTATGTGATTTTGGTCCATAAAAATATGACATAAGTTCAACAAATTTCCTTAATAACTGCTTAGCATAATCAGCTTTTAATGTAGCTAATTTGCTAGATGACAAAATTCGACAAGCTGTAAAAAGAAGTAAAAAATGTCTGTACTGATTAGATTTCAATACATTTTTCAAAACTATCCCTCCGCCATATAATAAAAAAACAAGTAAGAGTGTTAAATTCGGCTGTGCCGAATCTTTTATACCCTCCAACACGTTAAAAATATAAAAAAAAAATCGCAGGGGCGTTTTTTTCGTGGGGGGGGGGATCGGCGAAGTTGCTGGGGGACACCTGTACCCCCGCTATATATGTTTACAAATTATTTGTTTATGATATTTACGCTTAAATATTAAATTTTTATCGTTATTTTTAATTAATTTCTATAACCACGCCCCCAAAGGGGGGCGGCCTAAAAAAATTGAAGGGGGTTACCCTTGGTCCAAGCGCAGGTCTATGAACATAATATAGCATACAAATGTTACATTTGTTGAGCAAAAATTAAAAAAAACTCGTAAAAATATCGTATTTTTTAGGGGTCATTTTAGTTCTTCAAGGGGGAACTTTTTTCCCCCTGGTCCGATTTTGCCCATCTTCGAACTTAACCTTACCAGTAAAATAAGAGATATTTTTGCCCAATTTCAGGAGTCTAGCTCTTTTGGTTTGGACTGCATCGATATTTCTACAGACGGACGGACGGACATCGCTAGAATGTCTTAGATTCTATAATGGATGAATATTATATATACTTTGTGGGGTCCCCGACCGATATTTCGATGTGTTACACACGGAATAACAAAGTGAGTCTACCCCCATACTGTGGTTGGAGGGTATAAAAACGATATTGTGTAGCTTTCCAATTTCCTGTATCCATTAAATAAAACGTTTTTCTTTGGAACTCAGCTGTAATATCTTTAGATATTTTGTTGCATAATTGCTACGTTTTCTTCGGAAATATAAGAATCTGGATTCTTAAAAATAAGTTTCTGAAGTAACGTTTTTCCAATTCCAAGGTACAACATATGCATTTCATCCAAAACGACGGACTTTATTAAGTCAAAGTTAGGAATATCGAGAAGTGGACTGGTTTCTTTAGCTAAATGGTGCTGAGCGTTAGCCTTTTCTCTAAACGACTGGAGCGTACGTTGTTCACAACTTATTTCTTTAAAAATGCGTGTTTTATTTACTGTTTCTCCTTTTATGGTGCATCTTTCACAAGAAAAAAAATCTGTGTGACCCTTGGTACACTTGATAAACGCTCGGGCAGGCATATCACAGCAAAAAGCTAATATTTTAAATGTAAATTGTTTTCCGTGGACCTCGACACCTTTAATAATATAAGTAAAAAAAATATTTAATTTTTTTTTTCTAATTTTTGTGTGTACCTTCATTAGTTAAAGTATTAACTTCAGATACAAATTCAGACAAAAATTCTCCAGCAAAATACGGTTTTGAATTTCCAAAGTATAATGCTATTATAAATGGCTTGCAAAAACTCTTCCCATTAATGTCCAAAAACCTTTTTTGGACTTATTAAATATGTCCATTCCATTATTAAATATGTACAGCATTTTTTGTTTTGCCAACAGTCTGCCAACGCCAGAAAAAACAATTGGCCCGAGCCCCATCTGGCGTTATCAATCCAACAATAGCACTGTACAGTATTTTTTGTAAATCCGACTTTGACACAGCGTAGTATTACGAGCCCCATCTGGCGTTATCAATCCAACAATGCCACTGTACAGTATTAGTTGCAAACCGTGTTATCGGCCAACATTGGTAATACTGGCACCAACGCTTTGCCAACCTTGGCCCTTTTGTATTTTTCTGACTGGGTATTTAAACACGGCGTTATTTTTTACTTTTTAAGAAGTTTTTCCTATAAAAACAAGATTTTTATTGCACACATTTTATTTTTTAGTGCATATTTTTAGGTTTTTTAACGCATATTTTGAATTTTTTAACGCATATTTTAAGCGCATATTTTCGATTTTTTAGTGCATGAAAATCTCATCCCTAGTCATGATTAGTAGTCTAGAATTTTTTGGTGATAACACTGTGATTTAGTTGCTATATGGATGCAAGTGAGTAAAAAAGATACCCGATTTTTAATTTTTAGTAAATTTATATGTATTTAAAAAAATATATTTTAAAAAGTTGTAAATGTTGTTCAAATATACACTTTTTCCAACAATAAAATTTAATTTACCCAACAGAAAAGAATCCTTTGTAATCTGCAGGATTGTCTTCCTGTTGTTAATACAAGGTAGAGCCTACGTACAAACTTAAGTAACGCGAGTATTTCTAAATTTTTTTTACATTTTTTGTTGAAATTTAAAAAACAAAAATCTAATTAAAAATCTCCTTAAGTTTATTAAGAACATTGTCACGGAAAGTTTTTTCGAACAACTTACGGGTTTTAAGTACAAAAAAACACGAACAGCTAAATAAATTTTATCAAAAAATGTTGAAAACAATGGATTTTCAAATTTTAGTGGTTTTCTATAAGAACATTTAAAAGAAAGACAAAAATTTACCCTAACAATGGAACATGGATGGTTAATATGTTCTAAGAAAGAACCGCCATCCTTTTTCCATCATGTCAATTTAACCGAAAAAATTATGAAACTTGAATATAGCTTGTCCCTTACAAAAAAAAATTACATTGCCAAAATTTTGGACTTCTTGTTATTTTTTTCCCGACATAGCACAGTCCCAGCAAAAATTGGCATCACTAGTAATGGGTTTTGTAATCCGAAACAGATGTTAATCAGTAGTTACTTATTGAATGAAACACTAATTATTTTAACAAGGGCGTGAGACAAAAATAACTAGTGATGAGTATGGAGATAAATAAGTAGTTACTGCCTCGGATTACAAATAAGGAGTAAAAACCCATTACCAATAAGAAGTAAAATAATTAGTTAATTAAAACTTTTAAAATTTAACTTGTTTTCACTAAAACTTAAAAATTGCGTAATTTTTATTCAGTTTTTTAGTACTTTTTAAGTTAATTGAATTGTAAAGGTTAAAAACTGCAAGTGCAAGGAGATATTATTACTTAGAAGTTCTTTTATAACATATTACTGAAAAGTAGTTACTTTTGGGCTTAAAATAATGTTAATGGTAATGGGTACTCATTATAAATAATGTACTTGGTAATGATTACTTTTCACAACTCATTACCATGTTTTTGCTGGGGTGGTTCCAAGTACAAATCTAGCTGGACAAAATTATTTTATCACCGTTTTATATGTTTTTGGGGTCGCTGAGTTCAAAAAACATGTTTAAAATTTTCTAAGTCGATTACACTAATCGACAACTTTTTATTTTTTTTCTAAATTCAGTAATTTATTAATGACAAAAATGGTTTATATGCAGAACAGAAATATGAAATGCAAAAACTTATTTTTTGAAAGTTTTGTAATCTCTAAAAAAAAAAAATTTTTTGTCGAGAAGTGTAATTGAAAAAACAAGTGAGAGTGTTAAATTCGGCTATGCCGAATCTTTTATACCCTCCAAAATGTAAAAAAAATAAAAAACCAGTGAGAGTGTTACATTCGGCTGTGCCGAATCTTTTATACCCTACAAAATGTAAAAAAAACAATATAAAAAAAATCCATGGGTGTCTTTCTTTTTTGGGGAGGGGAGGGGGGTTGGTGGGAGACGTTAGGGAGCACCTTCTCCTTGCGATATCGAACTCCATCTGAGAGAAGAATGTTGCATTTGCTTAGTAAAAGTACAAAAAACCCTGCAAAAAATGCGATTTTTCTTTGGTTGGTTTAGTTCTCCAAGGGGGAACTTTTTTCCCCTTGGTCCGATTTTATCCATTTCCGAATTTAACCTGCCTAGGAATATAAGACATATTCGTGCCGAACTTCGGAAGTCTAGCTCTTTTATTTTGGACTGTATCGTGTCCTCTACAGACGGACAGACGGACGGACATTTTTGAATTTAGTCGAAGTGTGTAATTGGCCGCGGTTTAATAGGAAACATCACATTTAATGCTTTATTTAAGCTAAGCATAATTATAATACTTAGAAGTTAGCAAAAACTTACAAAAACTCGATACTTTATTTAGAAAAAAAATTTTAGACAAAAAACTATTTTCATAAAAACTGTGATTTATTGTAAACCTGCAAAAACCTGCAAGAAATGTCTGCATGACAACGTTCAGTAATAAATTACCTATAAGTTGTATGTAGTAATTCGACATGATATGCCTGGATTCGGTTTTGGTAAGCTGCGGAAGTTTCATAAGTCCTCAAAAATATTGTTATTATTGACCATACTTCAAAGTACAAAAAATGTAAGAAGAAGATCGATAATAAATTTCTTATTAATGTCCAGAATAAGTATAAATCTGTAGCTTTCTTGTACATAAACCGTTTTGAAACCATTGATGTAACATGGATAATATGATGTTATTAGTTGAACACTTATATATATATTTTGTTTTTTAAATATTGGATACCAAAAATGTTATTTCATTCGCATATTTAACAAAGTTAAAGACCTAATTCCAAAAAATTGTTATTAGTTTGATCAGAACACACCCTTAGCTTGCCCCTAGCACTATTAATTCCCAATTTTAAGGACACTAATTTTTGGACTTTTGTCCAGCTAGATTTTGAATTGGAACCAATGTGCATAGTATGGCATACCCCTCTTCAAGCAAGTTTAGGTTATATTAAAATGATGACAAAATCGGGTAATGGCTGTAACGTAGCAAATAGACTCATCTATCGCTACATACATATTAAATTGCCTTTTGGCTGTTTAATACAGTTATATGCGTTGATTTTTTTTTTTTTTTTTTTTTTAATTTTAACCAATACTCAGGGGATGCCCCCTACTCATGCTATGCATTGTACTGATCAGGAAAATAGGGTAGCTTCACCGCCCTCCCCTGAACACGGTCCAGAGGCTTCAGAATAGACACTGAAGCCCCTGCCCATATATGAGAGTTGTATTCCATTTTCGGCCGGATATAGCTGGTATAAATAGTAAGGAGATCGGATGGAGTGAAGTAAGTCTTGCACCGTTTCAGAAAACCAAGACACTTGAATGCCTCTTTCGACACTTGAAACACGTGTTTATTCCAACGGACATCACACTGTATTCTCATGCCCAGAACATCAAGAGTATCCGATTCCTCAATACCTATACCATCCATAGCTACAGATGACAATGTTAATTCCACAGCGCGTCTGTGGGTTAACATACAACATTGGGTCTTGCGCGCATTAAAATCGACCTTATTCACTCGACCCCACTCGGAGATTGTAGAAAGGTCGTGGTTGAGTGTGTCATTCATGTTCTGCCGCATGCCCTCAATCTCCAGAGAGCTTGGCCTGTGACCGAATGAAAATGAATGGCAAATGTTGCTGTCATCTGCAAAAGAGTAGATAGGATTGAAGGTCTGATCAAGAAGGTCATTAATAAAAATAAGGAATAGAGTAGGAGAAAGAACAGAACCTTGCGGTACCCCTGAATTTAGCTGAAACTCGTTTGATGAGACCCCATCTAAAACAACACGTATAGTGCGGTCTCTGAGAAAACTCGTTATAAAACGAGAGAAGTCATTACCGACACCAAAAGCAACTAGCTTAGACACGAGTGCCCCGTGCCACACACGGTCGAACGCCTTAGAAATATCTAGAGCAACCACTTTGCTCTCACCAAAATGGTGAAGGGACCGACTCCAACGTTCCGATAGAAACGCCAACAGGTCTCCCGTAGATCGACCGCTACGGAAGCCATACTGTCGATCATTTAAAAGTGAATTGGTCTCTAAATACTTCACAAGATGGTAGTTAACCATGCTCTCCATCACTTTGGAGAGCGCAGAGCAAATTGCGATTGGGCGGTAATTTTCAGGGTTGTTAGCCGCACCCTTTTTAGGGATTGGCTGGACATTGGCCACCTTCCAACAAGAGGGGAAGACTCCCGCACGGTAAGAAGAGCTGAAAAGGTTAGCCAATGGACGTGCCAACGTAGAAGAGCACTGTTTCAGCACCAATGCTGATATGCCATCCGGCCCCGGTGACTTGTTTACGTTGAGGTTCGCAAGAACCCTTTTGACTGCTCGGGCTCGAAAGAAAATCGAAGGCATAGTATAGGATACCCTTTCGAGAACGGGCAGTGGTTGATCGCTTTCCGGCAAGAAAGAATTTCTTGCAAAAAGTTCAGCGAAGAGGTTGGCCTTATCAACCGGGTCAGTGAATAATTGGTCGTCCTTTAAAAGAGTTGGAATAGAAGAACTAGCATTATCCTTTACTCTTTTAACGAACGACCAAAAAGTCTTACTGCCCCGAGGAGCAGAAAGAACTTTGGCACGTAGACGCCGTTCGTAAAGAACCTTTTCGCGTCTAAGTACTTTGGCACACTCGGATCTCGCCTTTTTGCGATGCAGATCAGTAACGACATTCTTGTTCGAACGCCAATTACTGAACGCTTCCTCTCTGGATCTGACTGCATTTTTGCACGTCTGGTTAAACCAACACTTGTGCTTTGATTTAGCCGAAATATGCTTCGTGGGAATAAAAAATTTCATTCCTAGCATAATAATATTTACTACCATTTCCGCAGCGGCATCGACGTCTCCATCGAGAAAACAGAGTTTCCAATTAAAATGCCGGAAGAAATCGTTGAGCTCGGCCCAACGAGCTTTTTCATAGAGGAAAATAGAGCGTTTCGGCGCCATGTTAGAAACGCTACGAAGAGTAGAATATGAAAAAGATGCAGAAATAGTACTGTGATCCGAGTTTCCGAGAGGTGCAAGTATTTTCACTTCGTACTTTTCAGGGTGAGAAGTGAGGAAGAGGTCGAGAGTGTTTTCCGACTGCCCTTCAACACACGCAATGTGCGTTGGTTCATTCACAAGTTGCGCAAGATCGTTATGCGCGGCGAAAAGCTCAGCGTATTGGCCCTCGGGAGTTGTATGGCTCGAATGGCGAATCCAGGATGAGTTGTGGATATTAAAATCACCAGCAACTACAATTTCACTATTCGGACAACTCTCCAAGATTCTTGAAATTGAATCGGAAAGGGCATCGAAACCATCAAGGGATTTAGCCCATTCCGTGTTTGGACTTCTATATAGAAATCCGAAGTGCAATATGTGCGACCTGATCTGGAATTTAACCCAAAGAGAGCTAAATTCCTTATCATTACAGTTCAACTGTTGCTGATACTGGTACACAACATCGTCGCGAATGTACATTGCAAGGCCCCGATGTAGAGAAAAAAGGGATAGGAGGTGATACCCAGGTATGTGAAAATCCTGTGGATCAGCATCCTCACACACCTGAGTTTCACATAAGGCGAAAACATCCGGCCGATGAAAGCGAATGTGAGCATATGCAGAAAAGTGATTCGCTCTCAATCCGCGTATGTTGCAGAAGTCTATACGAAATCTGCCTGTCATAATAATCCACGAAAAGTCTCAATCAATATTCCTTACGAGTATTTATAAAACGAAGTAAGCAAACTGATGTTGTAAATGGCTATTTAATGACCAGTGCTATACCTTTATCATTAAATAACCCAACAACAGTTTGGCACTCCGCCGTTAAACACCGTAGAAAAGGGAAACGGAATGGACAGTTACAATAACAATTATTAAGGAGGCATAAAAGCCCCTTGTTTGGTCATTGTAAAAAAAGAAGCCGTTAATCGAGGGTCAGGTGTAGTTTGGAGTATTGATGCGTGATGCTTGATTGTGGAATATTGGCTGGCAACACTGGTATGTATGTATATTGTAATATGTTTAAATGTTAATTTCTATTTCGTTTTGTGCTTGATATTTGTTTATAAGTTGGATTTTATTTTTTTTTGGAATTTTTTTGTTTTTGGTTTTAAATTGAATGTTGTGTGTTAAAATATTTGATTTGTTTTTGTTTTAAATTTATTGCACTGATTTTATTTTTATGTTTTATTTTATATTTAGTTTAATGTTATTTTATTTAGTAAAATGTTAGACAGAACGACACTAATAAAAATTATTTAAATAATTTAAATTTTAGACAGGACGAAACTTTAAAAAATAGACGAGACAAATTATAAACGTGTTAACCGCACGACAGACTAAACTATATACAACGACACTATATTTACCGCCCTAATATTGGCCAAGGGTCGCAAGTACATTATAATTACTGGAAGCATGAACACACATGTAAATAATAGCCACCCTATTAACTTCACCTACGGTATATATGTGTCACCCTAATTTCCGTGTGTGTTGAATAGTAGCATACATTCTTGTGGTTGGTTAAACATTTATGTTTCAATTCTCGTTGAGTCTAATTTGCCTTTTATATGAATAGTGAAGGTTAAGACAACCAAAGGCAGTTCACCAGTGGTGGACAAACCAGTTAGGTACGATCAAGTACTTGTTCAACAGAACAGGATGTTGAGTGTATCTCCTAAATAAAAGGAACCTGACTGAAACTTTGGTGGACGATCGATATCGATTGTCCTTATAAATAACTACTCCTGCGGCTTCGGCTGACAGCTTTACTACTCCTGCGGCTTCGGCTGACAGCTTTACTACTCCTGCGGCTTCGGCTGACAGCTTTACTACTCCTGCGGCTTCGGCTGACAGCTTTAATACTCCTGCGGCTTCGGCTGACAGCTTTACTACTCCTGCGGCTTCGGCTGACAGCTTTACTACTCCTGCGGCTTCGGCTGACAGCTTTACTACTCCTGCGGCTTCGGCTGACAGCTTTACTACTCCTGCGGCTTCGGCTGACAGCTTTACTACTCCTGCGGCTTCGGCTGACAGCTTTAATACTCCTGCGGCTTCGGCTGACAGCTTTACTACTCCTGCGGCTTCGGCTGACAGCTTTACTACTCCTGCGGCTTCGGCTGACAGCTTTACTACTCCTGCGGCTTCGGCTGACAGCTTTAATACTCCTGCGGCTTCGGCTGACAGCTTTACTCCTCCTGCGGCTTCGGCTGACAGCTTTGCTAATTTCAGTTAATTACAGGGGTCTTAACCTCCACCGCCGAGGGGCTGCTAACAGAGGGTCGTAACGAAAGCCACCCAGAGCTTCGAACGAATTAATTCTATTGAGAATTAATTCACCAAAAGTTTAATTCTGTTTTAATAAGTTTTGAATTATCATTCCTTACCAGCATTCAACACGAATTAATTCAAAGGCTTAATTCTCAAAGCTTAAATCAAAAAGAATTAATTCCCAAGAGAATTAATTCCTTGTAAGCAATCATTCGATTGAATGATCAAAATTTTTCATCATTCAAATCTATTACAAATTGAATGATGATTTTTTATTTCATTCCCTTTGTATTTTCAAAAATGTGTTGCTTGTGTGCATTTTAAGCATCTTCGTGTGTAAACGATCGGTTGTTGTTTTGTTGATGTCTCGTCTGCTGCTTCCCACACAAGCATAAATGTGTGTGTGAGTGTGTTGCGCTTCACTGTTTTAAATTGAATGATAAGAAAATTTCACCATTCAATTTGTAGTAGATTGATTTGGATAAAAAAATAGTTCATTCCTAAAGAATGATCATTCTTAAGGAATGAATTCTTGAAGAATTAATTCAATGATTATGAAAGTTGAATGATTTTAGGGAATGCCAAATTCTATTTTTTTAATCCGAATTAGGAAATTGAATTAAAGAATTAATTCTTTCGAACCTTTGAAGCCACCGAATCTTGTCCTAGGTCAAATCTACCGAAGTATAAACCCAGAGACGCATCTTCGTCCTACCGAAATATCGAGCCTAAGCATCATCACCCGAATACGCAACCAACAACGTCACACCAGCATATCGTACTAATCTGAATTAAACCTGCCGAAGTACATACCTACCGACGCACCGTCCGTCATACCGAAACATCCAGGCCGAGTCAAATACCGTAAAACCATCGAATACCGAATACCATCCGAATACCGTACCCGTCATACCGAACAATCCAACCTGACTGTCGTTTCACGAAAACCGTAAAAATTTCAAATTTGATGTGTTTGTTTTTTTTTTTTTGTACGTCTTGCGAGATGCAATTTGATTCTGGTTCGACCCTTATATGAGACCTCTACATCAGTAGTAAATTTCATTAACTTTTAAGGGGGTGAGGTCAACCCGTCTGATGAATAGAGATGTTCTAACTAATTTCTTCCGAAAAACGTAATTTAATCAAAAAACGTGAGAGACACGTGTATGTTATTTTTATCCCCAATATCAGAATATCTATAATTAAATTTTTTTAGTTTTTTGAATTTTCGCGAAACGCGAATTGATCTAGTTACTCGACAGTGTGGCTTAAGTTCTGGATTAATGGGAGGTTCTAATACAAAGTACAAATATACACAATCAAAATTTTCTTTTTTCAAATCTAAAATTTTGTTTGTTTGATACGCGCAAAAAGTTTTAAATGATTTTAAGGGTGAGTTAACAAAAACGAAAAAAAAAAAATAAGAAAAACATGATAATAGAAAAAACGGAAGTGCGATAATTTCAAAATAAAGTTTTTCCTTTTTTTATTTATTTTTCACCAAAAATAAACAAAAAAAAGATAAGAGATACAGTTCCAAGTATGTACATAATACCAAATATAAGTATTGTATGCATGTACTGTGTACCCTACCATCCCATACATATTGTTGTTACCGAACTACACTAAATAACACCCATGAATGGTCACAGAATAAAAAAGAAGGGTTCAATCTAAATACACAAAAAAAAAAAAAAAAACAAGAAAGGAAACGCACAAAATCTGATGATGTTGATGACGATGACAACCCATGTTGAAAATGATGTTAATCTAGGCAAAAGCCAAATACACAACAGGAGGTCTTTAGGACTTTAGCTTGATTCGAATATGTTCTCCAGAATAAACTATGTTTAAGAAATATTCAGTAAGTTAAAAAAAAATTTATCAAAAAGGGGGGAGGGTAGGCAAAACCGAAAAGGTCATTCTTCTTCCACTTGGTCCAAGTATACGACTTGTTCAATTTAGAAAAATTTTTTTACTTTGATGATGATCTAATCGTTGATGAGCTTCAACGCACTTCTTTGCACCAGAAGCTGCAAGATAGACCTTGAAACTCCTGCTAAGATAAGGGAGTTGTATTCCGTTTTTGGTCAGATAAGGAGATCAGACGGAGTGAAGTAATTCCTGCACCGTTTTAAAAAACCTTGACACTTAAATGCTTCTTTCGACATTTGAAAAACATGTTGTTTCTAACGAACATGACGTTGTATTTTCAAACCTAGAACACCATGAAATTCTGATTCTTCAATAGCTTTACCACCGGTAGATTCAGATGACGCTGATTTCACAAACCGTCTGTGATGAAGGGATTTCCGCATAGTGGAGTCACCATAAATTTTTACACAGATGGATTCAAGCAACACGAACAAGTTCCGAGTCTTTTCGAAAGAGCTTGAGTTGAGACTGCCAGATATGCTGGTAATAAAGGAAGTGGCTGACTGATTGAGTGCAATGTCTTGTCGACAACAGCAGTCAACAGTTATTCTGACAGTCAAGCCGTCTGCCTTTAACTGCCGCACGTCTTTAAATGAGATGGCCAAGCAGATTGACATACGACTGGACCTGCCATAAGCTTTTACACAGATGGATCGAAGCTACACGAACAAGTAGGCTTTGGAGTATATTCGAAAGCGCTTAGGTTAAGCCTGACTCGAAACTTGCCAGATCATTGAAGTGTTTACCAGACAGATATGTTGGCAATAAATAAAGTGGCTGACTAGTTGAGTTGCAATGACTTGTCTACAACATAGATTTCGAAGGTGGTTGCTGTAATAACCGGACACCTCCTTATAGAAAAGCAGGCAGAGCGGTTAAATGTGCCGTCAAATAACTTATGCCGAAATTGCATTGACGAGGACACGTTGCAAACTATCGAACACTTTATCTGCCATTGCGCGGCATTTTCTGGTCAGGGACTTGCTTTACTGGGATTTAGGGAGCTGCACGATATTTCTGATTTGTCCGATGTCAAAATTCGGTTTAACGGCAGGAACTAGTAGGAGACCCTTTTGCCGATCCGTGGTATCACGACGGACCTAGCCTAAGGCTAAGTCTATGATTAAACGAAAATTATTGACAATTTTTTCTGTCTTTTACGAAAGAATATATAGGATTGGAAGTTCGACTACAAGGTCGCTAAAAAAAATAATAAAAATTGTAGGAGAAAAAACTGAAACTTGCGGTACTGCTGAAATCAACTGAAACTCATGCAATGATAAATCATCTATAACAACACCTATAGAGCGGTATAGATTCAATACATATAAATCGAGAGAAATCACTACGGACACTACGGTCGGTAGTGATCAAACGTATATTACAGATCTTAACATAAATAACACTACTAAACATCGAAAATGCGACTAGGACGTGACTTTAAGCAATTGATAACAATTGTTCTGCTGGTCAAAAGTCCGGTTTTAAACTTTTCCATCACATCAGAAAATTGAGGTCAAAGCGGATGAATCCTATGTAATGGCGACTTCACAATAAGGCGAGGGTGAAGCTTACACATTACTCTTTAACATGCAGAACTCATTTGGTCAGTCGCCTTAACCTTTTGGGTACCAATTGTATATCAATGATGTCCTATTTTCCAGTATCGAAAAAAAGTTTTTGGGGGAAAACCCCTTATTAAAAGACAAATGGTACTCCAGCGGTTAAAGCGACTGATCAAATGAGTAATACATCTTAAAGTGAAATGTTTGAGCTTTACCCTTGACTTTTTTTAAAATTTGTCAGCGCATTGGGTTCATCCGCTGTATGTTGTCAAATATGTCCGAAAACGCGATTTTTTGTATTTCAAATTTCTCAAAAACCTGATGTAATGGAAAAGTTTGGAGATCGGATTTGTGATCAGGAGAATAATTGTAATCATGTGTATAAGGTCGCATTCTATTCGCTTAAAGTCTTTTTTTTCTCATGGCAGTTAACCATTAAGAAAATAGATTTAAGATTTGTCCACTTATTGTTAATTCCTTAAGGGAAAGATTCAATAAAACAGAAAATTTGTTTAAAAAAAAAATGTGATTTGTAGCGAAAAAAATAGTATTATGGGAATATGACATCATTTGTAGACAATTGGTGCCCTAAGGGTTAAGGGCACCAATTTAACTCTGAAAAGAGTTAATCATCCTTACACTCAAAAAAAGTGAACTAAAATCTGGGGAAATTAACTAAATTTTGAGAAAAAGAGGGAATGATTTGGCTCCAAAGATTTTTTTTCTTGGTTTTAGTTCATAATTTTCCCAAAAATATTGAAAACAAAGTTATTTAATTTTAAGCCAATTTTAACTAGAAAATTATATTACACTTTAGTTCATTCACATTTTAGAACTAGTTCGGGTCTAGATCATGGAACCATGGGTTCGGACCCCATGGGTGCAGCCCCTGGTAATTCGAGACCCCGTTGGGGCCTTTAAATTTCCCATAGATTTTGACCCAAAACTTGTGTCCGTTTTGCACCTTGCTTAGTTTTTGAGATACGGCAATAAGGGGTCTGATAGGGATTGAGAATCTTAAAAACTGGACAACTCAAAAACTATTCTGCGGAATTGTTCTACGAGTCAAGAGCTACAAAAATGCCGTTGGACCTTTTCTCGTGTTGTCTGTATAAAATCTCGGGAATTTAAAATTTTAGATCTAAAATTAGAGTCTTGAGACCCCGACAGATATGCAGAGCTAGGCTATTCCATATTTTTCTTTGTAATCTTTCTTTTGAAAATTTCATCCGTTTTCGAGATATCGCGATTTTGAAATTTTAACTAAATTCTAAGAAGTTATTAACTAAATTCTAAGAAGTACACTTCCTCAATTCAAAGAAGAAAAATACGATGATATATTTTTTAGAAAGTTTTAGCTGAACTTGAACTAAATAGTTTTTTAAGAAATATGTCTTAAAAATAAATATACGTTTTCTTAGATTTGTGGAAAATTTCTTTGGCAGTAAGAATTTTTTTCCTAATATTTAAAAATTCCATTTAAAGAAAACTATGAACTAATTATAAGTAAATGAACTAAACTTTTTCCTCATAGTTGAGAAATTTTCTCATTTTTTAGTTAAATTTAACTAAAGTTTAGGAAAATTCATGATAAATTTTCAAAGACATTTTTCCTTAATTTTAGTTATATCTTTTTTTTTCAGTGTAAGAGCAATGTTTAAGCTTTACCCTCGACTTATTTTTCAGTCGCTATCACATCGGGTTTATATGCTATGAGTTGTCAAAAATTACCAAAACTGATTTTTTTTTTTAACTTTGACTTTCAATTTTCAATTCACATCAATCCAGATGTGATGGAAAAGTTTGGAGACCAGATTTGTGATCACTAGAACAATTGCAATTAAATGCGTAAGGGTGCGTCCCAGTCGCATCATGTTTTTTTCAGAATGTTCAGTGGTGTAATCCCCGGAACCGGATAGCATAACGGTTATGTTCCTAAAACAGTGTGCTTTGTCGTTGTCTCGTCCTTTGGCAACATTATTTAGCTACTCGTACCGTATAGGAAATGTTCCCTCTTGTTGGAAAGTTTCCAACGTCCAGCCAATCCCAAAAAAGGTTCCCAGCTAAATTTTCGTTTGCAAAGAACCGATTGTGGAACAACTTATACTTCCCTAGAACCTGTTCTAATTCTTGTGCAACACCGATTCTTTTTACAAAGGGATTGCCCCAAAAGCAACAGGTGTTTGTAAGCAAAATTGGAACACATTTTTGTTCTTCGGAACCGGTTCTTGAAGTAAAATTTAGAACAGAAATGAGAATTAAAGAAATATTTTGAAATGTATTAATTTATTAAAAAAAGATAAAGATAATCCTATATGACATCGTATATTAATTTTTTTTTTTACACACATACATCCTTTTTCGCCTCCAAAATTGCATTTTGGGCTTTGCAATAAAGATACATCAGAACATGAATTTTCTGCAAACGAAAATGAAAAACATTATTTTATTAGTATTTGCCCCGAACCAGACAATCAAAATTTAATTTACTTACCTTCGTATCAACAATTTTCAGGATTATATCCTGATATTTTCATAGCATTTCGTGTTTTTTCTTGGTGAACACAAAAAAAATTATATTTACATACACTAAGAAAAAAAAATATTGAAATCAAACAGAAACAACTTTAAATTAAATATAAAACAGTGACGAAATAGAAAAAAGTTTGTTTTTATTTAATTTAAATATGTTTCTAGTTGTTTTTAACATGACACGATTAGTAGACAACATTTTAAAATTAAGATGTAACAATATTGTTTTAAAATTGCCCATGCTTAATTTAAATATGCAACAAATTTTAATTTAAAGTTGACCAATATTAATTTTAATATGCGACATTTTTTTCTTTTGCAGCTTTTTACTTGCCTAAAAACCATGAAACTTAAAATAAAACAATACACATTTTTGTTTTATTTTTTTATTATTTTTACAATATTTTTTAATAACACAGCAAAAAAATTAACACTACTCTAATTGTACATCTAAGGCAGAATTACATCCAAGGCTTTGGCTTTAAATATTGCTTGTTGTCTTTATTTTTTGCTATACATAAAAAAATCAAAGCCAAAGCCTTGGATGTACTTCTACCCTAATTGTAACTCTACATCTAATTACAACAAATGTAATTAAATACCAAAAATAAAAAATAAACACACTTAAATTAATACTATATACCATATATAAAAAAATTAAGTTAGAAGTTTTCATTTTCTGCCAATTACATGCATAGATACATCTCCTCCTCGTTTTCTTTGTCCTTATTTTTTCACTGGTTTTTTTATTTTTTTTTTTCAGTTTTGTTTTTGTTTTTATTGTTAATAATATTCTTTTTCACTTTAGTTTTTTAATTTTTAATTTTACTTTAGTTAATTTAATTAATTTCACTTAAAACTCGTCACATTTAGAGATGTGAAAAATGTGCGTCTTTTTTTAATGAAAAAATATTTTAACATTGTATCTACTTAAAATAAAATTGCCCAACTTTACAATATTTCTTGAAAAAAAACTTTAAATGTCAAAAAAACAAAAATGTTCAACTTTAAAATAACCATGAAAAATATTGTTTTTAATACAAATATTTGAATAAGTATTTTTTAAATTTTTAACGACTTTTAATGACAGCATAATAAATTTAAAGTGATCAATTTTAAATTAAAATTTTATGCAATTTTAAAACAAACATATTTTGTTTAAATCAATCAAAAACAATATTAAAATTAAAATTTTTCCAAAAATATGTAGCATACTTAAAATAAACATGAAAATATTTGATTTAAATATGTTTTTTTCCCTCAGTGTACAGTGCCAGTAAAAAGTATTCGTCGATTTATTTTTTTTTATAAATGGTATATTTTTGCCATGAAACTGCAATTTTTTTTTTATTACATTCATAATGTTTATTACGTCTTCTATCCAAATCCCAACAAAAATAACAAAGAATACATAAAATGAAGGCAACAAATGTAATTAATAAAAAGAAAAATTAAATAAAATAAAAAC
Source organism: Pegoplata infirma (assembly GCA_963921195.1). NCBI lineage: Eukaryota > Metazoa > Arthropoda > Insecta > Diptera > Anthomyiidae > Pegoplata > Pegoplata infirma. Next base: position 172,583,639 of record OY992539.1, read on the forward strand.
AAAAAAGTATTCGTCTGTTTTCAGAAACTGAAATTATCACTCTGCGATTTGGACTTTGAAACGTTTTTGGACCAACACTACTCTTTATTACAGCCGTCAAACATCTAGGCATGGAATTGACGTAATTGAGCATTATTTCCGGTATTATTTTACCAAATTTTTCTTTTAATGCATTTCTTAAGTTTTTCTTATCAGAAATGTGATTTTTTTCAATGACTTGGTCGAGATCCTCCCATATATCCTCGATTTGGTTAATATCTACACCTTTTCCAATTGAAATTCAGAAAAGATCAATTGTAATTCAGAAATCTCAATTGAAATTCAGAAAAGCACAATTGAAATTCAGAAATCGTAATTGAAATTCAGAAAAGCCCAATTGAAATTCAGAAATCACAATTGAAATTCAGAAAAGCCCAATTGAAATTCAGAAATCACAATTGAAATTCAGAAAAGCCCAATTGAAATTCAGAAATCACAATTGAAATTCAGAAAAACACAATTGAAATTCAGAAAAGATCAATTGAAATTCAGAAAAGCCCAATTGAAATTCAGAAAAGCACAATTGAAATTCAGAAAAGCCCAATTGAAATTCAGAAAAGCACAATTGAAATTCAGAAAACCCCAATTGAAATTCAGAAAAGCACAATTGAAATTCAGAAAAGCATAATTGAAATTCAGAAATCGTAATTGAAATTCAGAAAAGCCCAATTGAAATTCAGAAAAGCACAATTGAAATTCAGAAATGCCCAATTGAAATTCAGAAAAGCATAATTGAAATTCAGAAATCGTAATTGAAATTCAGAAATCGTAATTGAAATTCAGAAAAGCCCAATTGAAATTCAGAAAATCACAATTGAAATTCAGAAAATCACAATTGAAATTCAGAAAAGCCCAATTGAAATTCAGAAAAGCACAATTGAAATTCAGAAAAGCACAATTGAAATTCAGAAAATCACAATTGAAATTCAGAAAATCACAATTGAAATTCAGAAAAGCACAATTGAAATTCAGAAAATCACAATTGAAATTCAGAATAGCCCAATTGAAATTCAGAAAATCACAATTGAAATTCAGAAAAGCCCAATTGAAATTCAGAAAATCACAATTGAAATTCAGAAAAGCCCAATTGAAATTCAGAAATCGTAATTGAAATTCAGAAAAGCCCAATTGAAATTCAGAAAAGCACAATTGAAATTCAGAAAAGCACAATTGAAATTCAGAAAAGCCCAATTGAAATTCAGAAAAGACCAATTGAAATTCAGAAATCGTAATTGAAATTCAGAAAAGCCCAATTGAAATTCAGAAAATCACAATTGAAATTCAGAAAATCACAATTGAAATTCAGAAAAGCCCAATTGAAATTCAGAAAAGCACAATTGAAATTCAGAAAAGCACAATTGAAATTCAGAAAATCACAATTGAAATTCAGAAAATCACAATTGAAATTCAGAAAAGCCCAATTGAAATTCAGAAAAACACAATTGAAATTCAGAAAAGATCAATTGAAATTCAGAATATCACAATTGAAATTCAGAAAAGCCCAATTGAAATTCAGAAATCACAATTGAAATTCAGAAATCACAATTGAAATTCAGAAAATGTAAACAAACCAATTATTAGTCACCACTACAAACATAGACACATTATGCAAATGCAGTACAGCTATGTGTATATGAGAGTATCTAACTTTATTCTCTTGCTACGTATTGTAGAGAGCAGACAGACAATACACTCATAAAATGCTTAAGGTAACATTAAGTGAAACTGACTTTTTATTATTTTTCTTTAAAACTAATTTTTCATTAATGCATTTGTCAAGGTAGAGTAAATATTTTTGTTCACTATATTAATTAATTTACAAAAAATAATAAAAATTCAGTTAAACTAAATTTTACCTACAACATTCTATGAGTGTATTATTGTCTGTCTGCTCTCTACAATACGTAGCAAGAGAATAAAGTTAAATACTCTCATAGTTGTACAGCATTTGTTTAATGTGTCTATGTAGTGGTGACTCATAATTGGTTTGTTTACATTTTCTGAATTTCAATTGTGATTTCTGAATTTCAATTGTGATTTCTGAATTTCAATTGGGCTTTTCTGAATTTTAATTGTGATATTCTGAATTTCAATTGATCTTTTCTGAATTTCAATTGTGTTTTTCTGAATTTCAATTGGGCTTTTCTGAATTTCAATTGTGATTTTCTGAATTTCAATTGTGATTTTCTGAATTTCAATTGTGCTTTTCTGAATTTCAATTGTGCTTTTCTGAATTTCAATTGGGTTTTTCTGAATTTCAATTGTGATTTTCTGAATTTCAATTGGGCTTTTCTGAATTTCAATTACGATTTCTGAATTTCAATTGGTCTTTTCTGAATTTCAATTGGGCTTTTCTGAATTTCAATTGTGCTTTTCTGAATTTCAATTGTGCTTTTCTGAATTTCAATTGGGCTTTTCTGAATTTCAATTACGATTTCTGAATTTCAATTGGGCTTTTCTGAATTTCAATTGTGATTTTCTGAATTTCAATTGGGCTTTTCTGAATTTCAATTGTGATTTTCTGAATTTCAATTGGGCTATTCTGAATTTCAATTGTGATTTTCTGAATTTCAATTGTGCTTTTCTGAATTTCAATTGTGATTTTCTGAATTTCAATTGTGATTTTCTGAATTTCAATTGTGCTTTTCTGAATTTCAATTGTGCTTTTCTGAATTTCAATTGGGCTTTTCTGAATTTCAATTGTGCTTTTCTGAATTTCAATTGGGCTTTTCTGAATTTCAATTACGATTTCTGAATTTCAATTACGATTTCTGAATTTCAATTATGCTTTTCTGAATTTCAATTGGACATTTCTGAATTTCAATTGTGCTTTTCTGAATTTCAATTGGGCTTTTCTGAATTTCAATTACGATTTCTGAATTTCAATTGTGCTTTTCTGAATTTCAATTGTGCTTTTCTGAATTTCAATTGGGGTTTTCTGAATTTCAATTGTGCTTTTCTGAATTTCAATTGGGCTTTTCTGAATTTCAATTGTGCTTTTCTGAATTTCAATTGGGCTTTTCTGAATTTCAATTGATCTTTTCTGAATTTCAATTGTGCTTTTCTGAATTTCAATTGTGATTTCTGAATTTCAATTGGGCTTTTCTGAATTTCAATTGTGATTTCTGAATTTCAATTGGGCTTTTCTGAATTTCAATTATGATTTCTGAATTTCAATTGGGCTATTCTGAATTTCAATTGGGATTTCTGAATTTCAATTGTGATTTCTGAATTACAATTGATCTTTTCTGAATTTCAATTGGAAAAGGTGTAGACTTCGGAAAGCATCTTATCCATTTTGAAACATTTTATAATAACTATAACTCCATATAAAGAGCCACATGCTTTGGGTTGTTATCTTTAGTAAATATATAATTGCTTGGTAAGCGCTTTGTTTTTAAACTATCTTGAAGGTAAGCATTGATGATGTAAATGTAGACCTTTAAGTCCATAATACATTCAACAATTTTTTTTTGCCACACCCCGTTCGTCATTATACACCCCCTAACTAGTTGGGAACTTCAGCATGTTTAACAAAGCATGTTAGGGTATTCTCTTGCGTTTCCGTTTAAGACTTTCGCCACAATTTAACCTTTCCATGAGACTTGAATAGGTTTAATATACTGTCATTGGTAAAAATTATTCGGTTCCAGTGCTTAAGGTCATGATTAAGGTAAGTTTTGGCGTGTTTTAAACGCTTCGGCATGTTTTTTTTCTTGATATAAAGGATTTTCTACGGGAAGTACGTGGCTTTATGCAGTATATTGCGAATAGTTTCAACCGAAGCTTGTTTACCATAGTCGTAAAATACTTGCGCAGCTATACAGACGCATTTTTTCATGGACCCTTTGTGATATTTTTGACGGCTATTGCTCATTTTTTGATCAGTCAACAAGTTGAAGATCCAATTTTTTATACCCTCCACTCTAGTGATAGAGGGTATATATAAGTTTGTCATTCCGTTTGTAACACATCGAAATATTGGTCTAGGATCCCATAAAGTATATATATTTATGATCCTTGATCGATTTTAAGTCGATCTAGCGATGTCCGTCCGTCCGTCCGTCCGTCTGTCTGTCTGTCTGTCCGTTGAAAACACGCTAACTTTTGAAAGACTTTATGGAGGCTCCTGAAGTTTGACATATATGTTGGGTATTTACCGGGTCAGGTTGGTATTGCAATCCAGCCAAATCGGTCCAGTGGTTCAAAAGTTATGAGCAAAAGAGTAAATTTCGGCAAGGGAATTTGGCGAACTTACGAGATTAAAACCACTCTAACTTTCGAAAGACAATTCTGAGGGTGCTGAAACGTGTTACATATCTTTGTCGTTCCCCAAGTCTATTTGGTTTTGAATTTCAGCAAAATCGGTTCAGTGGTTCAAAAGTTATAAGCAAGGCTCTGAATTTCAGATTTTTTTCACCTTAAACTGTTGAAAACTCGTTAAACAAGTTTTAAAAGCATGGTGAAATACCAGTTTTTTTAAACATGTTGTTGTTTGTTTTCCTGCCGTGGGGTGCAGTTTAGTTGTTAGACAAGTAAATATTTGTTATTGTTTTTGTTTTTGTAACTGTATGTAACGGTGTATAGTAAGTATTTTTGGAAAAAAATCAAATATTAGTTTGTTTTTGGTTTTTAAAGACAAGGATGGTAAAACAAAATGAGGGAAATATGTGAAATATATTTTTTAACATATACGTATAGGTATAAAACAACAAAAATATTTTACAAAGTAATTTTGTTACTCAAACAAATAGTACACTAAAAAAAATATTTACACTCAAAAAAATTTTACACTCAAAAAAAAATGTTTTTTTTTTAATTTTTAATTTAATTATTTTTTTTTTTAATGAAATTCACACTCAAATCAATAAATATTTACACTCAAAAAAATTTTACACTCAAAAAAAAATGTTTTTTTTTTTTTTAATTTTTAATTTAATTACTTTTTTTTTTTAATGAAATTCACACTCAAAAAAATGTTGACAGTCAAAAAAATTTTACACTCACAAAAAAATTTTACTCAAAATAATATATTTCTAATAAAAATTTGTAATGCAATTTTTTTAGAAAATTACTATCAGATAACATTGTGGAGGGTATTCATAGATTCGACCAAGTCGAATTTAATTTTTCTACTTGTTATTATTTACATACCGCCCGGTTCTCGCGTACCTATAAAAAACGCTGTTGGTAGTGGTAATGAGTCTAATAACCGCTTCGGCTATAATTTTGGAAGAATTTTCTTTTTTGACTCTATTGATGATGATTTCTCCTTCTTCTTTGGTACTTTTTTTAGAATTCCGCCCTATTCTTCCAATTTGCACGATTCCGATCGGAATTTCAGAAACAATTCTTAACTTACCAAAATCCTTAGACGCTGTAAGTTTTTTAAATGAAATCGCTGTTTTACCAGTGGAGAATTTCACAAAACAGCAAAACGACGAATACTTTTTTGAAAAAAATATTTGAGCTTTATTTATCTTTCGCTTTGTTAGCAAAGAAGATGAAAATTCAAATCACCAAAAACAACATTTTTTTTTTATATTGAGAGCCAAAGAATAATTGTGGAAAAAAAAAATTGCAGTTTATGCAAAAGGAATATTGATATTTAAGTTTAAAAAAAAAACATTGATAGATAGATAGATAGATAGATAGATAGATAGATAATTTGTTCTTTATTTAAAAAATTCATGATTTACAAAAATAACTTAATGCTATTTAAAATAATAAATTTTAAAAATAATTTGAACATACGACATTGACTGTATAGTCGTCTGTCGGAGGTTTGTATTGACATACTTCATTCATATATTGACAATGTTGCTTTATTTTGTAAGTTATTTCAGGTACTAATGTTTGTTATTTACAAAAGTGTTGTGTAAGAAAAAAAAAAACGATAAATAAGAATTATTTTACAATTATTGATATTCATTTAATATAAGTGATCTATACGAAAGGGCATTAACAATGTAACTAACTAAATTATCCCAATTTGCATGATTTTGACCATTTAAAATGTTAATTATTTCCTCATCATTTAAGCTAACTTTACCAAAAAATTCTCTTCGATAAGGTTTCAAGATTGGACATTTTCCAAGGAAGTGATTTATATTTTCTTCTTCATTTGTATTGCATAATGTACATATTCTTTGAGTATTAAAATTTGAGCTATTTAGCCATATTAATCCACACCTTGCTTTGAAGATCCACATTATTTTTGATCTACTATACTCATCTTTGATGTATTGGGCACCGCAGTTATGGTTTAAAGATTTGTAGATCCTTGTGCTACTACTAGTGGCACGTTCTAACATGTTTTGACGGTTTTTTGTTATTATTTTTTCAATTAAATTCGTAAATGTAAAGTTCCAATTAAGTTTGTTCAAGTCTGTTAAATTCCACTCAATACCGAAGTCAGAGCATAGTTTTGTTATGTTTTTTACCCAAAACACTTTTTTTGCTAAGGTTTTTTGCGCTAGTTTGTGTGGCAGTCTATTACCATTATACTCAAACACAGTTTTCATTATATATGCGAGATGTAATTTCAATGTGTAAATATGACCGTTTTCCATATTTGTTTCTAACATAATGGCATATGTTGGCGAGTTATTTGGTAGCTTTAAAATTCTTTTTATAAAAAACAATTGAAGTTTATCAACTTCATCAAAAAGGGAGCATCCCCAAATCTGTGCTGCATACCTTTGAATAGCTCTGCAGACAGCAAGAAATAATTTCCATTTGGCTGATAATGTTATGTTGTCTTTCCCGAAGTAAGAGTTCCAAGTTGCCATAATACTGCTTTTCGCCGAGTTATTTCGTTTATTTAAATGCTTTTTGAAACTTAACCCAGGTGTAAGAATAACACCTAAATAAGAATATTCAGAGACGATATCTATCTCAGAGCCTCTAAAAGTCCATTTTTCATTTCTTGCAAGTCTCCCTCCTTTTCTAAAGACCATTATGGCAGATTTGCTTAGGTTTACTTCTAAATTCCAAGAATCACAATATACCTCCAATTTGTTGATCATTTTTTGTAGTACTCCCACATCATCTGATAAAATCACTATATCGTCTGCGTATAATAACAATCGAATGTTTAGTTCCTCTATAAAAAGACCTCCTTCTAAATACTCATGTAAATCATTGAGAAAAATAGCAAACAATAACGGCGACAGCATACAACCTTGTTTAACTCCAGCATATGTACTAAAATCTTCTGAAAACGATTCACCATTCCATATTACTGATTTAGTATTTGCATATACGTTTTCTATAAAATTAACCATTTTAGAGGAAATGCCTAATTGATTTAGTTTATAAATTAACAGCTTTCGCGGAATTTTGTCAAACGCTGCCTTAAAATCTACGAAAAAACCATAGACTTTCTTTCCCTCTTCTATCTTGATATGTATAATTGACGTTAGTGTGAAAATGTTATCTGTAGTAGAATAATTCTTTCTGAAACCTGCCTGATGTTCGGTTAGTATGTTATTGGTTTCTACCCATTTAGTAAGTCTGTCATTAATCATTCCCATCATAATTTTAGCGACACAATTCATAAATGAGATTCCTCTATAGTTTGAGGGTTCATTTCTGTCTCCTTTCTTATAAATTGGAAGTATTATACTTGTTTCAAAAGTTTTTTCTACTCTTCCTTGATCGTACATTTTACTAAAGACTTTTGCTAGCTCTTCTAAAAACTTTTCGTTTGCATTTTTAAAAAATTCATATGGAATTCCATCTAATCCTGGTGCTTTTTTATTTTTTGTTTTAGATAACATTGCAGTGATTTCGAGTGCAGTAAAAGGCTTATCCAGTTCATATATATCGACATGAAAAGCAGCATATTGAATATCTCTTACTAATTGCTGTGGGTTTAGTAATATTTGAAAATATTCCTTAAATACTCTGGGAGATATTCCTGGGTCTAAACTACGTTCAGAGTTTTTAAGCTCTTTGGCGATTTTCCAAAACTCTTTGCTATCATTGACCATGTTGATCCTATGTTCAATCTCTTTATAATAATTTTCTTTGCTGTCATTACATACTTTCTTGTATTTTCGATTCGCTTCTATATATTTTTTTCTATGGTTTGTGTTTCCGGATTTATTGAATTTTCGAAGCCAATGAAAAGACTTGCTACGCGCCGCCACACACTTATAATTGAACCATTTTTCCTTATGTTTCAAAGGTTTGCTTTTCGAACATGGTTGAACTCCTGAATCTTTTATTATATTTGTAAGTTGATCTAGGCTTATGTCTTTATTTAAGTTTATTAATTCTGATAACTTTTTATCTAGTTTTAACCGATATTGATCTCTTAAATTATCCTTCCATGTCAATTTTGGAAGCGATATTTCATTTTCATTTTTACTTTCTTTGTGTGGTATCTTTACGAATAAAACAATCGGCATATGATCCGACCATAATTGTTCTTCTACAGCAAAATCTGTCGTAAAAGCTAAGAGCTCTTGCGATATCGCGCAAATATCATTTACGGAATCACCCATATTACTTAAAAATGTAAAATTACCATCCATATCGCCGTTCGTTACACCATTTAAAACTATTAAACCGTTATTATTACAAAACTCAATTAGACTTCTTCCTTTTTTATCAATCTTAGTGTCTTTAGATCGCCTTCTACTGTTACTAATACATGGAGCGCTATAAATTTCTTCAATATCTTGTTCCAAATCACCAATTCTAACGTTTAAATCACCGATTATAATTGGGGTCATATCATCATTTACCGTAAAGTAGTTTTCTACTATTTGAAACTCATTGTACCAGTTACTTCCATTTATATAAAGAGGGAGAATTGTAAAATTTTTGCTTCTACTTTTTAAATCGATTAAATCGACTCCTTCTTCTCGCTTAAAAAAATGTTCTATACCGTTTATTTCCAATTCTTTTTTTACACCATAGACGCTCCCTCCACTAAAAAAAACATTGAGCGACGAATAGTTTTTACTGGCACTGTATATCAATGATGTCTTATTCCCCAGTATCGAAAAAATGGTTTTGGGGAAAAATACCTTATGGACAAATGGTGCTCCAGCGCTTAAAGCGGCTGATTAAATGAGTTATACATCTTAAAGAAAAATGTTTGAGCTTTACCCTTGACTTGTTTAAAAGTTGTCAGCGCATCGGGTTCATCCGCTGTAAGCTGCCAATATGTCCGAAAACAGGTTTTTTGTATTTAAAATTTCTCAAAAACCTGATGTAATGGAAAAGTTTGGAGATCGGATTTGTGATCAGGAGAATAATTGTTATCATGTGTATAAGGTGGCGTTCCATTCGCATAAAGTCTTTTTTTCATATGATTTGTAGCGGAAAAATAATTTTTTTAAGAATATGACATCATTTATAGGCAATTGGTGTCCTACTTAAGGGTTAATGCGACTGACTGAAATGAGTTAAGCATCCTTAAGAGCAATGTTTAAGCTTTACCCTCGACTTATTTTTAAGTCGCTATCATATTGGGTTCATCTGCTATGAGTTGTCAAATATGTCCATCAACCCTGTTGTGGTGGAAAAGTTTGGAGACCTGATTTGTGATCACTAGAACAATTGCAATTAAATGCGTATCAAGTTTTTTTCAGAATGTTCAGTAGTGTAGTACAAGGGGCCAGATGGCATAACGGTTATGTTCCTAAAACAGTGTGCTTTGTCGTTGTCTCGTCCTTTGGCAACAATATTTAGCTACTCGTACCGGATAGGAAATGTTCCCTCTTGCTGGAAATTTGCCAACGTCCAGCCAATTCCAAAAAAGGTTAAAGCTTCAAACCCTGAAAACTATCGCCCAATAGCAATTTGGTCTACGGTCTCGAAAGTCATGGAGAGCATGATTAATCACCACCTAGTAAATTATCTGGAGTCTTATTCACTTTTGTTTGATCGACAGTAAGACTTTCGTAGTTGTCGTTCTACTGAGAACTGTTGAAGCTTATATATAGTTTTTTGATCACATGATCAATTATTTTTATTTATTCCCTCCATCTATTTACAATTCATTTTTGAATAATTTCAACCTAACCGAGAACTGGTAACCCGTTTTTTGATTAGTTACCCTGCAAAAAAAGTCATTACCACTTCTCAGTGGAGTGCTTTAAAACTACAACAAATGTAATGAAATACAACAAAAATAACAAAAAACACAAGACAAAAACACACAAACAGTTTTTTCTAGTCCAGAATACATAGATATTCAGCACTTAACTCATTACCTATCGCGACACCTCCATACAAATGTAAGTAGATATTCAGTAGATAAGAACTACTCCGTGGAAGTAGTTGGAAGTTGTTTGAAAGCTCGGAGTACTTCTTATCTACTGAATATCTACTTACTTTTGTATGGGAGTGTCGCGGAAAGTAATGAGTTAAGTGCTGAATAACAACTTTTTATGGAGTAGAAAAAACTGTTTGTGTGTTTTTTTCTTGTGTTTTTTGTTATTTTTGTTGTATTTCATTACATTTGTTGTAGTTTTAAAGCACTCCACTGAGAAGTACTCCGCACTTTTTTTGCTGGGTAACGATATGCAAATATGCAAATCATCGATTCACCCTAACGTTCGTTTGTTTTTTTTTTTAACTACACCGTGTTTAAACAGATAAAGGAGTGAACGATTTAAAAAACTGTTAATGGTATTTTTGATTCCGCGGAATATAGCATTCTTAGTTATTACAATATTTTTTGAGCACAGTGTTCTCACATTTGTGCATTATTCGTATTTATTTCTCTGTTTTAAATTTAACTTTTTGTTCAGTTTTCAACAGTATTTTATTAAATCAGAATATTGTGATACAATATAAACAAAATACCATTAAAATTACAATAATAAATGTATTAACAGTGATACTCTTTTTTATTTATTTTTTTAAATTCTTTTCTTTCTTTCAATTTAGATTCTGTTTGTGGAAAAGTTTATGCAAATAATTTCAGTCGTATGTATTTAAATTTAAATAATGATGTAGGAGACAAAACAAACTTTTTATTTTGTTTTTTAGAAATAGGCAAAGGATTTTGCATAATAAAAGAAAAATTCTTTTTGAAATGTTACAAAACAAAAGAGAATTCAATGTATACACAAGTATGTTATCAATCCTTTTTGAATTTAAAGTCAAATCATTTACCAGAAGAAAAAAAAATGAATTAATTTTTTTGCTCCCCATAACCATTTGTTACCGGTAATATTAAATACTAGATAATAGAAGAATAAGGAATAGAGTCTTTATATTCAAAATTCGTCTCTACGGAACCTTTGATTTACATAATTATTTTACATAATTTCAGTGAAAAAAAATTTTTAATGATAGAAAGTTTGAAAAACATTCCATTTAGTACCCTGCTCCGTTTCGTTTCACGTTCTATTCCACTTCGTTCTCAGTTCCATTTCGTGCCATTTAGGTTTCATTACATTAACTTTTTGGTGCGTTAAGAAAATAAAAAATGTCTGAAGTCTTTATAGCAATAGATACAAAAATTGGCATTTACCTCCACTTTTACTAATAGTTTGCCCCTTTTTACCGTTAAAATTTTTAATTACAAAATATGTTCTTTCCTTTGAATGTTAATTCTGCTAGAATTTTCGAATTTTGAAATTCGGGAGGTTTTAGTTCAATATTTTTCAAAAAGTATTAAATAAGCTTAATTAATTTTTATCCACATTTTTTGCTGGAGGATCCCAGATTTAAACTTTCAAGTTCCATTATTATAGGAAATCGCAAAAGGTACCCAAGTTCAATTTTTTACATCTATTTGACCACTTAGAATCTGAAATTCCTAAACTTCTTATTTTAGAATGTTTTGTTTCGATGGATGATCCTACATTTCCGGAATTTTTTTTTTTCGCTGGATGCTTTTACATTCCGAACTTTGAACTTCCAGAACCACTGTATCAGGAAATTGTAAAACTACCAAAGTACACTTTTCTACCCACTAAAAACCAGAATGTCCAAGAAGTAAATTTTTTTATAATGTTTTTTCTGCTAGGGAATCCTTTATTCTAAATCTCAAGTTTCTATGAACATTATTTCAGAAGAAAACAAATTACCAAAGTACACTATTTTACCCCTTTTTGCCTTTTTATACCCTCCAACCACAGCATGGGGGTATACTCACTTTGTCATTCCGTGTGTAACGCATCGAAATATTGGTATATATTTTATTGATCAGTGATCGATTCTAAGACATTCTAGCGATGTCCGTCCGTCCGTCTGTAGAGGACACGATACAGTCTAAAATAAAACACACTCTATCTCTAACCCTTAAGGCGGTCCCCATACAATTTTTTTTAATTTTTTTTAAATTTATTTTATGAAATCAGCTCCTACCACTTCAATGGTCCCTCCTAGAGTATTAAAAAGTGAGACCGACCACTATTAATTTTTACTTTTCAAAATTTTTTCCGATCATATCTACACCCTATCTCTACTCCCTATGGGGGCTCCCATACAAAATGAAATTTCTATAAAATTTGCTCCCACCGGTATGTTCTGAAAAACCGTTGAGGATGAAAAACTATTTTAGGGTAGTTCATACATTTAACTCACCTAGGGGCACTCTTGGGACACTTAGAGCGGTGGAAGCTAATTTTATAGAAATGTCATTTTGTATGGAACCCCAATAGGGAGTAGTGATAGGGTTTAGGTATGTTCGGAACAAATGTTGAGGGATAAAAATTAACAGGGGGTGGTATCACTTTTGACCACTCTAGGAGGCACCATGGAAGCGGTAGGAGCTGATTTGATAAAATAATTATAATTTTTAAAACAAAATAAAAAAGAATGTGTGGGGAAAGCCTTAAGGGGGTTTGTTCTGAGAAGATGTTGGGATTTACAAAATATAAATGGTCGATCATACACTTGACTTCTCTAGAGACACTTTTGAGGCAGTTATAGCTGTAGAGCAGTTTTATAAAAATGTAATATTTGTATGGGAGCTAGGGTTGCCAGATACTAGAAGTTCAATAACTGGAATATGGAAAAAATTTAGCTGGATTTTCAGAAAATACTGGACACATACATATTTTTTTTTTAATAACTAAAAAAAACAACCGATTTTCAAATGTGAGATATCTTTATTTTGGACTACTTTTCGAATATAACATCAATCAAATGGTCGCCTCTATTGGCCATATCAAAATGTGCACTTTTTTAAGCATATTCATTACTTTTGAGCATCTCGGAATGTTAATGTTGACCTCGTCAAAAGTTTAGGGATTGCTGGCGTATATTTTTCAATTCAAATAACCCCACAGAAATAAGTCAGGAGTGGAAATCGGATCTGGAAATCTATGTGGCAGGTTAAAGTTCCCTGGACGAGCGATGTCTGTTGGGTTATTTGAATAGCAAAATGTACGCCAACAATCTTCAGATCATCTACGAAATGAAGGAAAACATTCGACAAGAACTAGACTGCCGATATGCTCGTAAGTAATGAACAAAAGTACACTAAGAAAAGCTTATTTTTTGCTACCTCCTATTTGACGAGAATTCCTAGTAATTTTGCAAGCATTTTACCAATAATTTGTAATTTAACAAGCTTTTTACTATTATTTTGTAAATTTACAAATTTTTTGACGCAATAAAACTTACAAGGAATTCTCGTGAATTAACTAGATTTTTTTGCTACCTTATATTTTACGAGAATTCCTAGTAAAAATTACGAGCTTTTAGCCAATAAAATTGTAAATTTACAACAGTTTTGGTAAAATAAAACTCACAAGGAATTCTCGTGAATTTACCAGATATTTTTTTGTAAAATTTCCATAGAAATTTACAAAATTACAAAAAAAAAAATGTAAACTTCGATCGAAAATTGTTTGCTAAAAAACAAGGAAAACTGTTAAATATTAATAAAATTTGATTGCGAGACTTTTTCTAGTAATATGATAAGGTTTTTTTCTGAGTGTAGTGAAAATGCAGCAAAAAGTGCAAAAGAGGCAGCTTTTTGATTTATGTTTTATTAAAAAAAAATTGTAAAATTTATTTAATAAAAAAAATATTTTTAAAATTTAAGAAATTATTTTTTAACTGGAAAAATTATACACTAACTGGAAACTGGACCAGACCCAAAATAACTGGAAAATCCAGGCCATTCCAGGCCGTCTGGCAACCCTAATGGGAGCCCTATCAAGGAGTGGACTCAAAGCTTAGGTATGTTTGAAAAATATTGTAGGGGGAAAACTAATGGGGGTCGGTCTTGCATATTATTCGTCTAGGGGCGATTGCAGGGCGGTTTCGGGGCTTTTTGTTGATTTTTTGTCAAAATTTACAAATTTTGAGGTACGGATTGGTCTTTATTTTGTTATGTTCATAAGATTTGTTCAGATTGACTGTGGCTGCAATTTCCCAAAATATTGTTAGCGAAAAATTAACAGTCCCTGTACGTTATGCTAAAAAAAGTGAAAAACGATATTTTTTCCTATATTTTTTCAAAAAAAATTTCAGTAAAAAAATATTTTTTTTTTAGCATAAAATTTTATCAGAATTTGTTCAAATGACTAAATGCCACATGTTTGCCAAATATATTTAATCGATAGAACCAACTCTGATGAAGCTGTTGGGCAAAAACTGATGACACCATATTTTAAAGGTCCCACTGCTTTTCTAAATTTTTGGAGGCCCATTAAATGGAATTGGTCACCAAACTGCACAATCCGAGTATATGGTTTTACCATATTTTGGTTATAGAATGTAAACTTCTTATATAGTCAACTTCTTGTGTTTTTCACAAAGTCTTTATTTGTTGCATAGTGTCATAATAGGTTTTATTAAATTGGAAGCCGTTTAACGGTTTTCTGACGGGTGGTTTTTGACTGTAGAAACTTGATATTATTTAACTCCTTTGGATCTCAACACACTTTAAACTGGAGTGTCTAAATTATGTGTTCAAAAGCGCTGTAGGCAAATTCGCCCAACAAATTTTATGAAAAATCTCCTAAATGCAAAATCGACCAAAAAATAGAAAAATTACCCAAAAAGAAAAATACGAAATATCGCCCAAAATTAACGAAAAAAAAGCCCAAGAAAAGAAAAATGACCCAAAAATAAAAAAATCAGAAAACACGTTTTCCCCAAAACACATATTACCCAAAAAAGTTTTATTTTGCGGAGAGGGTGGGTTTAATGCATGGAGTCTGTAATCCATAAGCCCGGCCAAAGGCCGGCTATGCAGAAAAACTTAAAAAAAAAAACAATTAAGACAACACTTTTTGTTACATATCCTTAGTAATATTTTTGACGTATCCTTTTTAAGATTTTGACAAAAATTCAAACCAAACTTTTTTAGTAATTTTTCAAATTTTATTTTTGGAAAATTTTTCGTAACGAAAAATCACCCAATTTTTTATTTCGAATTTGCCCAAAAACTATGAAAATGTGCTAAAATATTGTGGGCGATTTTACCTCCAGCCGTTCAAAAGTTGAAATTTTTTAACATTTAGTTTCAGCCATTTCATTCCATGCCTTCAAGGTTAGACAACTCGGCGCTCAATTCCCAATGCTCTTTACTTATGATACATTTAAAATGTTTTGTCACTTTTTCATACATACAAATCCATGTATGAATTTGTTCATAACTGTTGGTATCTATCTATATTTTTCACTTCCATATAATGGATGTAAATACGAGAATTTTTAACAGTAGACTGTTCCGTAAATCAACAAAATACAATTTCTTAATCTGAAACCCAATCATACCACAGTCCAACATACTTTTTTACACATGGACCAGACCAATAAATTCTGAAAGTAGGGCCAAAAATAAAATATCTAGAACAATTAGCGTTTTCGCAAAAACTTTCAACAAAAAAAAAAAGGTTTTCACCAATGCACAGTTGTAAATTCCGGCCAAAACCCTATTAGGGTAAAGAGGGGCACATTCGCCAGTGAGGCACAATCGCCACCCCCAATTATTTATTAAATTAAAAGAGGTATCAAATTGTGACAAATGAGTCAAATGTGTATTTATCGATGAACTTTGACAGTTCTACTTTACACGTGAAAGCGGACAGATGTGATTTTGTATTTTATAGGTTGCTGAATATATATTCCTAGCCAGTATATTTAATAATAACTTTTTGATTTTGTGAGTTACAAATATACTGCTTATTGTGGTAAACCGTTGCTATCCATTTAAAAAAATGCAATGACTTCGTTTTAATAAGTAATAATTAAGTATACAATTTTTTTGTGAGCACATGCTCCTAGGGCACATTCGCCAGATTGAGGATGGGACA
The DNA here is from genome assembly GCA_963921195.1 of Pegoplata infirma. Classification (NCBI taxonomy): domain Eukaryota; kingdom Metazoa; phylum Arthropoda; class Insecta; order Diptera; family Anthomyiidae; genus Pegoplata; species Pegoplata infirma. The sequence goes on from OY992539.1 coordinate 172,599,922, forward strand.
CTTTTGCCGGCGAATGTACCCCATGGGGCACATTAGCCGATGACGGATGTACCCAGTGGGGTACATACGCCACGTAAAATGGAGGTAGTTTCACCGGCGAAAGTGCCCCATGGGGTTGATTAGCCGATGACGGATGTATCCAATGGGGTTGATACGCTCTTAGTATGTTGTAGTTTGCTGGCGAATGTGCCCCACGGGTAGTATATTTTTTTCATTTGTTTCAATAAAATTATGTTTTTTTTAATGAAATTATATTTTTAATATTAATTCTTCCAAAAAATGATATTGTTACGAATTTCTAGAAATTTTATGTCTTGGCGATTGTGCCCCAATAGCCTGGCGCACCTGCCCCATGGAGGGGGCAGTTTCGCCGATTTGGGTTGCTATAAAAATATAAAAAAAAATATAATAGAAGCCAAACAGATAAATTCCATTTGGAGTATACATTTTAAAGCTAAAATATGTTGCTTTTCGAATCAACGAGAATTTATGAAAAACGCAGAGTGGTTAAGGTTTTACAGCACTTCAAAAAAAAGTAGCGAGTGTGCCCCTCTCTAACCCTACCTCTCTAATTCTTAATGTAATTTAAAATAAATTCGCAAAAATTTTTTTCAATGTTGGCAATCGATACCGTCCCAGAATAACGGTATTTGGGTATTGTACCGCAACCAATAAAGATATGAACATTTTTTAACGGGACTATGAAAGTCAAGGAAATTTCTAGAATTTTTAATGTGTCACTTCGTGTTTGTACCGGTTGATTTTTGTTATATAGGCCAATACTGATAAAAATACCGTTATAAATACCGTTTTTGGGGTAAAAGTCAAAAAACATGTTACCTTCAATGACATCGCCATGTTAAAGTAATGAACATTAAAATTGGGAGTTAACAACCTACAAATTCTTTTAGTTCTTGCTGGTATAGTTTCCGAACCAGTCTATTCTACACATTGTTAAGGTGAGGAGTGTTTGAATGTGCGCCTGGCTGCAATAATATCGTCTGATGAAGTTTTTGTCAAATCGACTTTAATATTTATATGAAAAGTGTGGCAAAATCTCTTTGACTTGTATCCGGGGAATTGAGGTTTCACATGACATTTTATGCCACATGACTTGTGTGTTTCTGTATTGGGCGGTGGAAGCAGCAGGAGGAGACTAAAGCAGCTTTGTTGACGTTCAGTATATAACAACATACTACATTCAATCTATAGCAGCGGTGGCATATGACACCGACAGAGTTAACAAAATTCATTTGCATTTAAATTAATTTTGTAATGTTCACTTTTTTTATTGCGTGTGTTGGTGGTTTATGTGTTAACGGGTCTATGGGCAGGCAGGAATTTATATAAGAGTTTTTGTTTTTTTGGTAAAAATCATTTAATTTTATGGCAATTGTTTTAGAATACATAGATTTTTTTTAAAATGTTTTTTTGTACATATACATTAGACTGCCCAGAAAAAAAGCGAAGTTTTTATTTTCTTGGGGGATACCTGCAAATTTTGTTCCTTTTTGTGCAAAAATCGGTTTTTTTTTTGGATTTTTAAAATAATATCTAGAGGTCGCGAACTCGCGTTTTATAACGATTTATTTTTTTTTTTAGTTTTTTATTATTTTAAATTGTTAAATATGATTAATATGATAAAATATTAATAATTTCAGACAAAAAAAAAATAAATTAAAAATTAAATATCGCTCATTCCATGAGATGTCTCCCAGCATCTAATAAAATGTTCCTTAATTTATTTGAAATTTTGCACACATGAACACTATGAAGCTATTAAAATAAATCAGTTGTTAGTTCCGAGAAAATCCGTGAATTCGCGAATATATTCGCGTCCGCGAATTCGTGGATTTTCGCGAAACTAAAAACGAATTTATTTTAATTGCTCCATAGTGTACCTGTGTGCGAAATTTCAAATAAATTATTAGATGCTGGGAGACATCTCATGGAATGAGCGATATTTAATTTTTAATTTATTTTTTTTTTGTCTGAAATTATTAATATTTTATCATATTAATCATATTTAACAATTTAAAATAAAAAAAACTCCAAAAAAATAAATCGTTATAAAACGCGAGTTCGCGACCTCTAGATATTATTTTAAAAATCCCAAAAAAAAACGATATTTTTTTGCACAAAAAGGAACAAAATTTGCAGGTATCCCCCAAGAAAATAACAACTTTGTTTTTTTCTGGGCAGTCTAATATACATATTATAACATAGACCACTCTGTGGTATAGGGTATAATGAGTATATGCTGATGTTTGTACCTAGCCGAAATATTGCTCCTAGGCCAACCTTCAAGTTTACCGATTAACTCAGAGTCACTTTTTGAGTCGATTTAGCGATGTCCGTCCGTCTCTCCATGTAAACGTTGTAATCACGATACAGGTCGCAATTATCAACCCAAGTTTAAAGCCTATTGAAATTTGAAAAAACTCGGTCCATGTTTTGGCCTAGTCGACATACAAATGTCCCATTTACATTAAATGACTCTATTAACCGTATATATGTATGCTTTCGAAGTTTGGCTGGTTTGTATTTACAAATCTTTATTCCAAATTTAAAAGGATTCGGACCAGTTGTACTTGTAATGTAGCCCCTATGCAAATCACCCCTCGATATTAGCAAAAATTTCTTAAAACTCATAAAGAAGTTAATTTCTTGGTTGATATTTTTGTTTGTACACTCAAAGAAAGAACTTGTAAAATGACAAAAAATGTTTGCAGCTTTTTTTTTGCTACCTCCTATTTGACAAGAACTCCTTGTAATTTTACAAGCTTTTTACCAATACTTTTTAATTTTACAAGCTTTTTGCCAATAAAATTGTAAATTTAAAATTTTTTTGACGCGATAAAACTTACAAGGAGGTTTTGTGACTTAACTAGATTTTTTGCTACCTCATATTTTACGAGAACTCCTGACAAAAATAACGAGATTTTTTGTAATTTTACAAGCTTTTTACAAATTATGAATTCTTGTGAACTTACTAGATTTTTTTTTTGTAAAAAAAACTTGGAAATTTGTAAAATTACAAATAAAAATTGTAGAATTACAAAAACAAAATGTAAAATTCTATAAATTTTTTTTAAACAAGAAAAACTGTCAAATATTGCTAAAATGGGATTACGAGACTTTTTCTAGTAATTTGACAAAGTTTTTTTTTTGTGTGTAGGTGTAAAACATGTACTTTAGTAATGTTACACTGCGTGACAAAACTAACCACTATTTTAGAAAACAAGAGGTACGACCATCATTTCAATATATTTCGGACATGCTGAATCGAATGGCGTACTCCGTTTTTAGATGTATGGTACAGTTTTCTTGTAAAATGTCATTAAAGATTGGCTGATTTTCAGCTGCTTTTTTAACAAAAAAAATTCCAAAGCTAATGATTTTTAAATTTTATGGCATGGAAAACAAAGATATAACTTGTAGCAATATTTCTAATATAAATTTGGTTTAAGGCTTTTCATCTTAACCCCTTTAATTCGCGGATTTCTTCATTTTTTTAAGTTTTCGCGAAATTAACCGCTAAATTGGTCTCTGATAAAAAACTTCCATTTTGTGGATCATAAAGGCGTCCATGACACTACGAATAGTGGACAAAAAACATCTATGTTATATGGACCATCATGAAGAAAATCGCGAAAAACCGTTTTTTTGTATATGGCAGCATCACTTTAGGAGATGATTTGAGGCTTCATCTTTTAGTATATAATGTGGGAACCTTTAACAATGAACTGACCCAAAATTTGTCCAAAAAAGTTTTCATTTGCAAAAGTTATCTTAACAAAAACTATAATTATTGTATCGCAAACACTGAAATAACAGTTTTTGTTAAGATAACTTTTGCAAATGAAAACTTTTTTGGCCGAATTTTTGGTCAGTTAGTTGTTAAGGGTTCCCACATTATATACTAAAAGATGAAGCCTCAAATCATCTCCTAAAGTGATGCTGCCATATACAAAAAAACGGTTTTTCGCGATTTTCTTCATGATGGTCCATATAACATAGATGTTTTTTGTCCACTATTCGTAGTGTCATGGACGCCTTTATGATCTACAAAATGCAAGTTTTTTATCAGAGACCAATTTAGCGGTTAATTTCGCGAAAACTTAAAAAAATGAAGAAATCCGCGAATTAAAGGGGTTAAGATGAAAAGCTTTAAACCAAATTTATATTAGAAATATTGCTACAAGTTATATCTTTGTTTTCCATGCCATTAAATTTAAAAATCATTAGCTTTGGAATTTTTTTTGTTAAAAAAGCAGCTGAAAATCAGCCAATCTTTAATGACATTTTACAAGAAAACTGTACCATACATCGAAAAACTGAGTACGCCATTCGATTCAGCATGTCCGAAATATATAGAAATGATGGTCGTAACTCTTGTTTATTTTTTAGTGTTCCGTAGTGTTATCAAATCAGATTATAATTGGAATGGTTCAATTATAATCTGATTTGGCTTTCTATACAAAAAAACCTTGTCAAGAAAAAGTCTCGTAATCCCATTTGAACAATATTTGACAGCTATCCTTGTTTTTTAACAAAAAAAAATTCGATCGAAATTTTAATTTTTTTTGTAATTAAATTTTTTTTGTAATTTTACATTTTTTTTTTTTGTAATTTTACAAATGTCCAACAAAATTATTCAGAAAAAATCTTGTAAATTTACGAGAATTCCTTGTAAGTTTAATTGCGCCAAAATGTTGGTAATTTACAAGTTGAGTTATCGAATCCAAAAAATTGTAAATTTACAATTTTATTAATAACAAGTGAGAGTGTTAAATTCGGCTGTGCCGAATCTTTGATACCCTCCAACATGTATATAAAAAATTTCAGAGGCTTTTCTTTTTGGGACTCTGTGGGGGTGGTTGGGGATAACTTCCCCATCGCGATAAATGTTCACTAATTTATTTATTATGCTTTTTTTAACTTTAGTAATACCATTTACCCATAATCTTTATGATTTTTTTAAATCTTCGCCCACAAAAGGGGGGCTGGCCAAAAAAACTAAATTTTGTAGCCCCCAGGGTCTAAGTGCAGTACTTTGAACACATTCTGACATAAAAAGGTTTCGTTTGTTTAACAAAAATGCAAAAAAAAGCTGTGAAAAATTGCGTTTTTTGAGACGTTGTTTTATTTCTTAAAGGGGGAACTTTTTTCCCCCTGATCCGATTTTCCCCATTTCCGAACTTGACCGGCCTATGACAATAAGACATATTCGTGTCAATTTTCTGGAGTCTAGCTCTTTTATTTTGGACTGAATCGTATTTTATACGGACGGGCGGGCGGACGGACGGACATTCATAGAATGACTTAGAATCGATCATAGATCAATAATATAATATATACATTAGGGCGGGTCGATTTTTTTTGTCAAAAATCGTATAGCAAAAACGTAATCTACCAGAAATTCTAAGAACATTTCCCAAAGAAACCATGTTTCTAAAATCAAACCCTATACCGCGCCTAACGAAATGAAGATTTGTCCGTCCGTCCTTTTTTTCATAAGCAAAACATAGAACTTGACTCTTTTTTGGTGTTTGTGTTAATTTTTGGGCTTTGGTGTGCTCTGAGGTATATATTAAAATTTAATTGGCAACATTTTTGTAGAACATTTCATCCCCACCCTCCCCCTCTTTCGGGGTGTTTTTTGCGATTTGTTAGAATAGAGCCAAAAAATACCGTTATGAGAGGGAGTTAGAGGGTTAATAAGTTTCACAAAAATATTTACCATAATATTTTCTACAAAGTTGCTGAACATACCCTACACCTCAGATGTAAAGAAAACATAGTTTTATGTACCGATATGCTGCAAGAACATATCCAGCGGCAATGTTTTACTAATTGCCGCTGGATATAATTCGTACAATTTTTGGGATTATGAACGGCAAGTATATTAGACATAATCCTTGAATTGGAGAAATAATTATATTGATTTGTAATGAAAACGCCACAGACGAAAAATTATAATAAGAAATTTTAACAATAAATCGCTGCTTTTATCGGTAATCCATGATAATATTACTCCATTATTTATTTTATATTGGGCTGCAGTATATTGACATGTAGCGTGATACTCTGAAAGTAAGGGCATGTGTAGTGGGTTCGATTCCCTCCAAAGCCTTTGTATGTTAATTACAAAGGGAGCTGGTGCAGCGGATTTTTCTTAGTAAATAAAGGTATGTAATTAAGGATCATAATGATATTTCGTCAAAAAAAAAACACATAGATACTTTTGTGGGATGAATTTGGAGAGTTGCATATCGGAGAGGAAAAATGCTGTGTTCGAAAAAAATTTTTGATAACTGAATATTTTTTTTACATTAGTATTTAATTTATGTTGAGTAAAATTTTTTTTTTTAATTTTTGTAAAAAAAAAAATCTAGTGTAAATTTTTTTGAGTGTAATTTTTTTTTTTTTTTTTTTTGAGTATAATATTTTTTTTTTTTTTGAGTGACAAAAATAGTTTCTAAAATATATATTTTTTTTTGGTTTACCATTCCTTTTCAAAGCGTGTTTGACGTTTTTTTTCAACACGGGAGTTCGGATTAAAAACCATCTGAAATTCCACATTTCCCCATCTTATGAACTTATGAACCACTGGACAGATTTCGCTGAAATTTAGTATTAATCTGACTGGAAGTATAACAAATATATACGCCATGCTTCAGCAGCTTGCCGTATATATTTTTCATTCTTCCGCTAACATTTGAAAGTTAGCGTGTTTCACACAGACAGAAAGACAGACGGACGGACGGATTTTCATGTCGTTAGGCGCGGTATAGGGATTGATTTTAGACCAAAGGTTTGTTTGGAAAAGTTTCTTAGAATTTCTTGTAGATTTTCTTTTTGCTATACGATTTTTCAGTTTTTTTCGCTCCATACATATCGACCCGCCCTAATATACATATATATATATAATATATATATACTTTTTGGGGTCCCCGACCGATATTTATATGCGTTATAAACGGAATGACAAAGTGAGTATACCCCCATACTGTGGTTGGAGGGTCTTAGCTTGTAAAATTACAAAATTATAGGTAAAAAGCTTGTAAAATAACAAGGAGCTCTTACAAATAGGAGGTAGCAAAGAAAAAGTTTTCTTGTCATTGTACATGGTCTTTTTTTGAGTGTATAGATAATCACACATTTTTAAACTTTTTAAATTAATCTGATAACAAATAAAACAAAGGAGAGTGCTAAACTCGGCGTTGCGAAATATTTTGTACCCTCCAACATGTTAAAAAAAAATTACAGGGGCTTCTTTTTTGAACATGAGGGGGGGGGGGCTTTGGTGTTGGCTGCGAGAACAACTTTTAAACGTTTAAAGTGTTCATATGCAAAAGGTGCCCTACTTTGGGTGGTGGGTTCTGCTGACCGGTGGGCTCCAACTTTCAGACTTGACTATACGTTAGCTAAGACCTTTTCAAATTTCATGGCTATCGGTCCTGTACTTACTAACTGGCTGAATTATTTCCAAAAAATTAGCCATTTCTAGTGAAGTGCTCCTAGTGAGCAGTGCACGGTGGTTTATTATCGATTTTTGTTGAAAATATTTCGGCTATTCAGTAAGTACTGGACCGCTTGCTGTGAAATTTTTACTAGTTATAGCTAACGTACACACAGAAAATAGATTCAGTTGTTGCAACTGAATTGTTTGCCAACTGAATTTTTGCGGTTGCACCAACTATCACAATATTCAGTTGCCTCTACTGCCAATTCAGTTGTCTCTACCGGTAAATATCTATCATAAGAACCGAATATTTTTATGTTAAAATTGACATTGGTTAGAGTGATCGAATTTTAAAAAGCGTTATATAGTTGTACCAATCAATATTTTTTTAAACTGTTTCTTTTGAAATAAAAATTTTTAATATTTTTTTCAAGCAATTTTACTACTTTATTTGATTGTAAAAATTTTATAATTTAAAAAGTGAAATAAATACATACAATAGAAAAAATAAATTAAAACTGAAAATAAATAAAAAATAAAATAGAAAAAATTTAACATCTAAGAATTTTTCTAAAAAAAAATGTCTCAGAATCTAAGAGACTTTCTAGAGCAAAAATAAATCGAAGTCAAAATATATCTTTTAAGAAAACATGTCAATGAAAAAATCAAAAACAAATTTCACAGACTTCTAGAATTTTTTTATGGAAACATGTATCAGAATCCTAGGATTTTTTAATAGAAAAAAAGGAAAAGCCTCAAATTCTGAAATTTTTCCGATACAAAAAATCTCAGATTTGGAGAAAAAGTTTCAGGTTCTGAAAAATTTTTCTACAGAAAAAGTCTCAGATTTTGAGTAATTTTTCCTATAGAAAATGTCTCCGATTCTGAGAATAGTTTTGGATGAAACTTTCTTAATTTCAATATTCTGGCATTTACAAACCTTAAATTTGTTACCACTCTCTGGACACTTTGGACTCTAAGGATTTCTTGGAAACTGCACCAAAGTTTTTTATAGTTGGCTCAAAAAACGATTTTATTGTCGACTTCTGGGTAAAATATCATCTTTAGCATCTGCATTAAAGTTGCGTGTGCAAATACCTAAAATAAGATTTATTAATTTAAATTGATTTTATTTCGGCAGTGGTATCAACTTACCGTCAACATTTGTAACATTTTTTACGAAATTTAACATGAATTTTATTTAAAAATTTAAAAAACGTCTGAACACAATAACATTTCTGATTTTAATGATTACTATTTTCATTTTTTTTACGCAAAACGTTTTGTAATTGAAATGAAATCCTAACGACCAATTATTAGTTAAGAATACCAATACAAATATATAATTTAGTAAAATTTTTCAAAAATAAAAAAATATTGAAAATTTGGTTAAGTTAACCAACATTTTCATTTGTGGATACTATTACCTAATGTTTTTGGAATTTATTAATTTAAACAAATGATTATTGGTCGAGAGGGAAAATAAAGACTCAAAGAAACGGTTGTACTTACTAAATATTTTTCAAAAACTTTATTAGTTTTTAGTTTGGGTATATTAACCAAATTATTAGTTGTTGATACATCCATTCGGTCACGATTGAAAATTAATTATTGCTACTGTTATTTATTTGGTATGGTGATAAAAAATTTACAATAGCAACTAAAAATGTATAAGATTTATTAAAATTCCGTTTTCATAATGGAATTCCAACTAAACCTTTCTCTGTGTGTATAGCTCCTCCAGGGACCCCTGAGGTAGGACACCTTTTGCATACAAAGGCGTTAAGTGCTTGCCAATTTGTTGTTTATTATCCGATATTTGTGAAATTTATATTTCTTCTAGCCCGCTTCTAAAGGGGTGCAATGTAAGGCCGCCCCCAATAATTCTTACCCCCCAACATTTTTTCTGAAAAAATCTACATTTTATTCCCACTCCTTAAGGGGGGCTCCCAAGCAACATGACATTTTTATGAAATTTGTTCCCACCGCGCTAGCTTCCCCAGGGTTGCCACTGTTCTTGCTGCCACTCCTACATTAAATGCGAGGAATATTCTGGACTGTGATCACGTAAAACGATAGTTGATTATCGTCGATTTTTGGAGCATTGTTGTTCCTAAACTAAACAAAATGTTTCCAATTTTTTTAATGTTTCTGGGTTAGACAACACTCTTTAATAATATAATAAAGAAAAACTTTCAAATTTCCCTTCAAAACGATATGTATTTTGATGTCGTTTTTGCATCGTCTATCGTTTTCATTTTACGTGATTAGCCCCCTGGTTGTAAGCTACACTCAAAAAAAAACTGGTAAAACGCCTGGTGATATTTAACAATTTTTCGTGTTTTTTAACAAAAAAAATCTTGTACTTTGCTTAAACGAGTACAGTTTTATTGGCAATTTTACAAATTTATTTTCGTAATTGTATTCTACCATTTTGAAAGATTATTTTACAAAAAAAAAAATGTAATTTTACAACAAATTTTTTATTATGAGGATTCTAGTTGATTTAAAAAAAAAAAATCTTTTATTTTACAAAAATTTTTTTTTTGTAAATTTTCTATTTTTTTTTTAAAAGTCCTGGACAAAAAAATTTTTTTTAATGCAAAATATTTAAAAAAAAAAGTTGACAAAATTTTTTAAAATTTATTACGAGGATTCTAGTTAATTAAAAAAAAACAGTTATTTTACAAGAATGATGTTATTACGAGCATTTATGTTGTTTAACAATTTTTTTATTTTTTGTAAATTTACAATTTTGGTTTGTAAATTTACCATTTTTTTTAAACATATTTACCATTTTTTTAAACATATTTACCATTTTTTCTTGCAAGTTTACCATTTTTTTTTATTTTTCCGGCTTTAAAACAATGTTTTTACCAATAAAATTGGTTATTTTACCAATTTTTGGCGCATTCAAAATTACGAGGAAATCCTCGTAATTTGACGAAAATTTTACCTACCTCTTATTTTACGAGAATAGCCTCGTAAAATCACAAGATTTTTTGGTAACTTAACAAGGTTTTTTTTGAGTGTACTTACATAATACAGAATATATGCTTGCTTTTGTACACTAAAAAAAAACCTTGTACCTATTTGACAACAAATCCTTGCAATTTTACAAGCTTTTTACCAATAATTTTGTAATTTTACAATTGTAATTTTACAAAAATACCAATAAAATTGTAAATTTACACATTTGTTGACGCAATAAAACTTTCAAGGAAGTCTCGTGATTTTATTCGATTTTTTCCTACCTCATATTTTACGAGATTTCCTAGTAAAAATTACGAGGTTTTTCGTAATTTTACAAGATTTTTACCAATAAAATTGTAAATTTGCAAATTTTTTGACGCAAAGAAACTTACAAGGGAATCTCGTAAATTTAATAAATATTTATTTTGTAAAAAACCTTTGAAATTCGTAAAATTACAAAAAAAAATTGTAAAATTACAAAAACAAAATGTAAATTTCAATCAAAAATTGTTTGTTAAAAAAATAGGAAAACTGTCAAATATTGGTATAATGGGATTACGAGACTTTTTCTAGTAATTTGACAAGTTTTTTTTTTGTGTGTAAGCCCAACAGAGGCGTGCAATTATTTTCCCAGGGGGAAATTTAAAATTTGTTTTAAAAATAGTTCAACTTTCGCTGGGGAGCTCAAATTAAGAAATTTTGACACGCTATTTTTTTTTTTTTAATTATCTACATATTGCCTTTCAAAGAAATCGCAAAAATTGACATGATCTGAAAGAAACGTTTAAGCTGGAAGCAAAAGAGTTTAGGTACTTTTTGGGAAAAAAATCTAAATTTTTTTTAGGGATTTTTTTATTTAAATAGTGTAACTTTTTAACAAAAAAAAGATATTTTATTCGTTATGATTTTAAAATTTTAAATAATAAAAAAAAACTGACAATTCAGTTTAAAAAAAAATCGGACGATAGGTGAGCAACCTTTCATAAACCTATTAATAAACCACTGTGCAATGTTATTATAAACAAGTAAAAAAGTTAAATTCGGCCTTGCCGAATGTAGTGATACCCTCCACTATTTCAAAAGATTATTGCAAAATACTTTTTTTTAAGCGAAATTACTTTTGAAAAAAAAAAAAAAAATTTTGAAAAAAATTCCACGAAAAAAAAAAAATTTTTGAAAAAAATTCCACGAAAAAAAAATTTTTTTGGTGAATTTTTATTTTTTGTCAAAAAACATATTTGTACTTGTTAAATACCATTTGGTATTAATTTATGTTCACATATCGTCGCTGCGCCTAAAAATGGAGTCATGTGTTTTGGGGCAAGTGTTCAGGAGAGCAAAAAAACTGTTTATTTTCGTCCCTTCGCGATATTTTTTAAAGGTTTGTTCTATAAAAATTTCTTGTACCTATATGCTACCCACATACTACAAAAAAATTATGAAACATTTAACGGTTTTCAAGTGGTGCAGAAATTTTCAAAAAACATACACATAACTCCTTTTTTAAGTACTTTTTGGAACAAAATTTAAATAAATGGAAATATTTTTTACACATAACTCCTTTTGCTAATGAAACCATTCTTATTGTTAATTTCTTTTTGAGAGGCAGAAAGACTAAATAAAGTTTGTTGGTTGTTTAAAGCGATATTAGCTGGATAAGGTCCTTAAAATTTTGATATTTAAAAGCTGTTCACTAAACAGCGAACAACAGATCTTGCGCAAAACTGGTGCTGATTTTTTGCTTTTTATTGTAACTATTCAAGAGCTTCGACATAAATTGACATCTGCGGAAGATGCTGTACTTCAGATACTAAAATTTTCCGCCGTCAAATAATTTAATTGCTTTCACAAGGCTTGATTACCCGCCATTTAGGATTTAGATAACAGGATGAAAATTTGCAATTATTTTCCAAAAAATCTTGACAAATTCATTCAAAATACTTGGATTCTATGTGTGAACCTCATATTACTAAAAAGGTGGTTCATTTTGTCACGTTCTGTTACTTTTTTATCAAAAAAAGTTATGTGTAGCTTAACACATACATAACTCCTTTTCAGACCATTTTTAGTATGACGAACACATAGCTACTTTTACTAACTTTTGAACAAATCAAGATATCAAAAAACGGTTTAGTGAGTAAACGTATGACCAATAGGGGATCATAAAGATGTAATAAAAAAAAATTTAAAAAACTACACATGACTCCATTTTTAGGCGCAGCGACGATATGTCAACCAGCAGCCGAATTAAAGCATTTTGTATTTTTAGGTTATGTTGAATGTATTCAAATTTTTTAGGTGTCCTTACATTTTCGTTTATAACTTTTAAACAGCTGAACGGATATCGCTCAAATGCAATACCAAACTTCTCGGGAGAACACAGACAGACAGACGGACAGACGGACATCGCTAGAATGTCTTAAAATCGATCGGGGATCATGAATATATATACTTTATGGGGTCCCAGACCGATATTTCCATAAGTTACAACCGGAATGACAAACTTATATATACCCTCTATCACTAAGGGGAGGGTATACAAATTTTTTGTTGTTTTATTTTAGCTAGAATACATCTGGTTAAACTTCCCTTTTCTCTTGATTGAATTTTTAACTGAAATTAAAATACGTGTCATTTTTTTCCACAAAAAAATGTTCTTTAGTTGTTTTTTTCTTTAAATTTTCTAAACTAAAAACTTATTTTTGCTATGCATAGTATTTACTAAATACAAGACAGCCTTAAAACTCTATAAAAGTTTTTCTTTAATGTCATAGACATTTTTCCGCATGGAAAACTACCTGTAATTTTAATAACAAGCAAAGTTTACAATAGCGCTATTTTGGGTCTTCTCTTTTCTTTTACTCTACCCAAAAATTTGCGTCTTTATTTTCTACTTTGGCCAAACCAACAAACATACAACAAAATGAATAAGACAAGGGGGAGGAAGTTGATAACCAAAAAGTTATAACTGGCAGTGGCCAAAGTTCAACGTTAATAGCATAAATACAAAATTAATAGCAATCGTTGCAAAAAAAAAAATATAAGAAAAACTAAATGGAAAGGAAGGAAAAGCCAGGATAATATACGGTTTGACTGTGTGACAATTTTATAAAAGTCTGATAAAGGCATTAAATTCTTGCATAATTTTACGGAAAAAACCAAAAAAAAACAGTGAAAATGTTCATGGACATCAATAAATAAAGGATTAATTTTTTTAAAAAAGGATTTAATAATAAAAAATTATACCTGATGTTTTAAATACTGAAAAAAAGTCAATGGTGAATATAAATTCTTTCCATAACAATTTAAATTGTAAAAGCCAAGTAAAAAGAATGGCGGTTATTCAATATATATAGCATCCCATGTCAACCCAAAAACCAATGCATGACATACTATGAATAGCCAACATTATAAGGAATATATGAAAAAAAAATCAGCTGACTTGGCTTAATGTCAGGTTCATTCGTTTTTTTTTTCTCTCTCTCTTTCTATTTTCTATCTTATGAACGGAAATGCTGAGTCCAGTAAACCAAAAAATTGTAGCCATTTATCATGGATTCATATGAATTATTGTCCACCACAGCAGGCTTCACCATGTAATGATATGGATACATTTCACTATTCATCCCCCAACCTCCACATAACATACACGCACCCAGTTAACATGCAGATATTGGCAAATATTTTAACATCTTCTCCCTCTTAATATGCATGTAGGCTAAAAACGGTTCATACAAAATATGTTGCATTTTACTGTACATGTTCCTTTGATTTTTTAGGGCTTTGACAAGAACTTGATAAACGAACTTAAAAGCTTAGTTTTATATTGACGAAATTATTAGGGAACTAAATGTTAGAGAGGATTCAGGGAAAATGCTAGATCTTCTAACTGGACTCATTTAAAAGACGGGCAAGCGTTTACTGAACCGGTAGATGAAAGTAACCTATTAGGTGGCCTCTTTGCAAGAAACTCATTCTTGCTGGAAGGCAATCAACCATTGCCCCAACTCGAGTGGATATTCTATACTATGCCCAGGGTATTTTTCCGAGGTCGTGCAGTTAAAAGAGTGCTTGCGGGTCTTGACGTTAATAAGTCGCCGGCCGAATGGTATACCAGTGCATTTCGATGTTAGCACTCTCGCTGAATATTCTTGTCATATGTTACGGGAGTCTTGCAGATCGAGAAGTGATTGTCAGTGTATTTCCATGGCGAACAGGAAATGGCGAGAGTTAAGTACAAGCAGAACTACCAGAATAATCTGGCCGCGTTACGACCTTAAAAGAACTCGTTACCTACTTTCTCTTAACAGAAGAGAATGTCGTTTACTCACGGGAGTGGTCACGGGACACTGCCTTATTGCTTTCCACGCAAGAACAATTGGACTTATCTCTGATTCCAATTGTAGAAGATGTGATGAACCGAATACGGATGAAACTGTTGAACATATCCTGTGCAAATGCCCCGCATTGGCCAGGCATCGCAAACAAATTTTGGGCAAAGCAGAACTCGAGAATCTGGAAGAAATCGCAGTCATGGACCTCATGCGCATTAAATTGTTTGCAACATGGACTAACGCGTTTTATCCTCGTCGCTGAAGGAACATGTGGTATTGCTATGGACCAGCCGGTCTATGCGAGGAGTTCAAAATTTTGAGCTCCGCCACCCCTAACCTAACCTAACCTACGGGAGTCTTTCTTTTCGGAACGTTTACTTTTAGGAAAGTAAAGTAGTTCCTCTGGATATTTCCATGGTATGTGTGGCACGGTACGCTCATATCAAGGTTTAATGCCTTTGGTGTCGGTAATGAATTCTCTTGAGCTTATTTTGAGCTTCCTTAGAGACCTCAGAGCCAATAGGTTCCTCACAACGGACTTCAGAGAGATACCTAGAGATCATTCAATATGTGTTGTTTAAGATAGGTAATCACCGCCTTTTGACGATCGCTATGTGGGGCCTTGGAAAAAGGGTCAAGTTTATTGCACGCACACTGAAAAAAAGACATAACTAAAATTAAGGAAATTCGTAAATTTATCATGAATTTTCCTAAAATTTAGTTAAATTTCCTAAAATTAGTTAAATTTAACTTAAAAATGAGAAATTTTCTTAACTATGAGGAAAAAAGTTTAGTTCATTTACTTATAATTAGTTCATAGTTTTCTTTAAATGAAATTTTTTAATATAAGGAAAAAAATTATTGCTGCAAAAGAAATTTTCCACAAATCTAAGAAACGTATCTTTATTTTTAAGACATATTTCTTAAAAAACAATTTAGTTCAAATTTAGTTAAAATTTACTAGAAAAATATCATCGTTTTTCTCTTCTTTAAATTGAGGAAGTGTTCTTCTTAGAATTTAGTTAACAACTTCTGAGAATTTAGAAAATAACTTCTTAGAATTTAGTTAAAAATTCAAAATGGTGATATCTCAAAAACTAAGCGAGATAGAGCGAAACGGATGAAATTTTCAAAAGAAAGACCACAAAAAATATGGAATAGCCTAGCTCAGCATATCTGCCTAATTTTAGATCTAAAATTTGAAATTCCTGAGATTTTATATATCGCTCCTTTACTTGTATAGTGTCACAATTGACATTTTTAAAAAATGGAAAGTTTCAGAACGGGTTCTGCAAATTTTCCAAAAAAAAAAAATTTTAATCGATAGCCAATACAAAACTATATTAGAATGTAAATTTTTGAGATTGTGGTGCATTCCGTTTTAATGTGATAGATATTTAATCAAGGCAACTCGCCACAAATTTGACCATATTTCCAATATTTGACCACACCTCCTAAGCCCAGTTTTTTAAAAAATTATAAACCAAAAACGCAATTTTCTAAGTTCCATATAGGGCTATCCATACAACCTATTCAGAAGTTTATGGTACACGTGTGTTTTTCGCTGGACATTTGGTTTGGAATGCCTCATATGTGAAAATAATTAAACACCAAATGGTATTTAAACAAGTACGAACATATTTTTTGACAAAAAAAGAAAAAAATCTAGGATTTTTTTTGTTTTACCAAATTTTTTTTTTGCCGGAATTTTTTTTTTTTTTCAAAAGTAATTTCCTTTTAAATAAAAGCGGTTCTCACCCTTGATAGAAAACAAGAAAAGAATCGGAGAATTGAAGAAAACAAAAAAATGTTTGACAGATACAACAACAAAATACATGGTGGCTTGTTTTTCTCATTTTCTTGGTTTCTTCTTTTCTACATAGAAAATTTCTTCGACTTGATGCTTGAGTAAGTAGAAAGTTTTTTGCAATAATCTTTTTGAAATTGTGGAGGGTATCACTACATTCGGCAAGGCCGAACTTAACTTTTTTACTTGTTTTTTAATAATTTTTTTTTATTTTTTTTTAATTATGTCCTTTTTTCAAAAACCCCAATTTTGACCCGCGATGCTCGAACAGAAGACATGGACCGATTTTGGTTTTAAAATGCTTGTGTTTACTTAAACTAACTTTTCCACACTATTAACAGTTGATCTGAGCACTTCATTGGAATACGCACCACCCTACTGCACAGGTTATGATGATGAAGATATTGTCAAACACCTCGTCTTGTGTGGGTGTTAAACCATTACACATTACCGACCCGTGGTGTCACAACGGACTTCATAGTTTATGTGAGATGATGTAAAAAGTTCGCGGCGTGATCTTGCGAGAGTAAAATTCTTGAGTGAATTTTTCGAGATTTAAAACCAAATCCTAATTTATTTAATTATGTGCACATTCGCAGAAAATGTCTTAAAAACATCAAAATAATATTTTTAGAGATAGACCCACAGTTCGATGCGTTACCCCAAAACTATGGTACCCTCAAACCAGAGTATGGGGTTAAAACATTAACAAATTTATATATATTTTTCAATTCGTGAGTATTTCATGAGCGTGATTATATCGTAAGCGTGATTATTTCGTGAGTGTGATTTAATTTTTTTCAACTCTCCTGAGCGTGCATGAGCATGAGCCAAAAAAATATTTTCAAGCGAGATCGTACGTGATAAGAAATGTTATCCCGTGAGCGTCGGTGAGCGTAATTAAAAAGTCATTCACGATCCCATCTCTACTTCAAACTAGAGATGGGCGCGTGAGTGATTTTTGGCTCACACTCCTTCACGCTCACGACAGGAATTTTCAAATCACGCACACTCACTCACAATCACGAGGGAAAATTTAATACAACTCACACTCACGTTGCCTCACACTCACCAAACTCTTATTTATACAAAAAAAATTTTCAAAATTTTCAGCAAAATTTAAAGTTCCGCGAAATTTAAAATTTTTTTTAGCTTTTTTCGAGAAGAAATCTTTAATTTAGCCAAATTTTTTTGTTGCTTTTTTTAGTACGTAAGGAAATATGAGAAGAAAATAAATCACGCAAACTCACGCAAAAAAATCGACTCACGCACACTCACTCACGCCAAAATCTTACTCACGCACACTCGTAGAACAATATTTACTGTAAGACCAAACAATTTCCGTAACGACCTAAATAAACTACTGCTCTAAAAGCGCAAATATGTTGACCGGTCACAGGCTTGGTTCAAAATTTTGCGTGAACCATCATAGCCTTTTAGTAAGTGGAGGGGTTGATTTAAATACAAATAGCACACTAGACAATAAATGTGTGACCAGAAGAAAAATGTCCGTTGAAATGACAACAATAACAACAATATAAACAACAACAGAAAATATGTAAAAGTATTAAATTAATGGATTATTTGTTTGATAATTTATTAGCAGGTCAATATCCGGTAAATTTTTTTCATACTTTTATTTTTTTGCTATAGAAAAATATTGAATACAACAAAAATGTTACCCTTCTAACAAAATAGTATTCTCTGCAATACAGTGTATGGGAGGGGCAAAAAACATCTTTCAAGTGTGACCATTGCTTAATCAAACCATAGTAAATCTTGACATTGACACATGGCGTTTTATAGAAAACCCACCAGTGTCCAAAAGACTACATGTGGTCGCTCGGTTGTTCCGTATCGCTACATACAAATTTTCTTACAATATCGAATACCCCTTTAGTTTATTTTCATTGTAGAAAAAGTCTACATCCTTTCAATTTTTCATCTTAAGATCTATCTCCATACATACATCCTTTTATATGTTTGTGTGTGTTTATTCATGTTTTAGTTTTCATATAGACCCATATTCTTTTGACTAAATCCTTTAAGTCTCAAACATATGTGTTGGTCTTTTTTTTAGCAATAGAATTCTAACATATTATTCAAGGTTGGCTACCATTACATTTGTAATACTTTTACCGTTTTAAAAATTTTTCAATTTGAGACCGTTACCGATACTAATACCAACCCTCTTGATGGAAAATGTTACCTACTCAATAATCACTTAAAATTTTCATTATGCAACAAAATTTTTGTTTTTAGGCACAACGTCATTCAATTTTGTATTTAAATAGTTTGATAGCAAAAAGAAATTAGCTTTTTTGATACCTCATATTTTTCGAGAATTTCTAGTAAAAATTACGAGCTTTTTTGTAATTTTACAAGATCTTTACAAATAAAATTGTAAATTTACAACTTTTTTGGCGAAATAAAATTTACAAGAAATTCTCGTAAATTTAATAGAGTTTTTTTTTTTTAAAAAAAGCTTGGAAATTTGTAAAATTACAAGAAAAACTGTAAAAAAGTGTAAATTTCGATAGAAAATTATTTGTTAAAAAACAAGGAAAACTGTCAAATATTGGTAAAATGGGATTACGAGACTTTTTCTAGTAATTTGACAACGTTTTTTTTTTTTTGAGTGTAGGCTCATATCGGAAGAGTATTTTTTTACAGTGGGTTAAATTCGATTTTCAGATGAAAAAAAAAAAACAAATTTGGATGGGGCTGCGGCCAAGCTAAAAAACTGGAGCCGGATCGGTCAAAATTTGAAATTTTACTTTTTCAGATGGTTCTATCTCGGAAAGTGTAGGAGATAACCACACCACTAAGAAGGTTTTCGTTAAGCTCTTACTAGCTCAGTTCTCTTAATAGTAAACTGAAAAAATTTTTTACCATTTTTAAAGAATGTTGAGCTTAATATAAGAAAAGAAGGGGATGCGAGGGCTTCAAAGATATTAATTCTTCTTCCAAGTATATTTTTTCCTAATTCATAGTAATGCATTTACTTAAATATATCTTAAAAGTAAGTAAAATTATACTTAATATAAGTTTGTTTTTATCCAGAGGAAAAATATTTTTTTAAAATAAGTAAACTTTTCCTTAAACTTACGGATTCTGTCGACCCTATGGAGTCCCAATGTGAGGACCCTACGCCTACGGCCCCCAATATATGGAATCCGCCCATGAGTATTTGCGTACACTATTATAGGGTCATTATTGATTGTGATCCAAAATTTTGGTCAGAATCGCTCTATCTTGCTTAGTTTTCGAGATATGGGAATGGGGTCTTGAGAAATTTGATCATGAAATAACTCAAAAACTCGGAGGGCTTTCGGGTCTTCGGCGGTCATATTCTTCAAGTTAAGGACTACGTATCTGCAGTATTTGCACACTCAGAAAAAAAACTAACTAAAAAATGGGAAAATTAACTAAATCCAAGGAATATTGATAATAATTTAGCTCCATTGCCATGTATTCCTACTTTTTAGTCCATATTTTTCTTAAAAATTAGGACCAATTTAAACTAGAAAGTGGGAAAAAATTTCCCATTTTTTAGTTAAAAAAACATTTTTGATGAGGACATTTTTCCTAAAAATTAGTTAATTTCATATTTTTATTGGTTTATTTATAGAATAGCATGTGAATACACACAGAATTCTCATTATGTACATATTTTATTTAAAATATAAAAAAACGTTCGTTTCTTATGGTCAAGTAATAAATTTCATTAGTTTTTAAAGTTAAATTACAACAAAGACTTTGTCTTTAACGTTTGTTCCCAGACTATGGGAAAACACGCCAAAGCCAAGGCCTTTGTTGTGATTAAAATATTATTTTTTCCCCTAACACATACATGTGTAGAAAAAAATTTAAACATTAAATTTATTACTTGTTATACAAGACCAAACCTTTTGTATTCATGTACTACAAATACTAAACAAAATGTGAACTACAAGCAAGCATGAAAAAAAAAATAAATCAACTAAACAATTTCATGTTATGAAAAATTTACTAAACTTGTGGAAAAAACTTCCTCAAATTAAAGAAGATAAATATGATGAACTAATTGGTAGGAAATTACGTCTTAAAACTGAATTTTTTGAACTAAATTTTGTTTTTAAAAATATGTTTTAAAAATAAAGACTTTTTTTCAATTATTTAGGGAAAATTTCTTTGGCGGTAAGAATTTCTTCCATGTATTAGGGAATTCCATTTAAGGAAAATTATGGCCTATTTAACAGTCCATGAACTAAAATTTTTTCCTAAAAGTTGGGAAAATTTCCAAAATTTTAGTTAAATTTAACTAAATTGTGGGAAAATTTATAAACTATTTTGAAGAAAATTTTTCCAAAGTTTAAGTTAATGGTTTTTTTTGAGTGCAGAGTTATAGGCATTTCAAAATTCCGCAAAAATCGAATTTTGGATTTGAAGTAGGGTCTCATGGGGTCTCCAGATGGGTCCCCAGATGGGGTCCCCAAAATACTTAATGCTTACAAAGCATTATTTTCTTAAGTTAAGTAAATTCTTTCTTAAACTGATGAAGATATTGATTCAAATAAAGTCAATGAAATCAATAAAATAAAGATTACTTTTTTCTTAAATTAATTCAAAAATTGATTAAATTAAAGAAAATGCATTTTGGAATTAAAGATTAGTACTTATTAAATTCAAGGTCTTGAAAATGTCTAAACTATTTTTAAGTAAGTTACGTACTTATTTATTTTTTTTGCACTCAATTAATTTTTTTTTCTTTTAAGTAAAACAAAATTTTTTAATAAACCCTTTTTTTCTTAAATGCAATCAATTCGCCATAAATGTAAATAATATTTAACTTAATTTAAAAAAACAAATTAAGGAAAACTCTTGTGCTTTTTTAAGTATTTGCATGTACTATCTTCAAGTTTATTTTCTTTGTTTTAAGTAAAACCACCTTATATTAAGATAAGTTGAAGTAAATTCAAAAAAATTTTTTTGCTTAAATTAATAACAGTGTTTATTTAATTTCAATATAGTTATTTTTTTCAGTGTAGGGTACCTTTTGCATACGAACACTTTTAATGTTTGTCATTTTTATACCCTCCACTTACAATTAGTGATACACAAAAAAAAACTTGTCAAATTACTAGAAAAAGCCTCGTAATCCCATTTTACAAATATCTGATATTTTTTTTTTTTTTTCAAAAAATGTTCGATGTAAATTTACGTTTTTTTTGTAATTTTACAAATCTCCAATTTTTTTTTTACAAAAAAAATTTAGCAAATTTACGAGAACTCCTAGTAAGTTATATTGCTCAAAAAAAGTTGTAAATTTACAATTTTATTGGTAAAAAGCTTGTAAAACTGCAAAAGAGCTCATAATTTTTACTAGAAATTCTGGTAAAATTGGTAGCAAAAAATCTAGTAAAGTTACGAAACCTACTTGCAAGTTTTATTGCGTCAAAAAAATGGTAAATGTGCAATTTAATTGGTAAAAAGTTTGTAAAATTACAAAATTATTGGTAAAAAGCTTGTAAAATTACAAGGAATTTTTGTCAAATAGGAGGTAGCAAAAAAAGTAACAAATTTTTCATGTAATTTTAGAAGTTTTTTTTTTTAGTGTAGAGGCTACATATAAGTTTGTCTTCCGTTTGTAACTCGTCGAAATATGGGCCCATAAAGTATATATGGGGCATTCCATGTCAAATCGGACACTTTGAAATTTTTTTTTTTTAGATTTTCCCAATTTGTTAACAGTTTTTAGTACCCTTCGAAAACTCCTTCATGGTAAATTTTCAGATTTTTTTGATGACCCGTTCAAAAGTTATCGAATTTTTAAAAATTGATAGTTTGTTCCCTTATTCAAACTTCTTTTACAAATAACTTCTTCATTAATGGTCCAAATTTCAATTTTTTTTTTCAAAATTTTTATTTTTTTACGTACTTCTTAAAAAAAATCCCAAAAAATTCTTAAAAGCGCTCTAGTATGCGTTTTTTAAGTTTTAAAATTTAAATCTCAATTTTGAAAATATTTGTACTCTTCGATTTTTTTGAAATTTTTTTGTGTAAAACTTCTATCGCTTCTACAAATTTTTTGCCCAGGAGGATCTTGGGATAACGATTATTACTATTTTTTAAAATTTTTTGAAAAAATTTTATTGTAATTTTCCAATCTTAAAATCATTTCTACTGCTCCAATGGTGCCTCATAGAGAGGTCATTTATAAGACCAACCCCCATTAATTTTTAAGTCTTAACATTTCTTTGGAACAAACTTATACCCTATCTCCAATTTGTAAGGGGCCTCCCATACAAAACGACATTTTTAAAAATTTGCTCCTACCGCTCTAACTGCCCTAATAGTGCCCTTAGAGCAACAAAATGTATGACCTACCCACAATATTTTTTTAATCCAAACATTTTCTCTGAACACACCTACCTTCTATCTTTAACTGTTAAGGCGGTCCCCATACAATTTTTTTTATTTTTTGTAAATTTGTTTTATTTAATCAGCTTCTACCGGTCCAATGGTGCGTCCGAGAATTTTTAACCTACAACATTTTTTTAAAACATACCTACGCCCTATCTCCACTCCATAAGTATGCTCCCATACAAATAACAGTTGGAGCAAATTTTATAAAAATGTAATTTTGTATGGGAGCCTACTTAGGGAGTGGAGATAGGGCGTTTATTTTAAAAAAATGTTGTAGGGTAAAAATAAATGGAGGTCGGTTTCACTAATGTCCCCTCTCGGACGCACCATTGGACCGGTAGAAGCTAATTAAATAAAACAAATTTACAAAAAATAAAAAAATTGTATGTGGACCGCCTTAACAATTAGAGATAGAGGGTAGGTGTGTTCAGAGAAAATGTTTGGACTAAAAAAATATTGTGGGACGGTCATACATTTTGTTGCTCTAAGGGCACTATTAGGGCGGTTAGAACGGTTGGAGCAAATTTTAAAAAATGTCGTTTTGTGTGGCAGCCCCCTTAGAAGTTGGAGATAAGGTATTAGTTTGTTCCAAAGAAATGTTAAGACGTAAAAATTAATGGGAACCCTCTATGACGCACCATTGGAGCAGTAGAAATGACCCAGCAGAAATAAATCGAGATTTTGGCGACACAGCATCTGTTTATAGCATACCGTAGCGCATCCAAAGAGCGCTCTTAGGGATGCAGTAAAAGGAAGGGGAAAAAATTTTAATTTTTTTTTAAGATTTTTTATATAAAACTTATAATATGTAATTATTTTTTGATAAAATTTCACACTTGCTTTCCTTTTTAATATTTTTAACACTTTTTGAATAAAAAAACATGAGTTTTAGACAAAGACACATGATTTGACTGCATCATTATTGCGCATTAATCAGCGCATCTTTGACCGCTGTTCCCAAAAAAAATCCCATAAAAAATGTGAAAATGAAAATGTCCGATATTTTTTTGATGTTCACTTCCGATTTTTTTTTTTTTTTCATTTTGTTTCACATAAATAAAGTTTTGTAAAGTAAAACGAATGAATTTTTTTGTTATATTTTTTTAAATTTTAGTTATTTGATTTCAACTTTGAATTTACAGCATCTTTATTCTGCTTAAATCAGCTCTACAAAGATACATGAATTCACTGCATCTTTAATCTGCTTAAATCAGCGCTAAAAAGATACATGAATTTACAGCATCTTTATTCTGCTTAAATCAGCGCTCTAAAGACACGTGATTTCAGTGCATCTAAAGAGCGCTGTTTCTGTGTATCCAACTAGCGCTCTAAAGTGGGACATCGCCTTAGGGAATCATGCATGAATTCAGCGCAATTGGATGCGCTCCTTTACTCAAGTTCCCCTTCCAAAAGCTGCTGAACGTTCAGCAAAATTTCTGCTGGGGATTTTAAGATTGAAAAATTACAATAAAATTTTTTCAAAAAATTTAAAAAAATATTAATAATCGTTATTCCACGATCCTCCTGGGCAAAAAATTTGTAGAATCGATAGAAGTTTTACACAAAAAAATTTCAAAAAAATCGAAGAGTACAAAAATGAGATTTAAATTTTAAAACTTAAAAATCGCATACTAGAGTGCTTTTAAGAATTTTTTGGGATTTTTTTTTTTTTAAAAGTACGTAAAAAACCAAAAATTTTGAAAAAAAAATTGAAATTAGGACCATTATTGAAGAAGTTATGAGTAAAAGAAGTTTGAGTTAAGGAACAAACTACCAATTTTTAAAAATTCGATATCTTTTGAACGGGTCATCAAAAAAATCTAAAAATTTACCACGAAGGAGTTTTCGAAGGGTACTAAAAACTGTTAGCAAATTGGGAAAATCTAAAAAAGAAAATTTTTCAAAGTGTCCTATTTGACATGGAGTGCCCCATATATATTATTGATCAGAAGGGCATTCAGTCCAATTTAAACCTTCGAATTCCGTGTCGTAATACCTGCCAAACGATGGTCATGTTAGAGCACATTATGGGAAAATTTATAAAAAAAAATCCAAGATCATTTGCAGTCGGCAACCAGCGGTAAAAGTTGGAAAAAATTACTTATTTCGACCACAACTCATGTCCAACTTTTTTGACCAAACCCGGCTGAAAATTTTGAAAACTTTGCATACTTTATTGGAAAATTATTTTAAAAACTCCAAACCCGCGATTTTGGTTCACAGATACTGATTCATTAACATAAAAACTATTTTTTTATTCAAATTGGTCTCAAAAGTTGGAAAATGTTAAGTATTTTATGTAAAAAATATTTAAAAATATATTAAAACGAGATTTCGGTCCAAAAATGCTGATCAGCGATTTTGTTCCACAGATGCTGATCAGCATTTTTGGACTAAAATCGTGTTTTTATTTTTTTTTTTAATATTTTTTATATAACATACTTAATATCTGTGGACAAAAGTCGCGGTTTTAGAATTTTTAAAATATTTTTCTAATGAAGTACATGTTAAATTAGGTTGGAGGTACTGACGTTTTACTTCAGCACACGTGGACTATGAGGTTTATTGTTATATCACGGGACTGTAATAGGTTTCCCTACTGGTCCCTGCCGTTAAACTAATTTGAACTTCTTATGAAACTCCTAAGTTATTGAATTGTGACATCTGACAAATCAGAAAGATCGTGCAGCTCCCCAGATCCCAGTGAAGCAAGTCTCTGACCATAAAGTGCCGGGCACTGGCAGATGAAGTGTTCGATAGTTTCCAACTCCACTTCAGCCATACAACTCCGGCAAAAGTCATTTGACAGCACATTTAACCACTGTGCGTGCTTCCCTATAAGACAGCGTCCGGTAATAAAAAAATAAAGTACGCAAAATTTCCAAATTTTTGAGCCTGATTTGGTTCAAAAATTCGAACCAATATTTTAAATTTTTAACTTTAAAATAGTATAACTTTTGACAAAATATCGCTTACCTTTTTGTTTTGAAAAATTCGTAAATCTATTTAGTTTTAAAATAAATTTAATTTGAAAAAAATCAGAATAATTGCGGGGGTGCTATTAGCAAAAAACTGGAACCGGATCGGTCAAAATATGAAATTTTACTTTTTCAAATGCCTCTTTCTCGGAAAGTATACGAGATAACCAAATCCACTAAGCAGGCTTTTGTTGGGCCTTTACTAACGCACAATCAGTTCTCTTCACAGTAGATTCGTCATATTAAATTTGTTAAATCGAACATCGTATTTTTGTACGCTAACCAATTTGATATATGTATTGGAACCGTCATTTCGAAATAAGTTTGAGATACTTTGAGAGATTTTTTTTAACACCGGTATAACTGCCCGATAATGCATACTGTTACCTACTCAATCTCGAACACCGTTACCAATTCCGTTATTTACTTCGATTGCCAACCCTGCATACATATATCTTTTTTGTTTAAAGATTTATACTATATGGTGTGGAATAATAAACCTGCTGGATTTCGTTTTTTTTTCTATATCTGGATTTAGTGTTAATAGATGAGTTGAAAAGGGTTCAAAGTAATTGAAGAAAACGAAAATTTACTACCTTAAAGAAAATTTACTTTGAAAGTTTTTAAGTAAATAAATGTCAAGGAGATATTATGTGTATTCATGTCACGTTGCTAACAAGGCATTACAAATTTTATTTATTACATTTGCAAACACATGTCGGCTTTATAAAATATTTGCGAAACTTAAGGCGTTTATGGAAAACAAAATTTGTTAAAAACGAATTAAAAATTGAAAGGATTACAACAATTTTAAAACTAGTTTTCGAATTATTTTATTTTTATTTTTTTAATCGTTGGCTGGCCTTAAATTTTGTAAAATGTTTTGATTTTTTTTTTCATTGTATGATTGCGATCTTTATTCCAAATGGTATGCAAATCGGTAGTTGCCAGGGGAAGCTGTAGCTACTTAAATGATATTCAACCGATTTTGACGAATATTTCACAGGTAAGAGTTCCCTACAGAACCCTTGGTACCAGTTTTCGGTTACCGCCAGGGCCCATACAACAAAGGACCTTTCTAATACCAAGCCCCTATCTCCATTTATTCGTATGGTTCTATAGTCGAAAAGTCGAATTCGACTTTTTTGTTCTTAAAAGTCGGTTTTTTTTACTAATGTCGTCTATAAAAAATTCTAATGACAGCGGAGTTTTATAAAAACTGAAGCTTTTGGCATTTCGTTTTTACCAAGTATTTTGTGAAGCAAAAATGCCAAATTCTTTAGTTTGAAAGTGTTTATTGCAATATTAACCAATATTTTTGATTATTCTAAAAACCTCAGTGATAATCGAAAAAGTCGAAAAAGTCAAAAAAGTCGACATTTAAAAAAAATAAGAATGGTCGAAAAGTCTACTTTTTTAAATTTTAAAATAATATAACAACCCTGTTCTTTCGTATACTTATTTTCATATCATATTATAAGTCTTGTAGAAAAAATCTTAACAAAAAATTTAGAAATGTTCCCTTTTACTGTATCCTCAAAAGCGCTCGTTGGAGGCGCTATGGTGCTATAAAAATCTGTGCTGCCTAAATATAATTTTTTTTTGCTGGAAACTGTCAAAGCAAGGGTGCCATTGGATGAGTCAAATTTTTGACAGACCGCCAAAATTATACGTCCCCAACAAAATACGATTTAAATGATCCAACACTCAAAAAAAAAACCTTGTCAAATTACTAGAATGAGTCTCGTAATCCCATTTTACCAATATTTGACAGTTTGCCTTGTTTTTTTAAAGTTTTTCTTGTATTTCTTAAATTTTAAAGTTTTTCTTGTAATTTTACAAAGTTCCAAGATTTTTCACAAAAAAACTAGTAAATTTAGTTGAAATTACTAGCGGTTGAACTGTTGTTTTTATAATTGTCAATCCCTCAGTAGAAAACTATTAATACGCAATGCAAGCAATAATGAATAGAAAAAACGAATATTTATCCAACACATATCTAATCAATGCTTTGGCGGTGATGTCTAGAGTGCCATCCCACCAGTATTGTTAATGCAAAAAAATATTCGTGGTTCGATTCTAGACTGGGCATTGATATTAATAAAATTCACATATTAGAAAAACAATTACCATTAACAAAAACAAACTGGCATTTAAATCCTACTGATGAAGACAGTTAACTGGAACTGTCCGAAACCGGTATAGGAATACCAGAAATGTCTATAGCTTTTAGAAATTAAAATTTTTCTTCTACATTTTTCAACTCAAACCCTTATAGAATTAGAGCCCGTGCTCGATCTGTACTTACAGAAAAATCAACAAATTAGTAGAATTTCTTTCGCCAAAAAAGTTGTAAATTTACAATTTTATTTTTTTAAATCTTGTAAAATTACAAAAAGCTCGTAACTTTTACAAGGAATTCTCGTAAAATAGGAGGTATCAAAAAATCTACTAACATCACGAAACCTCCTTGTAAGTTGTATCGCGTCAAAAAAATTTTAAATTTATAATTTTATTGAGAAAAAGCTTGTAAAATTACAAAATTATTGATAAAAAGCTATTAAAATAACAAGGAATTCTTGTCAAAAAGGAGGTAGCAAAAAAAAGTTACAAACTTTTCTCGTAATTTTACGAGAATTTTACCTACCTCCTATTTTACGAGAATAGCCTCGTAAAATGGAGAGATTTTTTGGTACTTTTATAAGATTTTTTTGTTGTATTAATGTAGATTAAAATTTGTGATAAAAATTCTAAATTTTAGGTAAATAAATAAGTAATGTTTTACATAAATACAGGTATATTATTTGTTTTTATTTATTTAACAAAAATTCTGCCACGCCCATTTGATATATTGCGCCCATTTTTTTGTGAGTGTTTTTATTGATAAAATCTATAAACTTGCACAGTTTCATGTCAATGCGGCTTTTCAAAAGCGAGTTATGACTTTCTTTCGGCTAGGTTGAGCATTTGGACCACTGTGCAGCTTATGGAAAGGAATCCCGAATCAAGGAGCGCATCCAAACCAGCTAAATTTACGCATAATTCCCCAAGGCGATGTCACATTTTAGTGCGCTAGTTGGTAGCACTAAAAAGCGCTCTTAAGACGCAGCGAAATCATGCGTCTTTTCAGCGCTAATTGGAGTTAAAAAGGACAAAAAATTAAAAATTGTTGGCCTTACTTTTACTGAATCCTAAAGAGCGCTCTTGGGATGCGCTTCGAAATGTTGTAAAAAGCTGTGCTGCCAAAATCTCGATTTATTTTTGCTATAAAGTGTTAAATTCTGAAACCTTTTCTATAAAAACAAGCTTTTAATATCTGGAATATTTCTAAAAAAAGTTTTACAATTAACTTGTTTAAAGAAATTTGATTTGAAAATACTTTAAACTGTTTTCAAATAAGAGCTAAAAACTAAAACAAGGTATCATTTATGGTGGAAATCGGTATCGAATTAAAAGAAAGAGTCCTTGGCCGATATTTCGATGAGTTAAAAAAAAGTTTAAAATTTTTAAATTGTACCAAATGTGTCGCGGTAGTACTAATGATACTTTTGGAAATCAAAATGTACCAAAAAAATTACAATTGTACCAACTTTAACATCCCTGGTCTACACTGTAGACCTTATATTTCGATGTGTTCTATTACGAAAGACAAAGTGCGTATACCCACATTAGAGTGCCCAATTTTTTTTTCTTTTTTGAAGGTCTTACCCCCTAAATTTTTTCCTTTTAATGAAAAAAAATTTCGGTATTTTTGGGATTTTTAAAATAAAAACTTATGGTCGCGCTTTTTTACGAAAATCAACGAATTTAAGATTTGACTTACGCTAAAAATATGCATCATCCAATAAGATATTATATAAGATATTGCCCATTCCATCAGATATATCCCATTCTTGAAGAAATTTCACATAATTTATAGAAACTCCCTTGAAGGGCCTTTACATTGTTATATTTTGTGTGTTGAAATGCATAATTACAAAGTATTATATGTTGCCTTTTTTATTAAAAAAATTAGCAAAACACACAAAAACACAAATTTTATTTTCTCAATTTATTTTCTTTTGTTATACCCTCCAACCACAGTATGGGGGTATACTCAATTTGTCATTCCGTTTATAACGCATCGAAATATTGGTCGGGGATCCCATAAAGTATATATATTATTGATCCATGATCGATTCTAAGACATTCTGTGAATGTCCGTCTGTCCGTCCGTCCGTCCATCTGTCCGTCTATCTGTAGATGGCACGATGCAGTCCAAAATAAAAGAGCTAGCCTCCTGCAATTTGGCATGAATATGTCTTATGGTCATAGGTAGGTTAAGTTCGTAAATGGGCAAAATCGGCTCAGGGGGAAAAAAGTTTCCCTTTGAAGAACTGAACCAACCTCTGAAAAAATACACTTTTTTACATGTTTTTTTGTTAAATAAATAAAACATTTGTTATATTTATCGGGATGGGACGAGAAACAGCCGAATTTAACACTCTCACTTGTTTTAATTTTAAGTAAACACAATAAAATTGAAAAGTAGAAAGCAAAATATTATTTTTTTTAAAAATTTAAAAAAAAAATTCTGATACGTTATACTTTTCAAAAAAAGTAAATTATACAAAATTCATTATACAAAGTGTGATAATGTAAAAGGAATTGAAGATAGGTTGTTGGTATGTTCAGAAAAAATGTTGGGGAGTAAAAGTTAAGGACTCTTACTGTTTACCCCTCTAGGAGGTCCATGAGGTCAGTAGGAGCGGATTTAGTAAAACAACCCAGCAAAACTTAGATTACCAAATAAGGTATAAAATAAGGTATAGGATCTCTTATTTTATACATTGCAGCATTGATGATTTTAACAGGCGATGAGACTCAAAGTAATGCATCCACATTATTACAAAGAATACCAGTAAGGTATAAAATAAGTCATAAATTTATAACGAAGAATGCGAGTAAGGTGTAAAATATATGATATTTTATAGGTTACGAGAAATGAAATAATATAGCATACCAGAAGATAATATATAAGGTGTTACGAGTAGTGAAAAAGTAATTTTGTATTAAATTTACTCACGTGATTTTAAGTAGATAAAATATGCTCGTGAGTGTGTGTCGTTACACTCAAAATAATCACTCTGCTAAATTACAGAGATACTCTGCTGAGTCAGCAGAAAATACCATAGATTTCCAACCAGCAAGATTTTTTGTTGTTTTACGAAGAAAACTCTGTAAAGTGGTTTGGACAAAAAAAACTGAAAAATTACATAGGTTTTAGTAAAAAATCAGTTAAATGGGATCGCAATTTTACAAAGAAGTACTCTGTAAATATACATTTATTTGTAAAAACTTTGCAAAATTATTTCGATAAAAACTGTAAATTTGCAGAATTATCTATAAAATGTTGGCCAGAAGTTTATCAAAAAACTCTGAAAATTTACAAAGTTTTTTGTTAAATTAATTTGATTTCAAACTTGAACACATGAAATAATTGGGAACAAAAATAACAACATACACATTTATAATAAAAAAAACTTCTTAAAGTTGTAGTTTTAACGGTGTTTTTAATTTTGTTTAACTTTGCGTGCATGAACTTTAGAACTTCTATGCTTCAAAAACATTAACAGTCTGATAAGCCATCAAAATTATTCTTTGCGTTTTACGTATATTTTAAATTATTAAAGCTCATATATTTAGTGACGCATTTACGCGGTAGATGTTCACCAAGGATTTTATAAATTAATAAATGACGATTTGAGAAGCGGCTATTTAAATGTGAAAATTAACCGTCTGATAAGCAATCAAAATTATTCTTTGCGTTTTACGCATATTTTAAATTATTAAAGCTCACATATTTAGTGACGCATTTAAGCGGTAGATGTTCACAGAGGTTTTTATAAATTAATAAATGACGATTTGAGCAGCGGCTATTTAAATGTGAAAATTGTGTTTTCTACTAGCACTTTCATAAAATTAGAGGAAAAACTAAAATTTAAATGTGCCTGTTTAAATGCATTCCCCTCTTTAATGGTGCGCACGCGAAATGTTTTTTAATTTCTTCTATAAATTCACTTTTTAATTAAAATTACTTAAGTAACAACTATAAGAATTCTTATTCATTTTCTTCGACTGTAATGTGCAAGAAGCATGTACAAATAAAGGCAAATGCCATCATTTAAATGCGCCTGCATAAATGTTTCGCACGCGAATGTTTAACTTTGTAGAAATTATTTATAAACTTGATAGATGTGCTCACAGTTTTTTTTTTATAAACTATAAATATATATATATATTTTTTTTAATGCGCTTGATATGGCTTTTACACAACGGTTACTATTTGATTCCTGATCAATTTCTTCTTCCTTAATGTGCAAGTAGTATCGACAATTGGGAAATGCCATGTTGTAGATTTGCCCGCTTTAATGCTTTCAAATTATGCATATAAGTACTTTCTTATTTGTGTGCAAATTACGAGTTTTTCACGAGTATCTCAAATTTGAAACGACATCCTCGTAAAATTTACTAGATTTTATTGTAATTTAAGACGCTTTTTAAAGAAGGGTTGAAATATTTGAAAGATTTTTGAAGAGATTTTTATTCGAATTTTACTTATTACAAAGCAATAAGTAAAATTACAGATGAAATTAAGTATTTTGGTTACGAGAAAAAAACAAAGAATTTTTTATATTATCTGTAAAAAAGAAATTACAAAGTAATAAGTAAAATTTCAGATAAAATTTTGTTTTTCGGTCACAAGATAAAACAAAGTATTTTCTTAAAATCTGTATTTCAGCAGATAACTTTGTCAAATATCTGTCGAATTGAGATTGCAGTCATTTTACAGAGTATTCAACAGAGTAATTACTTTGAGTGTAGAAATTTCCTGTCGTGAGCCCATCTCTAGTTTAAACTTATGCATTTTTTTATAAAATAATAATTTTTTATGTTATTGTAATGCATTATGCATCCAATTATAAATAATACATTATTTCAAACTTTCAAATAATACATAATGTAACCAAATATAAGTCATCCATGATTTAATGTTTAGAAATAACAAATATGAAATACATTTTTCCAATAATCATGCATTACGTAGCAAATTATTAGTAATGCATTATTTTTCACTTGAAAATAATACGTTGTGGAACAAATGTTTGGTAATACATCATAAAATAATGCTACAAATAAGGTATATGCATTACCTGGTAATGTGTTATATAATCACTACCCATTACCAAAGTTT
The DNA here is from genome assembly GCA_963921195.1 of Pegoplata infirma. NCBI lineage: Eukaryota > Metazoa > Arthropoda > Insecta > Diptera > Anthomyiidae > Pegoplata > Pegoplata infirma. Next base: position 172,633,124 of record OY992539.1, read on the forward strand.
TGCTGGGAAAGTTGTAAAAAAAAATTGTATTGGGACCTCCTTAAGAGTTAAAGATAAAGGGTAAGTGTGTTCTAAAAAATGTTCGGGTTGAAAAACTACTGGGGATCGGTCATAGATTTGACTCCTCTATTTATTTTTTTAACTTTGTTTTTGTTAAATCCGCTCCTACCGCTCCAAGAGGGCTTCCTAGAAGGATAAGACATAAGACTGATTCCCCTTAGCTTTAACCCCTCAACATTTTTTCTGAACATACCAACAACCTATCTTCACTTGCTAAGGGGTTTCCATGCAATATTTTATGCCATTATGTGAAATTTCTTAAAGAATGGGATATATATCATAGAATGGGCAATATCTTATGGAACGGACGATACATGTTTTTAGCGTAAGTCTTCTTTTTAATGAAATTTTTTTACTTCACCAATTTAAAGCATTTAAATAATTTTAAAATTTAAAATTCTTAGATTTTTGTAAAAAACTGCGAGCGCGACCTCAAGATTTTATTTTAAAAATCTCAAAAAAAAAACCGATTTTTTTTTCATTAAAAGGAACAATTTCAGGGGGTAAGACCTAAAAAAAAAGAAAAAATATTTTTTTTCTGGGCACTCTAACCCACATACTGTGGTAAAATTGAGAAATTGTGGTAAAATTGAGACATCTCATTGCTCAGCTATAGTTAAATCTGAACTTTCGAATTTAGTGTCGTAATAATTTTTATGTTTAAAAATCAGCATCTGTGCTCCAAAATCGCAAGAATTTTTTGAATTTTTCTAATAAAGTAGGTACGCAAAAATTTTTAAATTTTGAGCCGGATTTGTTACAAAAATTTAGGACATGAATTTTGGTCGAATAACGTTATTTTTTTAAACTTTGACCGCTAGTTGCCAATCGAAGATGTCCTTGCAAAATTTTTTCATAATTTTTTCCTCAATCAGCTATTTTGTGGCCATAGTAGTACGACACGAAATTCGAAAGTTTAGATTTGAAGGGCTGCTCTAATGTACAATGTACATACATATACAAATCGATTAGATTCTTAATAGTATTTTAATTTATTCTATTCGAATTTAGTTAACAATAATGAACAAATATCTAAGCATACATATCTATAAAAGAGTGGGCTGAAAAAACTTTGAAGTATGACTTGAATTGGAATCTTTATTTTCTAAGCCTTATTAAGACCTTAAAGTAGTTTCCATTAAATTTGCTTGCAAGAAAAATAATATAATCTGTAATAATAATCTGTACTACAGATTCGGACTCAGCACAGCTCAAACCCTTAGTATATTATATTCTCGGGGTTTTGACCTTTTTAAAATTTTGTTGGCCTGTGTTATTATCAGGGCAAGGAAATTCATGTACTAAAATTCGCGTTTTAAGCGCAAAAAATTTGTATCAAAAATTTAAAAATATACAGTAAAAACTAAAAAAATATGCATTTAAAAATTGATTTATTTTAATATTGATTCATAAAAAATTGTAAAACATCATGTTCAGTCTCATTGTGAAAAATATTTTTCTCGAATTTTAAAAACGTCGGGGTCGGGAAAGTTGCCTTTGAGGGTCGATATTATACACACAAATATTGGACCTGTAGGACTATGGCTTTGAATTCCTTTTTGACTAGAAAATCGGAAACTTTATGGTAACATTTTTTTTCTTCAAAAAGTATTTTTTTTATTATTAAAGGCAAAATAATATAATATGACAAAATATACAAATAGTAGTACAAATAATGCCAATGCCAAAAAATTTTAATGGCAATAAATGCTAATGCTTTTTTTGCATTGGCATTAGTTGCAACAAATGCCAATGCACAAAAAGCATTAGCATTTATTGCCATTAAAATTTTTTGGCATTGGCATTATTTGTACTAATGCCAATGAAACCGCACAAATGCATAAAAAATTATTTACAATTGATGAAAAAAGCATTTGTTTGCAAAATTTTTTTTGTCAACGTAAAATGGCGATATCTCGAAAAATAAGCCAGATATAGCAAAATGAAGGGCATTTTTGGTTCTTAAAATAACAATAGTTTCGTCGGTGTGAGGAACCCAATGAGTCCTAACTTTAAATCCAAAAAAATGGAATTCCCGAAAATTTAAAAATACTTATATCTCGTTAAATATTGCCGACACAACAAAAGTCCGAAATCATTTTTGTAGCTCTTGGTTTCCAGCTCCGCCAAATACTCGAAAGATGTCAGAGAAGTAGTTTTTGAGTTGTTTAGTTTTTAAAATTCTCAAGACCCTATTAGGCACATAAATAGGGCCGGGTTAACCTAAAATATACTAATTTTTACTTAACCGAGAACTGGTAACAATGACCTTCGTCTCGTTGTAGCAAAACAGACCAAGGCCTCTGGTGGGAATCGAACCAAATACCCCCAAAATTATAGGCTAGCACGCTACCAGCTAGCCTACTAGGGCGCCATGTTTTTATATTTCAATAAATTATTTTTTTATTTTTTTTTTTCTACAAAAAAATAACCCACACAAGCAGGTAAAAAATAAATAATAATTTCTCTTTAAAAAATGCCAACAATTTAAAAAAAAAATAACGTACACAAATCATTTAAAATTAAAGAAGAATCACTTATTTTTACTTACAGAAAAAAAATTAATGACTTTAAAAACTAAATGCTAGTTAAAGTCTTTTTTTTATGTTGTTATTTTTGACACAAAGAAGAGAAAAAGTCATTTGAAATAACTGAACATTAAACAAATGGTTTTTCTTTTAAAAACAACAAAACGTAAAACTTTTTAAACTGATTACCGGTAATCCCGGGACTACCGGTATCTACGTTATGTAAATTTTTGTACAATTGAACTTTTTTTTGGATTTTACAAAAAAAAAAAAAAATACAAAATATGTTAAAAACTCCATTTTGATTTTTTTTTACAAATTTAAGAAAAACAAGCGAGAGTGATATATTCGGCTGTGCCGAATCTTTTATACCCTCCAACATGTACAAAAAAATATCAGAGGCGTTTTTTTTTTGGGGGAGGGGGTGTTTGGGAGTTTGGCGGGAGACGTTGGGGGAGACCTTTCCCTTGCGATAGATTTAATTAAAAAATGTATTTATTATGATTCTTGCAATTATTTAGTCATATTAATCATCATTACAACACATTTTTTATATCCACTCCCACAAATGGGGGTGGATCAAACTTTTTTTCTATTTTTTTTTTTTATCCGATGACCCATGGTGCAGGGTTTTTGTCTTCCTCTGACATAAAAATGTTAAATTTGCTTAACAAAAGTACACAAAAGCCTGCAAAAAATGCCGTTTTTCTGAAGTCGGCTTAGTTCTCCAAGGGAGAACATTTTTTCTCTTGGTCCGATTTTGCCAATTTCCGAACAAAACCATAGGACGTATTCGTGCCAAACTTCGGAAGTCTTGCTCTATTATTTTAAACTATATCGTGTAGCACATCGCTAGAATGTCTTAGAATCACTGATCAGTAATATATATACTTTATGCGGTCCAAGGCCGATATTTTCGATGAGTTATACACGGAATGACAAAGTGAGTATACCCCATACTGTGGTTAGAGGGTATAAAAATAATTACATGACTCTTAAATAACACCGCTCAACAAATCGAAGGTTTTTGACTCCGGTTTGAAGTTTGATACAAAATTTTTAAAGATTTTGACTCGCTAAATCCAAATCTGTGCTCCAAATTTTTCCATCACGTCTAGAATTTTAATTATTCGCGGTTGAAAATGCGAAAAAACGCGTTTTTTGCATATTTTGAAAGCCTGCACAGCAGTCACTGGGTGGAATAAAAATCTGGTATAAAGCGTTAGAGTAGAATTGAACTATGATCTCAAATATATGATCAAAAATATTTGAAGTTGTTGCACTATTATTGGCCAAACATGTATTTAAAAAAAACACTGTGAAAAAAATTGAAAAAAGCACCATTTTTAAAAGGCTTTAAAACAAAAACCAGAACTGTGATCACGTAAAGTGATAGTTAACTATCGTCGATTTTCAGAGTCTTGTTGTTCCAAAATTATACAAAATGTTTCCATATTTTTTAGTGTTTCTGGTTTGAAACAAACTCTCTAATAATATAATAAAGAAAAACTTTAAAATTTTTTCCCAAAACGATATGTATTTTGATGTCGTTTATGCATCGTCAATCGTTTTCGTTTTACGTGATTAGCCTCCAGATGATCAATCTTTACTGTGATGAGCTCATAATTTAGGCAAAAGTTCATTCTTTCTTATAGACTTTTAAACCCATTAAAGATATCTTCCGGTTTGTACGAAAAATAACACAGAAAACTTAAATTTGTAAAATATTTATTTTTTTAGTTTTTCTTTGAAAAATATCAAAAAAAAAACTAAGGTATCTATCTACCTTACCGTTTTTACAAAAATGATAATTTTAACAGAGTCATTTTAAAACGCAATTGTAACCCAACCAAACGCAATAATTAGAAAAAAATTGTTTTCTAAGTTGGATACCAAAGACAAATTATACTTTTGCGCTTTGTACCAGATTTGTATTCCACTGAATGGCTGCTGTGCAGGCTTTCAAATAATGCAAAAATCGTCATTTTTCGCATTTTCAACCATGAATAACTAAAAATCTGGACGTGATGGAAAAATTTGGAAAACAGATTTGGAATCAGGAGATCAAAGTCTACTAAAATTGATCACCAGAATTCAAACCGGAAAATGAGTGTTGAGCGGTGTAATTTAACAATCTCAACTTAATTTTTCTAAAATACTGATTAAAATGTTGTAATTACTAATTTAAATGTTGTATGTTATAGTATTTTGTTTTCTTTTTTGAGAATCGATACTAGAATCAGAAAATTACACCATACTATTTCATAGACTTTAAACAAAATTTTGACAGATATAAATACAAATATTACACTCAAAAAATACGTTAGTAGATTTACTAATTTTTTTTGCTAACGCTAGTTAGCTAACTTTTAGCAAATTTTTAGTTGAGATTAGCATGTTAGCAAAAAATTCTTGTAAACTTCATTTAGCACATTAGCAATTTTAAACAAACTTTGAACTAATTTCTTTTGCTAAAATTGAAATTGAGTTGACTACATTTTTACAAGATTTTTTGCTAATACAGTCGAACTCGGTTATAACGAACTCGGTTATAACGAATTCTCGGTTATAACGAACTAATTTTAAAGTCCCGACGTTTTGGCAAAAATTTTCACACAAAATACTGCGTTTATAACGAACTCGGTTATAACGAATCCTCGGTTAAAACGAACTACTTATTATGGTCCCACGAACAAAATTTCATGTATATTTACCTGTTTATAACGAACTCCCATAAATATTTTGAAATTTGCGGCAATTATGTTTACCAAAATCACAAAAGGTTAGAAATTTTTTGTTAATAATATAATTTTGATAAAATTTATTAATATTTTTAATGTTTTCCTCTCAATAAGTAGTTTACTTTCAAAAAAAAAACCAAATTAAACAAAATTGGAACTTTTTTTTGGAAATAAAACTAGGTTGATATAAAATATACCCCGCTTATAACGAACTTCGTTTATAACGAACTATTTTTACTGGTCCCTCGGAGTTCGTTATAACCGGGTTTGACGTATTAGCAAAATAAATGGTAAATTTTTTTTATTTTCAGAAAACTTTAAATGGCGATATCTCGGAAAATAAGCCAGATAGAGCAAAATGAAGGCTTTTGGTTCTTAGAATCTCCATAGTATCGCCGGTCCTCTTCACATGTGTGGACCCTAATGGGCCCTAACTTTGGATCCAAAAAAGTTAGCATTCCCGAAAATTTTAAAATGCTCATATCTCGGTAAATATTGCCGACACAACAAAAAGTCCAAAAGCGTTTTTGTAGCTCTCGTAGAACACGTAGAACAAGACCGCAAAATAGTCAAAAGCTCTCCGAGTAATATTTTTGAAGTTATCGAGTTTTTTAATTCTCAAGACCCCACGTATCTCAAAAACTAAGCAAGGTAGAGCGAAACGGACACAAATTTTGGATCAAAAACTATGACGATTTTTAAGGAACCCAATTAGGTCTAGGCTAATCGGGGTCTGGACCTATCGGGTCCGAACCCAATGGGGTCCTCAGATGTGTATAAACTAAGTTCAAAAAAAAAATATTAACTAATTATTGACAAAACATTTTTGCTAACTTTAGCAAAAAAATTGTGGGTTCAAAATCAGCAAATTTTCTTGTAGGTTTACAAGCTTTTTTTTGCTAACATTACAGTTTTTTTTTGAGTGTATAGTCTGAAGGATATAAGAAAATGCCGCTTTTTAGACCAAAACTCCGCTTTTTAAACCTTTCCATTCCGCTTTTCAGCAAAAACAGTTGGTCAGGTGACGTATACTTATTATTGCAATTGCCTTTAAATAACAATCATACGCAACGGTGTACATTGGTTTATTTTAAGTAATTTGGCAATTCAGTAAGTATGTACTGTATCGATGGCAGAGAAATTCATATTGCTAATAGCTCAAGGATTTTGTTATGTAAAATGTCAACTTCCATTTGCTTTTAGTTTCATCCCATTCTGATTTAGAATGTTCAATTTTGTACCACTGTGATATTAAACATATTTTTTTTGGATTATGGTTCAATACATCCGAAGGTGTACTGCTACAGCGTATATTGATACTCACAAATATCGTTCTTGTTTATCATGTACGGCTAAAGAAGTCATTGGCAATCCACCCTCTAAAATAAACAAAATGCATACAAGTCCAATTATGTGAAAAAATCAATAAAATCTTCTAAAATCTAAATTATTAATAGAAAAAATAATTTTCAAACTCGATCTGATTAGAAGAATTGTATTTTTCCACAAATTAACAAAATTTATAGCCCACTCTTTTTATGTTGATAAAAAAATTCACCCAAAATAATTCTAGATTAAAAACATGATATAAAAATAGAAAAAACGTCACGTATAACGATAT